>JAQQAC010012171.1:9222293-9349306 GCA_029783875.1 Phataginus tricuspis | reverse complement strand
CTGAGAGGTTCAGGCAGCATGGGTGACAGGAGGCTTCAGCAGAGTGGCCAATTTTATGTGCAGAACCTTCTAGTACTGCTGCACTTGAGCCCCACATAAAGAGTAGGAAATTGAAAGGCAGAGGTTTAGAACAAAGAGATACCCCCTGGCTCAGTTTATAACATCTTACTGAAAATTCGCTGATTTACAAAGAAACAATCAGAAATGTTTCATGCCTTAGTCAACTGATGATTGTGAAGACTGTATTTAATTGTTTAAAGAATCCACTTTACAGAATTGACTCAACAGGTTTCACTGAGGCGAAATCTTCATACAAGACAGAAAGATACAAATGGGCCCAATTCAGGGACAAACAGATTTCTCTATGGGTTTCATTCTCAAATTGGAATATTGTTGAAATGATTTTCTAGACAACTACAGAGATTTCAACCTACTGGGAAACTTTGATGAGTATTCATTTTTGCAATTTTTCAGAATCAACATAAACTCCCTCCTCCAAATTTAAAGATATGAATTTTATATATATGAATTATGCACATGCCATTTACACTGGTTGAAAGAGTTTTTAAAATATTTACTCCCTGGACAGGGTCTGGCAGGACTGGGGGAGAGACGCTAGCTTTCAAGACGTCCCTCATGTGATGTAAGGAGAAAAGCTACAATTTCCTAAACTTCTCAGCATGGAAGTCACAGGGCAGCAGGCCAGGGACCCCCATGGTTCCTGAGTTTCTGGATTTACCACAAACCTAGCCAAAGTCTCTCCCAAAGCTTGGGAACTGGAGTTTTTAGACAGGCTGAGCTGAGACTTCCGCAGGAATTTAGACAGGCTGAGCTTTGACTTCCACAGGAATCATCTGCAGCGTGGGCTCTGTCCCCAATGGCAGGTGCACAGAGGGGGCCAAAGGCTTGGGGACAGCAAAATGAGAACCGCCCCGAAGGGTGACCAGTAACTGCAGGTGCCCCTGCCACACTCCATGTGTGTTTTAGTGCTAATCAGACGTCACCAGGGTGAGTGGGGTAGGGCTGTTGGAATGGCATTCCTCTGAGGGTGGAGGAGGTTCCTATTCCAGCGTCCCACCTGCTGCTAAGAGCTGCCATCTGGCTGCTCCAATAAGGACGCACAGAGAATCTGGAACTTGCCTTTGAAACCTCATGGTCTAGCGGTCACCAATCAATAAGTGGACAGTTAAAGCGTAAAGTAATGGGTGGATGTCACTGTGGACAGAAGGGATGCAACATGCGGGGCAGTGCCGGAGAGCTTCCCTGGCCCTTGAGGGCACCCGGCTCGCCATCTATCTACCCAGCCTGCCCTTTCTTTCCAGTCTTATTGAACTACTCAATCTCAGAGCTTCCTAATCTGTGCCTCTGCTTTCTATCCATCTCCTCTAAAGTGGCCCATCTGGAGGTACCATCCATCGGGGTCCTGCTCGTAAGGCATGCCACCCTCTAGGGGGAACACTCCCCTAGGGGGGACCTCGGATGGGCTGGGTTGATTTCTAGGAAGGTCAGAGCCATCAGAGGACACACTCATTGTACTCAGGGAAGGAGGCTTGGTTCCAGCCAGGGAAGATGTGCAGGGATAGGGAAGACAGGAAGCTGCTCCATGGGGTCAGAAATAAGGAGAAACTGATAGTCAGGGAAAGTGGGTCAGAACTGAAGCCACACTGCTCACAGGATGGAAGAAGTTGGCTGTCAGCAACACGGGCAATCGCCCAGGACTGGGCAGGAAAATGGACAGAGGTGTGCCACAGACCACCGCATCCACTTGCCAGTTTCCCCAAGAGGCCCAAGAAGCCCTTCTCAGGGGTGCTGCAATTCTGAGAGTCCTTAATCCCATTCCGGTTATGGCCACCCTTCATGCTGGTCGTGGCACCAGGTCCTAGACCCTGTCATGACTCCCATTAGACCCTGTGCTGGTAGCTGCAGATGAAGTCGGTGACAAGACCAGCTGGAGTCCTGCCACCTACAGCCATAGCCTGCCAGCCCCTGCAAGGCCCCCGTGGCCCCCAATGGCACAGGGACCTACTGAGAGAAGCAGACTACCCAATTTCACTGCCTTTAAAATGCCACTGTCGTTTGCAAACCACCCTTGAAGGACAGGAAATACGGTCACAGGCATGCTTGTAGGTCTGTGAAATATGATCATTTCAAGTCCAGTCATTCTGCTCAACAAATATTAAGTGCTTTGTAAGTGCCAGTAAACCTAATGCAATGGGGACACAGCCATGAAGAAAACATGCAAAGAGGGCCAGAAAAGAAGCAGGAACACTGTAGGAAGGACGTAACGTTACCGTCTCCTGAGAAGTCTGGTGGACTGGGTGTCATTTTGATTTTACAGGCTGGCTGTGACCTTGGTGGTTAACCCCCACACCCCTCACGTTTGAACTCCAGATTTGAGCTTCCTCTCTGAGGCCTGCTTGTTAGCATAGGCTTCATATAAATACCCTTGTTGCAGAAATAGCTTTAAGGAAGCTCTGCTGGATTACACCTCCCTACATGTCTTTCTGGAAATAGCATGTTGCTCTCTGTTTGCTTCCAACAGAGTCTGATTAAAATAAGACGCTGAGTTCAGAGTCAGAGGCCTCACATGGAAGCTGTGCCCATTTCCTTTGGGCAACCACTCAGCCAGCATTCCTAAATTTCCATTTTCTAGGCCATAAAATAAGCATGCTGTTAATAGTACCTGGCTATACAACAAGAAGATAAAATGAAACCGCTAATATGAAAGCGTTTTGTAAGGTATGAATTGCCACCCACGCGCAGCAACATTAGTTGTAATTATCGTTAACACTCGGCCTCGTTACGTTAGTCATGAAACGTGGATCAAAGAAAACTGCCTGATGCGTGGAAGGTTTCAACACATTTCAGAAATGGACGTGTCTGACGTGAAATATGGCATGTGTCTTTCATTTTCCTGATAAGCATAGCAAAACCGAGACCAAAACGCCATCCATGACTGTCCACTGGCCAGAAGCACTCCACTTGCTTTGGAGAGAAAGTTTAAAGTAGTTTATCATACATGTTTTTTTTTTTAATTAGACACATGGGAAATAATAATTCGGAAAGTGTTTACAGAAGGTCTATTAGCGTTGTTTTTGTGCTAAGTATTCAGAGGATGTGACCCACTTACAATGTTCAAGATCACACTGGTCAGGGCACCAACCACAGACCCAGGGAAGCCTGGGCCTCCACACCATGGTCGGGCCAATCCACATGTCAGAAAGAAGGGGTTATGGCGAGAGGGCAGCTAGGCCGAGGTCATGAGTAGTCTTGTGATATCATGTGTAAGTGATGTTTCTCAACTCCCTTCCATTGCCCTGGTGCGGTGTGGGCCAGGGATGGGACTGGGGTGGGGGCAGGACTCAGCACAGGGAATCATGCAGGACCCCAGGCCAGAGGTGCTGACACCCAGAACCAGTGGTTTTCACTGATGGAAATGTGTCAACGTGACCAGACAGCCCACCAGATGGGAGCCACCAGTGTGCTGAAGCCAGGAGCATCCTCCCACTCTGGGTGAAGCCTGGGTGACGTCCCAAGAGGTTGTGGGCACCTGGAACATAAGGAAGAGTGTCTCCAAGTGCCACAGCATGGGCCTCACTGGGACCTGTCAGGAAGATGTGCCCTCCCACACCCGCGGAGTCCAAGGAGCAGGCCCTACCCCTGGAGAAGTTCCCTGTCCTGTGCCCCCTGCCGAGAACCACACAGGGGGCTTGGAAGCCAGCCTGCCATGGCAGAGCCAGCAGGGCCATCGGGCAGGAGGCCATGGCCGCAGGGCAGGAAGAACTTCCAGGGGGTGCCTCACACAGGAGGTTGGGGCTTCCCACTCAGGCACCGCGGCCCAGATGGGGCATGCCCATGGGCCCTCCCGATCGAGGCCATGACCTTGGGCCTGTTCCCATCCCTGTCTCTTCTGCAACATGGGCAACACTATATGATCCCCCAGAGTCTTATGAGAATAACTGACCTCATGCCTGGCAAATACTTGTAACATGTTAAGGATCCATAAATGTAAATCATTAGCGTCACCATTGCACTGGTCCATTACCTGACCCCGCTGGCTTCCCGGGTGGGTATGTGAGCCCTAATGCCACCAATGCTGCTTCTGTGATGACCACCATCCCCACTAACGCAGCCGCCGCCGCCGTCACTGCTCCTCAGGTGCCGGTGCCGCTGCTGACGCTGTGACTGCGGCTAATACTGCCGCTGCTATACAGTCACTGTGGCCAGTATTGCTGCTCTCACTGCTGCTCATCTTGCACCACTGCTGTCATCACTACTACCAGTCCTTCTGCTACCGCTGCTACCCTAAGGCTGCTGCTACTGCCGCTATTACTACGGCAACTATCACCGTCACTACCGCTCATGCTGTGTCCACTCCTACCATTAATACTTCTACTCCTGCTCCTGCTGCTACTAATGATACTGCCGCTAGCCCTGCTGGTAACACCTGACACGCCTACTACTGACGCCGCTCCTACCGCTGCTTCTGCCACTTGGGTCGCCAGCAGCCTTCCTCTTTGCCTGCCTGGCAGTGATGTGCATTTATGGAAGGAGAAATTGCCGCTGTAGGGAGAGATGGGTGGAAATGGGATTGTGGACTCACAGGGGACCAGAGGAAGCAGTGAGGCCATCTCTCCATGACACCGCTGGCCAGGAACCTGCGGAGACGCTTGAGGACGAAATGGTGAAGGGCACCCTGGGAACACAGGTGTGGGTCAGCGGGGCCACGTCCCCAGGATCTGGCTACCCTTGTTCCTCTCCCCGCCTGTCCTCACCACTGGCTTTTGGGCCTTAGCTGTGGTGTGTGGTTTGAACACCAAGCTCTTTAAGTGCATTTTCTATGTGATGTTGAAAGTAGTGCACTGTGTATAGTATGCTGACCTGCTCACTCCGACCTGGGAGGCGATGCTAAATGCCAGGTAGAATCGCACACACGAAAGCGGTCCTTCCTTTTACAACCTTAGCTGGGTGCTATGTTTTAAGCATTAAAGGGATAAATGTGTCAAATGCATGAGCTCCTGACACTGAAAACACGGTGCCAAGTTGTGTTTCGCAAGACTTCCCACATGAATGCAGTTACTTTCCTAAAATGATAAAGGGTGAGGGAAAGAGTAGGAAACTTATGGTCAGGGTGCCCTTCTGAAATCATTTTTCTGTCAGTGTTTTTTGGTATCAAGATAAGAAAGATTTATTCATTAGAAATTAGAATTTTTAAGTGGAGGAAAAATTACTCCATGCCCCAAACAAAACTATTAATATTTTGTTTCATGTTCTATTTGTTTGTTTGTATCTTAAATCATAGTTTCATGAATTACATATATATAGTAATCAACCCTAATAAATCATCAGGTAGGCTTCTCTCAAGGTGTGAAAGACAATTGCAGTGGGAACCACGGGTGTTCTTTGCTGAAGGTGGCCTCATCCCATGTCCACTGTGTGCGGGGAAGTGGGCTGGATTTTTCTGTTTATACACTGATTGAGCAGTTATTTACTCAAATAAATATTGCAAACGTAGCTTCCAGACAATATTTCCTCCATATTTCATGACTGTCCAGTATTAGTTTTGCATGCATATCATAAATTTATATCCTGAAGTTATGTTCCCAGACAAAATTGAGATTACTAATCTTCTTGCTTCTGGACCAAGTGTGCAAGCATTTCAAATGATGACTTGCAGGTGGGCTTTCTGCTCCTGCTTGTCCACACAGCAGGAAGGTGGACAGGCTCCCCGTCACTTTTCGAAGCCAGACGAACCTCACAATCAGAGGTGTTCTGGGAGTGAAGTCTTGCACTGTGGGTAGGAAACCCCCTGGGTTTTAGGGTACAGGGTCTGGCAGAGGAGCAGGGGCCACATGCATAGAGCACATCTGGAACAGAACTGGCTCTTCTCCTGATGCCTCCGTGTCTTCCTGTCCCCTGGCTGTACAGAGCTCTCAACCTAAAGTTGAGGGACCAGCGTCCTTCTGCCTGCAGACAGGTTCTCACTGGCTTCTGCACACCCACAGCCAACTCTGGGGCCCCTGCAGTGGCTTGCCATCCATTGCGTTTCTGGAATCAGTCCGGGAGGGCATTTTTGGGATATGCCCATACCCACCTTTGGGGCCATCTGGCCTGCAGCAGGGACCTCGCTGCTCACACTTAGGACTACTCTTGGACACCTCTTTATCTCTGTGCTGGATGATGTTATCTCCATCACGGAGAAGGAGACAGGTGCAGAGGCCAGAGCCCCACCACCACAGAGTGCACGGGTGCTGACTTTGAACCAGGTTACCTGATTCTGGGACTCCTCCTACTTCTAGAACGAGAGAAGCCGAGGTTTGGAAGAGAGAGATTTTCAGGTCTTTTCCCCTGGGGCTTCTTTCCTTGCCTCTCTTCCCTTCCTTCCTCTCCCCTTCCCCTCTTCATCTCTCTCTGTCCTCCTCCCGTGCTCCTCCTGAGTCAAAGAGCATCTCTGACCTTAGTCATCAGCCCCTCTGTCATTTAGTACGTGGTCTTTCCTGCACTGCCACTGTAAGGTTTGGCTTCCCACCACACGGGTGGAGGACGGGGACTGGGATCCAGGGCCCTGTGTGTGGTGCTGGCCAAGACCCCACCCTCAGGAGAGTAAGCACTCAGTTGTCTCACTCGCCTTTGGACTTTTGTGTTTCTTTGGTTCTGAACTTTTTGTTTTGTTTTGTCTCTTAGTTTCCTAGTAAAAATTCCTTGAGACATTCCAGTGCTTTTTAAGCCAAATGGAGGGAATAGGGACTTTTCCTGCCCCCATGGGGGCTGATCCGGGCACTAGGAGCCTCTGGAGAGCCAGGCAGCCGGCCTCACAGCAGCTATTCCTATGGAGATTCCGGCCACCATTTAGTGGGGCTGTGGGTCAGTGGAGATGTGGACATTGTTCTTCTTTCTGGAATTTTCTCTAACAGCATGTGGCACTGAAGAATTGAGTTTTACATATATTAGTTCAAATATAGGGTCTGTCTAAAGTCTGTGCTCTGTTAAATGTTTAGAGAAAAAAATGTATGAACTTCTTTGTTTATAAAATGGAGCTTTTCCAATTTATTTACCAATGATCCAAATTATTTACAATTCAACAACTGTTTCCTGATACTTGCCTTTCTCTGCACCTGCAGGTCATGAGCTCCTGTGGAGAAGAGCTGTATTTGCCCTGCCAGCTGCACAGCACGAGCTTCACATGGAGATCTGCAGAGGAGAGGTGGGGAGCAGTGAGTGCTGGGTGTGGAGTACGGGCCCTGCAGCCTGGCCAGGTGCAGCCCTACTGTGCATGCGTGGAACATGCAAGATGAGCTGTCAATTAGCCGGGCAAAGGAGAGGAGTCCAATCACACAGAGAAAAAGGAGGGAGTTGGGGAAGCCACGGGACAGCTGGGGATGCCCAGGAGCCCCAAGGTGGGTGAAGGTGGGAAGTTAGACAGTGAGCCCAAGTCCTTCCTCATCAGGCTCCGAGCCGCCCACATCCAGCGTGCGATGCCACGTCTGGCACTTGGACAGTGGGGACATGTATTCCTGGCACATTCTGTAGGAAACAGGGAGAGCAGAGTGTCCTTTCATGCTTATCTTGATCTCATTCATGGATTCAGTATTTGGGACTCTCCGACTCACTAAAATTTATTAGTAACCCCAGAATCAATATTCATATCATTTTTGTAGTCATTTCCTGACACTCCCAGAGCAGAGAAAATTTGAGTCGTCCAAAGCACATGTTTCCAGCTGAGGCCAAGCGAGGCATGACCCAGGGTCCGTTCCGGTTCATACTGTGAACACGTATCCTCAGTGCTCCATCTCTCACTGGCATCCTTTCTGCCGGTGCTTTCGTGTTCAAGTGGCCCCCAAACGTGGTGCCGAGGTGGTGCCTACAGTCCCTAAGTGCAAGACGATGTAAGCCGAGCACCTGGACGTGAGTCCAGACCCGTTGGCCATGCGTCCATGAGTCAACAAGGCGTCTTTAGACAGAATCTCACCTAAAACAAGGTTATATATTAATCGCTGGTGAAAAGATTATGCCAAGAAGCTCTCAGGGTCTTAACCCTGTATTTCCTCAGGAGGAGCAGCCCCCATATCATTAATTCAGTGTTCACAAGACTTTATAGGATGCAACTCCTGGAATAATGTCCATCGACTGTATCTTAGATTCCCATGGGAATGCGGCTCCTGCACTGTGTGGGGTTCACTCTTAGTCATCTTCCTGGGCCTTGCAGACCCCCCACCACTCCTTCATCTCTTCTGCTCTCATGCGAATAGGGTGTGGTGCATGCAGCTGGCCTGCCAGGTTTCTGAGCGCAGCCCCAGACTCCCGCACCAGCCTCCAGTCCTCGCGCTCCCTGCCTTCCCCTCAGATGTCAGCTGACAGGTCCGTTCTATAAAGGGGAGAGGGAGATGGTATCAGAGACATTCATAGCTGCTGGTGAATATAGGAATTTCCCTCCCCCATGTCAGCAGGCTTTCCTGTCCTGAAATCCATCATGTTACTTGTCAGAACAAACCTCGTAATCCTCGCCACATTCTCAGAGCATCTGAGGCATTTCCTGTGGCGGTTTGCCCTTCTACACAGAGGCTCCGTGTGATGCTGCTGTCCTGGAGGTGCTCTGCTTCCCGCTGTGCAGAGCCCCCCCCGTGCCTGGTTCTCCTGGGTCTATGGGCTCCACCAGCAATTCTGAGGTTTTGCAGTGTAGATCTGCCATAGGTTCTGGGGTGCCTTGCCATTTGCTCATTAATATCACCTGCACGAGTGACACGGACTAAATGAGCAGGTTTAAAGTCACTGTGTAAATAAACCTGGAAAGAATTCATCAGAACACATTTTTGTTGGGCTTCCAGCTCAAGCGCCATCTTGAGCAGAACTGTGGGAGGCGCTGGGAGCTTTCAGGCACGGTCCAGTCCCCACCCGCCTGCACCCGTAGAAAGGGGGCATGTGTGTCCTGAAAGGGCTCAGGAATAGCTCATTTCTGGAAGCTATCATTGGAGGTCGTTGTAATTTAACTGCTAGTTCATTTTGGCTTCGGAAGGTTGATGTGGATTTCTCAGGTGTTCCATCATCTAAGGAAAATGTAAAAGGAAAAAATTTGAGATAAATGCACTGTTCACAGGTTTCTGATGGGTTAGCGAACTAAGGCCAGAGGGCTGTGCAGACACAGAGAAGACGCATGTGTGGGTCCACGGTCACCTAACAAACACGTCCGCTGAAATTCCACGGACAGGCTACGCCGGGCCCTGGCATCTGTGCTTTGTCGGGCCCCATCTCAGATTTGCTCACCCTGAGGGCACTTGACTCCTGCTGACAATCAGTTCAGACTTACCTGGCTCTGCATAATTCTGGTGGCTGTGCACCTCCACAGCCCTGGTTTCTGCCCCCAGGCCTTTTGGAAATGATAGTAAAACACCTACCCTATATTGGCAAGGTCTTTCTTTGGGGACTCTGGGAAATTTCTCTCTCAACCCTACAAGACAGTTAGCTACATTTTATGCAGTGAAGAAACTAAGGTTCAGGAAAATGAAATGGCTTTCTAAGACGACCTGGCTCCTAGATCCTGGTTCTTAGGGTCATCCCCAAGCTGCAGGGCTCCTTATGCATGACCCTTTCCCCATTGACCCACTAGCTGTTTCCATGTTTGCCATTCTGCCATTGAGCACAGCTAACAGACCCTAAACCCAGAGTGTGGCCTGGCCATTGAGTGCCAGCTGGGTGTGCAGATGGCACCTGGCCACAACTGAATATTGTTTGCTCAGTGGAGACACACTCCCTAAATCCACTGGAGCAGAAAGTGTCCTGGACTAGAGGACTCACTGAGTCCAGGACATCAGAGCTGGGCTTGCAACATCTCACTTCAGGTTAACTCCACTCATTAATGTGCTGGATCTGTAACAATTTCCTGTGCATCCCCTGTTCCCTATCTGCACCTAGGTCCTTATCTGGGGGTCAGTGGGCCTAGTGGTTAGCAGCATGGACCCTGGACCCAAGCTGTCTAGGCTTCCATTTTAGTTCTACCTGTTTCCAGCTCGGGCTGTTGGGCAGGTTCTTAACCTCTGTGTCTCTATATTTAAAAATTCCTTCTAACATTGGAACAGGGACCAACTGGTTTCAACCTTATATGTGTAGTTTGTGGGACAGTGCTAGGCACATGAGGTAATGTATATCTCCCTCATCCCAGGCTCCATGGTATCCCTTCTCTTGGCCCTGGACATTAACCACCTATTTGGATTCCACCTGGAGGTCAGCAGACCCCTTCAAGCCAGTGTGTGCAAGATGGAAATCAGCATTTCTCTCAAACGGCTTCTCTCCTAATCTCTGTTGGCAAACCGGGATGGACCACATGGGTCGCCATGCACGCTGGGTTCATTCTTGACATTCCATTTCCCTTCCTCCTATCAGTCACCTGGTTCTTCAGATTTTATCTCCTATTCTCTCAAGTGCTTTTCCATCCCCTCGGTGGGTGCCAACGTTGTTCAAACAGGAATTTCTCATTCTGGTTATGGCCACTCTTCATGAAAGCGTATCCTCCATTCTGCCTCCAGAGGGATCTTCTTAAAACCTGAACTGCTGGCTCTCCATCACTCAAACTCTGCAGCGGCCACCATGATGGTCAGCGTCATGTCCAGATGACTTGGTGCCTTGTGCCAGCCTCACACAGTCCAAACACCCCCCACTCAACCATACACCAGGTCCAGGTCGAGCTGCAGGCCCTCACCCACTGTCTTACAAAGGAGCTAAATAGCTTGAGCCCCCATTGGGTTTTCTTCCTGTGTGGCCGTTCAGAGGTCCTCACGTGCTCAGCCGCAGCCCCTCTGTTTGTCTTGGGCTCCCTACCCAGGGCCTTTCTCAGCCCACACTCCCCTCAAGTGCATTTCTCTCCCCTGGGAGCCACGCCTCCACGTGGATGCTGCCCTACTCAGCCCAGCAAGTTCCCACAGCCCCTGAGGTTATGACTTAGGGGACTATCATTCTTAAAGGTTCCCATTCTTAGGCACTTAAAACAGTGCAGTGACATGAAAACAACCCTCACACATATCTGATGAAAGACTATGTGGACAGACAATGAGTGGAAGGGAGGCTGGGGAGGTGGGCACACGGATACACCTCTGAGCAGACAGATGGGGCCCTGGCAGGATCCCAGCCAGGGCGTGAAGAGGACTTCAGCATGGCAGGAACAAGGTGTTAGCCAAGTCACCCCTCCACACATGGGGGAGGCAGGTCCCAAGGACATTTCTTAGCCAGGGTGGGCCAAGTAGACCCTGAGTGTTTGTAAGGATGCGATCGTGCAGGATTTAGAATCAGCTCACACGTGCCCTAGAAGGCCACAGACGAGGTGCGGAGTTGATTCCATCCACAAAGGACAGCATCGGGTATCTCTGCTTGGGGTATGATTTAATTTTAGAGTGTGAACCAAGACAGTGAAGTGAGGACCCACTGAATTCCATCTTTAAACTGCATTTCAGAGCAAACCCTATTTTGGAAGCAGGACTAAATTAACACCATCTGCAACATGCTCGGAGCTGAAAGAGGTCCCCCCGCCAGCCCAAGCACTGCAAAGCTGAGGAGTCTCTGAGCATGTGCTGTTGTTCCTTGTTTGAACCCGAGATGGCTCATTTCCTGAAATCTGGATGGAATGCTGGCCTTATAACCTCAGCTGGTAAGTGGCAGGCTATTAAGTAAATTCAGCCATCCCCAAAGCAAAATTTATTTGGAGTATAATAAGCACATGCTTGACCTTGAAACCATGCTTTGCAAATCCCTAATTTTGAAAATACAGTTCGAACTTGGAGCAGCCTTTGTGAGGACACAGGAGAGGAAGGTGGGGGTGCATGTGTTAGGGGTGGTGATGCGTTGCTTCAGAAAATAATGGGTCTGGGACAGATGTGGGGTTTTGTGGATTCATCTCTAGGTGTAACTGGTGAGCCAAAGCGTAAGGACTTTTGATGGCCTCTGCACTTCTATTCCCGAGGGCTCTGGCCCAGGGACGCCACGAAGCTGCTGTTGGAGGAAGCCACGGCCTGTTGTCCTTCCTTCCTGTGCTGACTCGGCCCTTCCAGGGCAAATGTGCAGGTGCAGCCCGACTGAGCAGGACTAAGAATCAGGTCTGCCATCAGTGGATTAAGGCTGAGGCCTGAGCACCAGCTCCAGCTTTGAGGGTGTGAGGCCTGCAATCATGAAAAGCCCTGTGCTCAGGGCTCATGCACTCAACTTTTGGCTCTGCCATCTACTTGAAATCCTCAATAATTTAAAAACAAGGGTCCCTGAATTTCCATTTTTTACCAGGTCCCACGAATGATGCTGCTGGCCCTGCTGAGGCATCAGAGAAAAACAGCATGTCAGAGGTTCGTCTGCTCGCTGGAAATAGGGAAGGGTGGCCCTGAGGGAGGGGCTTATCTGGACTCAGTGGGGTCAGAGGCATGACAGAGTCCAATATGCTTTCATGAATGACTGAATATCTATGCAAATATCAGTGTTCCCCAGAGCTGTTTGTTTATTACGATCAGTACCTGCGGCCTGTGACAAGGAGATAGTGTTTCTGTCTGGTTTGTCAAGGACTGGGAGGAATTCTGCTCCACAACCCAACCCCTGCCCCTCAAGTACTGCCTCAGGGCAGAGAGATTTGCAGCTTCACCTGGCCTGGTTGTGCCCCGGATTGCCCTGCCCTACCGGGTCCTGGCTGGTCTCAGTCCTGGCTGCTGTGGCCGTGCCTTCCTGGCGCTCGGGGCAGTTGCTCAGTCTCACCATCTGACTTCTCCCCAGGCTGCTCCCAGCTTCAGTGCACCTGCCCTGTGGCAGTCTGTGTTGCATTGCGTCCGTTTTGGGGGATGTTGCAGTACACATCTGGAACTCGGGCCAGGCACGGTCTCCCCAGCTCTGAGAACATGCTTTGGCCCCTCTGGCAAGCTAGGGACCCACCTGTCACCTGTGCCTTCCAGCCCTGCGATGTCACCTCTATAGGTGCATGGGGTCCCAACAAGCCCCATGCCCAGACACCCCGCCAATCCTCAGGTCACATTGCACACCGTCCCTGACTCCAGGCTCAGACCTTCTTTCTAAAAATGTGATGCAACAGAGCTCACCTCCAACACCCAGCCATGGATGGCAAATTCAGGATCACCTGATAAATAGTGACTCAGGTTCCCCTGGTTCAGGTGACTGGATCGGCCTGGCTTCCTGTAGTCCAGAGCTGGGTCATAGGGCATGCTGAATTGCAGAGAACACTCCAGACCCCAGTTAGCACGTAGAGTAGGAATGAGATGCCATATTGACAGACTGTCCTGGAGGAAGGACCCAGCACCACAGGCTGAGCCATGCTGTCCCCACCTCCCAGCTGGCCACACCAGCCCCCTGGGGCCCCGGCCCAGAAACAGCATTGCTCTCCTCAGTTACTCCCGACCCTCTGTGGAGGAGGGTCATGCACTGAGATGGCCAGAGCAGACTTATAGCCACTGCTAGTTCAGGAGAGTGGGGAAAACTACCTCTTTCCAGAAAACAACCCCTCCAGGTGTTGTCTGCAGGGGCTGACCTGGGTGCCGCCGCCACTCATCACAGACGCCACGCACCTTCCTCTGCATTTTGTCTGAATTTCCTGAAGGTCCTATGCATTCTGGAGGCAGAGTTTTCAGGCCCAGTGCTTCCCCTCGTCCCCAAATGTCTGGCAGGCTTCCTCATGGAAGAATTTCCCAGTTCAGCTTGCCCACATTCCTTGGCTCCTGTATTAGGGTGGGAAGCAAACGTCTCTGAGGAGGGGACTGTTTTGGAGAAAATAACCAGTTCCTTCATTTCAGTCAAGACCATGTAACAAGAACTGTGCTGGGTGCTGGGGACCAGAGATGGGACATGCTGTGCCCAAAGCTGGGTCCACTCACAGCCTGGACAGGGGCATGGGCCCTGTGTGTGCAGCGTGGGTGACACAGCAACAGAAATTCCTGTTGAAAGGTCACAGCCTTCATGAAACAGCAACGTTGCAATCTAGGCCGGGGGACCATGGGATGTCACTGGGAAAAAGAAGTAAGTGGCATGGCCCCTAGTGGTGACAGGGACAGCAGAAGTACTAGGAGGTGTGGTAGACTGAGGCTGACATTTAACAGTGACTGTGAGGCTATGCACCACCAAGTGGGTGCCATGGCTGAACCCTTGTTTAGAAGCAGGTGCCCACATCCAATCAGGGATGGCATGCTGCCCTCTCTGCAGAATGCATCCCAACTGGAGACTGCTCTGTAGCGATGCTTCATCCAGTAACACCAGACAAAGGTAACCCAGAAGCATCCTGCAAGGCCAGATCAAACTATGAGAAAGGCTCTGGCAGAACCTTCTAAACACCTGAGCCATCCATTTCTTATTTGCACCATTTGCTCTGCTCCTGGGTCCCAGACATTATGTTTTTTAATTGCATCTGTGTTTCTGGGGGTTGGTTCAGATGGCATTAATTTAGAAGAACACTGTCAAGGTGACGAGTTCCAAGTGTGTCAACTTGAGATGCCCACCACCCCCCCAGGATTATGGGAAAGGTGAGTGGGTGTGCGCATGCATGTTTCCTAAGGAGAGGACCCAAGGTCTCATTAGGTATTCAAAGGGTTCTGTGATCTCCAAAAAGCCAAGAATTGCTGTCTGTAAACTTGTTATAAATAACACAGAGCAGGATGCCTGCCAAAACACGCATGTATTTATCTTAAAAAGGAAAGGAAGGGGGCATGTTTGTAGTGCCAGGATTCATGTTCTTTGAAAAACTGGTTTATGGATGTAATAAGCAGAGAATGAGATCCTCGATACAGTTCACACTAAGCAGGACAGAACACTCACAGTTAAGTTCCAAATCTGATGCTAACCACCCATACCATCACCGATAATTCCTTATTCTCCCCAGGGATGGTTCCTTCATCTATAAACCCATGGCTGAAATGCATCGGCTGCAGATTATGACCAGCAATGAAGCCTTTAAAATGTTTTTAAAGAATAGGTATACATATTTTAACTTTGTACCTTTTTTAAACTTTTCACATGCCAAGGACTTTGCTTGCTATTTATATTGGCCTGCATGTTTATATTACAGTTTTAGTTTCTGCAGTGTCCTCCCGAATCCTATCCAGGCAAAGCCAGATGGTGCAGACACCTCCTCTGGGAAGGCTTCAGTCTTCTGCTGCATGATTTAGTTTTACTAAGCTAGCATTTAACCTTTAGTAGGTGCTCTTCAAAGTCCAGTAATGAAATAGATTAAAATATTTTTCAAGATATAAAGAAATTTATCTTCATCTGATAAAATTAGATGTCAATGACCTCATAACCCATTTGGGGAGAGGGCGTACTATGACAGCAATGTGATCACTCACAGGAAGGGTGCCAGGTCATGCGGCAGCGGCTGTCATTTTCTGTCTTGTGCCTGGCTGCCCCAGGCTGGATGGGTCCTGTCTTGAGCAGGCCAATTATGGCAGAGTGCAAATCATTAAGTTCTGATAAGCAAGTCCTTGGAAGAGGGAGGAGGTATATGACTGCCTCCAGGGTCCTGCTCTGCATTCCTGCCCCATTACCTGCCTGAGAAAAGTGGGGTTTGGTTGAAAGACACTTCAGGGACCTGCATGTCTTGCTCCATCCAATGAATCACACTCAGATACTGAAGCTCTGTAGCCATGCCTCGGAGCAGCCGTTGTGGCTCTAAGCACAGTCCGCTCTGCTCCATGCCCACAAGAATCCCAGTCAGTCCTGTCTGAGCCCCTGTCTGTGTAATGCACCATGGCCAGAGCCACTAGAGACCAAGAAGAGAAAAATACATTTATTCCTGCTCTCTTTACTTTGTTTTCAACATATCTATCCATCAATACTCTATCTATCTATCTATCTATCTATCATCATAAGTCAAAGTAATCCACTTGAGAGAAAAGCAAAGAAGGGTGGAAGCTCAGAAGAGGAAAACAGGTAGAGGGTCAAGGTTGTATGTTTAAAATTCAGCTGCTTTATTAAAGGGTGATGTTGTATAAGGAATGAGACATATAAGGAAGGATAAAATATCCTGGGTGAAGGAGAAGGTCACTAAGTATGAGGCTCTTTTAAAGCGAAAGGCAGGTCCTAGGGATGACCCAGGGGAATTCAAGTGGCAAATCCTCTGGGGTCAGGCTGTCAGGCAGTAAGTCATGTGGGCTTTGCGTGGAAGCCTGCAGAGATCCAGGATTTGTTTGTAGTTGTGCAGGTTTTGTTTAGTTTTCTCAACAGGGGAGGTATTCTAGGCATGCAATATAGTGCTGGGTCATGGTGGCAAGGGCGCTGGAGGAGGAGCCCTGGAGATGGCACACATGCAGAAGCTCACAAGTGTCACACAGGGGACAGAGGACGGCATGCATGGGAAAGAGGATGAAACGGTCCCACCCGCTGAGTGTCTGATGTAGTTCCTTCTGTTTGATTCAGTTACTGTCTTTAAGGTCTTCTTCCTCCAAGAAGTTGTCTTTATGGTGCAGAGTCACCTT
This sequence comes from Phataginus tricuspis, assembly GCA_029783875.1. Classification (NCBI taxonomy): domain Eukaryota; kingdom Metazoa; phylum Chordata; class Mammalia; order Pholidota; family Manidae; genus Phataginus; species Phataginus tricuspis. The sequence goes on along the minus strand of JAQQAC010012171.1, from coordinate 9,332,870 downwards.
CTGCCTTCCCCCAGAATTTTCTTACCAACCACTCACACACTACATCTGTTTCCCATGGAGAAGACAGACCAAAAGTCCTGTGAGCTACCCCACGTGATGACAACAGCCCCTCTGGCTCTCCTGGTGCCTACCCTCCTTATACAGCAAGGGGTGGCCAGTCACCCCTCAGACAGGTGGAGCTCCAGAAAGGTAGGTATGAGTGGTGGAACTATTGGATCCCACCAGTACCAGCTCCAGGCCATAGACCACACTATGGTAAGAATGACTGCCAGTTGGTTAATGTTTAGCACCCTCATCTATAAGCATAGTGTGCATCTGGAGTTAATTACCCATTATTCCTAAGTAAAACTCCAGCACCCTTACCTGCCAGAGGGTCAGTGGCCTCTGTGTCCACCCCACATGCTCCTCTTCATTGCAGACACCTGGGCTGGCATGACTTCTGTGACTGGCTTTTAACCCTTTATGCCCCCACACTCTTCCAGAAGCTTTCTGGACTCAGAACAGTTCTGAAGTTCTTTTAGGAAACCCTCACATGGCAAATGACATCCTATGCAAGGCTTCCGGTGGGCAAGCCAGGAGGCCGGCCTGCTGCAAATACCTTCCCAACAGGAGGGTAAAAACCACACTCAGGAGGGATAGCCTCCCGCATCTGTCAGGAGGGGGTCTGTGATGGCCCCAACCTGGTCTGCTCAGATCCCTCTTCTGGCATCACCTCTAGAGCGGGGGCATCAGAGGCACCCGTGGCAAAGCACTGATGGGTAGTGGCTCAGGGGACCAAGGCCACATGCTTGCCCTAAAAAACTCATAGGCTTATGGGAACTAATGCCCAGAAATTCACAGTTAAGGACGGGCACTGAACAGTAGCATTTCCTCTGCGCAGACCCAGCTAAGCAGCCTGAGGCCCTCGGGCTCGCCCTGTGCAGCAAGCAGGTAGCGGTGGAGGGCGGGTGCTGCCCCTGCGCCTGAACGCCAATCCCCTGAAGCCAACCACAGTGGGGGCAGAACAGCGAGAATCCTGGGAAATTGGGGAAGAGGCAGCTCCCGTGGTGGGGAGGCACCTGTATTTCCAAGCAAGAGCATGAGGTTGGAATCCCAGAACTCACGTTCACTTTGAGTGTGATCTTGGGCTTTAACCGCTCTGCGCCCCCTTTCCCTTTTTTATAAGACGGCACAATGGAAAACACCCAACTCTGGGTTTTGTGTGGATGGAATGAGTTAAGCGTATGTTCATAATGAGTCCTATATAATTATTAGCTGTTATTGACATTGGTGGACTCCAGCAAAAGATGCCCAAGAAAGATGCCCAGGACAGCAGCGTTTGCACCAGGCCCTGAGGAGCTCAGAGATAAGTCACGTTGGGTGGTCTCCAGCCTAGTATTTGAGGGTACAGCACGGGATCAGAGCGTCCCCGTGACTCTGCCCACTGGCAGCACGGGTGCCAAGCTCAGGCCTGTGGATGCCCTGCAGGAAATGTACCCGGGAGAGCTGGCGTCCCCGAGATGCGTCACTTCATCTCCGGACGCTGAGACTTATGCACGTGCCGATGTATAAGCTCATCCCACGGTGTGCCAGGAGCCACCTCACGGAGAGCTAAGAAGAACCGGCAGGGAAGGCTGCAGCGCAGCGTGTTCAGCCGGGCTCGGAGACTCAGGGGCACGCGGTCGGGGATGTGGAGCTCTGGCGCGCTGACACCTGGCTCCAACCGGGAAACTGACTCCCAAGTTCAGGCGCAGTTCACTTGAGTTTAAGGTGAGGCCTCGCGACGTTTATTATCCTATCTGATCAAGTTTATCTGCTTCCTAAGAGTGATGAGCTCATTTTTATGACCTTGCTTTTGACTTAACGACTTCCCCCAAGAACTTAATAAAGAGTCCATAAATAAGTGTTTATCTCAGTCCTAACATAACCCAAGTTTTATTCATCTGGAAGTTGCATTAAAATTAATTTCAATATGTCTAAGTAAATAAAAATATATTGCCACTCATGTAAGTAAAAAGACATTAAAAGAGACACGATTCTGCACCTGGCTGATAGCCTGAGACACACACACGCATTTTCAGTACACGGCTCATGCGCTATTGTGTAAGCATAGTAGTAGAATGTGAAAATATAAATTATACTCTCTTCCCTTAAAATATAAATTAAGAACTGTCAAACCAATGGATATGAAACATCTTGTCTTATATTTCTTCAATCTCCGAACTAGTGATACTTACTAATCTTCATTTCAACATTTTTATGCATGTTATTTCGTAACAGAATTACTAGTTATCTACTGTTCCCCTACTGCTGATTTCTAAATTTCGTGCCCGAATATTTATCAGAGATGATATAGCAAGAACTCTCTTGGTAGAAACAGACCATTGACTTTATACCTTCCTTCTTTTATGATGTAAATATTTAAAGCTATGCATTTCCCTTGAGAACTGCTTAAAATATATTCCACAATATCATTTCACTTATTTAAAACATCTCCTAATTTTATTATGATTTCCTTCTTTAACTAACATTATTTAATTTCCAATTATCTGAGGATTTTCCAGATCCCTTTCTGTTATTTATTTCTAATTAATTCTGCTGGGATCAACAAAGATGCTTTGTATGATTTGAAGCCTTTTCAACTGGTTGTGATTTGTTTTGAAGACCAGAATATTGTCTATTTTAGTGAATGTTCTGCAGGCACCTGAAAAGGAGGCTCCTGCGGGTTGTTGAGTAAACCTTTCGGGGAACGTCAGTTAGATGGTAGGCACGGATGGTGTCACTCAAGTCCTGTGTGTCTGTTCTGATGACTTCCCACCATGCTGCTTGTGAAGGAGGGGTACCCTGCCCAGACAGGATGACATATCCACACATGCCACACCCGACACAGAGATGAGATGAGCCCCAGCTTATCATGCACATACATTCACATCTGGCAGGGAAAAGCACACACCACGCAGGGCCATGCAGAGCCATGCCGAGGCTGCACTGGCAAGAGGACAGCCAGCCAGAGACTGTGCGGGGCGGTGGGGTGACCCTTGACTCCTGTGGGAGAATGTCTTTGACAAATTTGCATAGTTTTTCAGGTTGCAGGGAGGTATAGCCATGTTGGGTGAAGACCAGGTGAGGACAGTTGGGCCGGGTTATAGAGGCACTCACTGCCTGGAAAGACCTCCCTGCTCAGTGGGGAAGTAAGGGTGCTTAGGGTCAGGATCTGGGGGCCCCGTGAGGCTCAAAGATGCCAAGGAACCACTCTGAAATTTTACGTCTTACAAATGCGACCTCCTCACAGGATTGTTTTTGTTCAATGATTCTATCAGTTCCTGAGAGAGGAGTTTTGAAGTCTCCAACTTAATTTTAAATTTGTGTATTTTTTGTCTTGATCGTTTTATTTGTCATGTGTTGTAAAGCCTCCTTATCATACTTATTCATCGGATACATATCTAAGGTTGTTCTGGCTTCTTGCTGGATTGACACTTATCATCATGCAATTTCCTTTTTTATCACAGGAAATATTCCATTTTCTGATGTCCAAAATGTTAATTAACTACAGTTATTTGTATGTGTGTGTTTGCATGGTATATCTTTTCCCTTGGCTTTTATTTATTTATTTATTTATTTTTCTTTGGTTACAAGTTTTTTTTGGTATCATTAATCTACAATTACATGTGCAACATTATGGTGATTAAACTCCCCACTTCATCAGGTCCCCCCCACCAACCCCATTACAGTCACTGTCCATCAGGGTAGTGAGATGCTATAGAGTCACTACCTGTCTTCTCTGAGTTGTACAGCCCTCCCCGTGCCCTTCCCACCATTGTGTCTGCTAATTGTAGTGCCCCTTTTTCCCCCTTGTCCCTCCCTTCCCACCCATCCTCCCCAGTCCTTTTCCTCTGGTAACTGTTAGTCCGTTCTTGGGTTCTGTGAGTCTGCTGCTGTTTTGTGCCTTCAGTTTTTTTTCTTTGCTCTTATACTCCACATATGAGTGAAATCATTTGATACTTGTCTTTTTCCGCTTGGCTTATTTCACTGAGCATAATACCCTCTAGCTCCATCCATGTTGCAAATGGCAGGATTTGTTTTCTTCTTATGGCTGAATAATATTCCATTGTGCATATGTACCACCTCTTCTTTATCCATTCATCTACTGATGGACACTTAGGTTGCTTCCATTTCTTGGCTATTGTAAATAGTGCTGCAATAAACATAGGGGTGCATCTGTCTTTTTCAAACTGGGCTGCTGCATTCTTAGGGTAAATTCCTAGGAGTGGGATTCCTGGGTCAAATGGTATTTCTATTTTGAGTTTTTTGAGGAACCTCCATACTGCTTTCCACAATGGTTGGACTAATTTGTATTCCCACCACCTTGGTGTTTATTTTTGCCCTATGTATGTCACAAATATTTTTATTCAATATTTTTATTTTAATTAGGGTAATTGTACTATTTACATGTAGCAAGTCATATATTTGGGTTTATGTTTATGTTCTTGTTTTTTATTTGTCTTCTGTTCTTTGTTCTCTTTCCTCTCTTTTCATGCTTTTTAGGTTCACTGAATGTTTTCAGTATTCCATTTCATCTCCTCAGTTGGCTTACTAGCAATAATCTTCTGTCGTATTGCTCTAAGGTTTATAATTTGTAGCTTTTCATATCAGAATCTATCTCCTTGAAACAACATGACATCAATGCACTACCATTTCATGTGCATGTAAATTTTGCTGTTCTTGGTCATATATTTTGCACTGACAAATGTTACAAATCTGTAACTACCTTCCTATTACTTGTGTTTGAAACATTCTATTACCTTTTCCAGATGTACATCTTTATTATTTTTAATTAAACTTTTTAGTTTGAGAAAATGATCAATTCACCTGCGGTTGTAATAAATAATACAGAAAGATTCCATATACACATTGTCAAGTTTTCCCCATGAGAACATCTTGGAAAATTATAGTAAAATAATACAACCCGATCTTGACATTTATGCAGAACATTCCATCCCCACAATGGTCCCTTATGTTGCCTTTGTATTTCACACCCACCTAGCTTCTCTGATGTCCACCTAGATTTCTGGCAACCCTATGCCATTTCTATATTTTTGTTATTTCAATAATGTTATTAAGTGGGTCATATAATATATGACATTTTGGGGGCTTTTTTCATTCATCTTAAATCCCAAACAGTCTTCCATGCTGTTTCATCAAAATTTGTTGTGTGAAATTTTTGTTGTATAAAAAAAGTCATTCCTTTTTTATTACAGTGTAATATTCCACAGTAAAGATGTATTGTAGCTTGCTTAAGGACATTTAAATTCTTTCCAGTGTGGGCTCTTAATAATAAAACTGCAATGAATATTCATGTGGAGGCTTTTATGTGAGCATGTTTTCATTTCTCTGGGCTAAATGCTAAGTGTGCAGTTGCTGATGGAATACAGTCACATGGTGGTCACATTTAGTTATTTTCCAGGAAACTTCCAAATTGCTTTCCAGTGGCTATGCCATTTTGCAGCCCCATCAGCATTTGGTCTCATCACTATTTTTTATTTTAGCTACTTTGATCAGTATATAGTGCTATCTTACTATTTTTTTATCTAATGGTTAATGATACTGAAGAGCTCTGAATGAACCCATTTGCCATCTGCATCTCCTCTTCAATGCAACATCTCTTGATGGATTTTCTTTTGGCCCATTTTCTAATTGGATCATTAATTTTTCTTTATTATTGAGTTTTGAATGTTCTTTATGTATTCTAGATACATGTCTCTTGTCAGATATGTCCTTTATAATACATTTTCCCACTCCTTAATTTCTTTTTCCATCCTTGTACTGGCTTCATGAAATGGGTTCTCTACTCTTCCATATTCTGCAAGAGATTGTGTAAACTTGGTATTGATTCTTCTTTAAAGGTGGTTTTGTAGAATTTTAAAGTGAAGCCACCTGCAGCTGGAGATTTTCTTTTTTGTGAGTGCTTTGTGATTAAAATTTTTGGTTTCCCTTGGAGCAAAAGAGTTCCATTTTGATGGGGTTCAGTTTAATCAATTTTCCTTTTAATATGAGTTGTGCTTTCTTGTGTCAAATCTAAGCCCTGGATGTCATAGCCCTGGATCCTGAACATTTTCTCTGGTAATTTTTTTTTCCAAAAAATGTTATAGTTTTACATTTTAGATTTAAACTTGTGATCAATTTTGAATTCATTTTGGCATAAGTTACGAAGTTAATATTGAGATTATTATTATTATTTTTGGCCTATAAATGTTCAAGTGCTCCAGACATTTCATTTGTACCTCCACTGACTTGTTTTGCATTATTGGACATGTCTGTATCAGTCAGTTTCTGGGTCCCCCAATCTATTCCTTTGGTCCATGTGTCTCTCTATCTCTGTGCCAGAAACATAGTATAATCACCATGATCTGTGTCATCACTGTACTTATGTAGTAAGGCTTAAAACCTGGTAGAGTGATTCCTCTCATTCTATTCTTCTTATCAAGATTGTTTTAGCTATTATAATTTATTTGCTTTGCATATAAATTTCAAAATAACCTTTTTAAACTATATCTATATATATATTTTATATAAATATATATATATATATATTTTTTTTTAAGGACTATGTTAGAAATTATGATTGACCTGTATGCCAGCTTGGGGTTATTTCACATACTTCCTATTTTGAGTTTTCTAATTCATGAACACAATATGTCTCTCCATTTATGAAAGACTTCTTTGACTTTTTTCACCAGAATTTTGTCATTTTCAGCATATTGCTACTATAGATAAGTATTTACCTGGTATAACTTTTTTACTTCTTTTGAGATATTGTGAATGATACTGGGTTTTAAACTTCAATTGCCATATGGTCATTGTTCATATATTTAAAAGCAATTTTTTTGTTGTGTGTGGTCATGTAACTGTAACCTTGATGAACACACATTAGATACAGTAGGTTTGGGTTTGGTTCCTTAGAATTTTCTACATAAACAATCATATCATATGTAAATAAGGAAGTTTTATTCCTATTTTTCCTTTTATTTCTCTTTTCTTTCCTTCTTACAGGGCTAGAGTTTCCAGTGCTACACTGAACAAGAGTGGTGAGAGCACATATCCTTTGTTTTGAGTCCTAAGGGAGAAGAGATGTATCACTAATATTATTTTAGCTATAGAAACATCAACTTTGAATAGGTCCTTAATCATATTAAGGAAGTTCCTCTATTTTCCTACTTTCATGTTTTTATAATGCATGAGTGTTTTATTCAGTCAAAGTCATTTTTTGCATAAATTGATTTTTCTTATTTGTAACATTGAAATAGGCTCAAATATCTGCATTAATTCTCACTTGTTTGTGGTACGTTCTGTTGTATAATTGTTTCTATAAATTGCTAGAGTTACTTTGCAAATATTTTGGGGGGATTTTGCATCTGACTTCATGATAGATATTGGTCTAACCTGTTGCTTTTTCTGTTGTCTTTGGTTTCAGTATCAAGGTAATACTGGTTTCATGAAATGGATTCTCTACAGTTCCATATTCTGCAAGAGACTGCAGAAAGTTGGTGTGAATTCTTTAAATGTAGTTTTGTAGAATTTTAAAGTGAAACCTTCTGTACATGGAGATTTTTTTGGCAGTGGTGGGGACTTTATGATTGAAATTTCTGATTTCACAAATGGCTTTTGGACTTTCCAGTTGTCTATTTAATTTTGACTGAGTTCTGGTATTTTACCATTTTTGAGAAATTGGTCCATTCCTTCTAAATGTTAAATTGATGAATGTAAACTTGTTTCCTGTATTCCCTCTTTATCTTTTAAGGGCTCCAGGATCTGTACTGATGACACTGTTTTCATTCTTGATATTGGTAATTGTGCCATCTTTTATCTTTGTCAATTTTTTTAGACGTTTATCAAGTTTATGATATATTTTTTTTAAGAACTAGGATTTTGTTTCATGACTTTCTACTGTTTTGTTTTCAATTTCATTAATTTCTGGTTTTATCTTTATTATTTCCTTCCTTCCATTTGCTTTGCATTTAGTTTACTTTTATTTTGGCATTTCTTCAGATAAGAGGTTAGATTACTGATTTATGGCTATTGCTTCTACCTAATGTAAATATTTATTACTAAAATTTACATTTCACCACTACAGTAGCTGTATTCCATAGATTTTTGATTTTATAATAAATATTCCATTTGGTTCTACATAATTTCTTAATTTCTTTTGAATCTTCCTGTTTGATACATAGATTATTTAGAAATCTATTATTTATTAATTCTTTTCAGTTTTTCTTATTGTCTTTCTACTATTGATGTCTAATTTGATTTCATTCAGGCCAGAAAGTACATTCTTTTTTTTTTTTACTTTTTTTTATTGTATTAAGGTATTATTGATATACACTCTTATGAAGGTTTCACATGAAAAAACAATGTGGTTACTACATTTACCCATATTATCAAGTCCCAACTCATACCCCATTTCAGTCACTGTCCATCAGTGTAGTAAGATGACACAGATTCACTGTTTGCCTTCTCTGTGCTACACTGTTTTCCCCGTGATTCCCCACACCAAGTGTACTAAACATAATACCCCACAATCCCCTTCTCCTACCCTCCTCACCCACCCTCCCACACCCCTCCCCTTTGGTAACCACTAGTTCCTTCTTGGAGTCTCTGAGTCTGCTACTACTTTGTTCCTTCAGTTTTGCTTCGTTGTTATACTCCACAAATGAGGGAAATCATTTGACACTTGTCTTTCTCCACCTGGCTTATTTCACTGAGCATAATATCCTCCAGCTCCATCTATGTTGTTGCAAATGGTAGGATTTGTTTCCTTCTTGTGGCTGAATAGTATTCCATTGTATATATGTACCACTCCTTCTTTATCCATTCATCTACTGATGAACACTTAGGTTGCTTCCATATCTTGGCTATTGTAAAAGTGCTGCAATAAACATAGGGGTGCATATGTCTTTTTGAATCTGAGAAGTTGTATTCTTTGGGTAATTCCAAGGAGTGGGATTCCCGGGTCAAATGGTATTTGTATTTTTAGTTTTTTGAGGAACCTCCATATTGCTTTCCACAATGGTTGAACTAGCTTACATTCCCACCAGCAGTGTAAGAGGGTTCCCCTTTCTCCACATCCTCGCCAGCATTTGTTGTTCTTAGTCTTTTGGATGGTGGCCATCCTTACTGGTGTGAGGTGATATATCTCATTGTGGTTTTAATTTGCATTTCCCTGATGATTAGTGATGTGGAGCATCTTTTCATGTGTCTGTTGGCCATCTGAATTTCTTCTTTGGAGAGCTGTTTCTTCATATCCTCTGCCCATTTATTTGCTTTTTGGGTGTAGAGGTATGTAAGTTCTTTATATATTTTGGATGTTAACCCCTTGTTGGATATGTCATTTACAAATATATTCTCCCATACTGTTCTGTTTATGGCGTCCTTTGCTGTACAGAAACGTTTTAGTTTGAAATAGTCCCATTAGTTCATTTTTGCTTTTGTTTCCCTTGCTCAAGGAGATGCGTTCAGGAAGAAGTCACTCATGCTTATATTCAGGAGATTTTTGCCTATGTTGTCTTCTAAGAATTTTATGGTTTCATGACTTACATTCAGGTCCTTGATCCATTTCGAGTTTACTTTTGTGTATGGGGTTAAACAATAATCCAGTTTCATTCTCTTGCATGTAGCTGTCCATTTTTGCCAACACTAGCTGTTGAAGAGGCTGTCATTTCCCCACTGTATGTCCATGGCTACTTTATCATATATTAATTGACCATATATGGTTGGGTTTATATCAGGGCTCTCTAGTCTGTTCCATTGGTCTATGGGTCTGTTCTTGTGCCAGTACCAAATTGTCTTGAGTACTGTGGCTTTGTAGTAAAGCTTGAAGTTGGGGAGCATAACCCCCCAGCTTTATTCTTCCTTCTCAGGATTTCTTTGGCTATTTGGGGTCTTTTGTTGTTCCATATGAATTTTATAATGATTTTCTCTAGTTTATTGAAAAATGCTGTTGGTACTTTGATAGGAATTGCATTTAATCTGTAGATTGCTTTAAGCAGGATGACCATTTTGACAATATTAATTCTTCCTATCTATGAGCATGGGATGTACTTCCATTTATTGGTATGTTCTTTAACTTCTCTCATGAGTGTCTTGTAGTTCTCAGAGTATAGGTCTTCCACTTCCTTGGTTCGGTTTACTCCTAGGTACTTTATTCTTTTTGATGCAACTGTGAATGGAATTGTCTTCCTGATTTTTCTCCCTGCTAGGTTAGTGTATATGAATGGCATAGATTTCTGCATATTAATTTTGTATCCCACAACTTTGCTGAAATCAGATATTAGATCTCGTAGTTTTAGAGTGGATTCTTTAGGGTTTTTTATGTACAATATCATGTCATCTGCAAAATGGGACAGTATAATTTCTTCCCTGCCAATCTGGATGCCTTTTATTTCATTGTGTTGTCTGATTGCCGTGGCTAGGACCTCCACTACTATGTCGAATAGAAGTGGGGAGAGGGCATCCTTGTCTTTTTCCCGATCTTAAAGGAAATGCTTTCAGTTTCTCACTGTTAAGTATAATGTTGGCTGTGGGTTTGTCACATATTACCTATATTATGTTGAGGTACTTGCCCTCTATACCCATTTTGTTGTTTTTATCATGAATGGATGTTGAATTTTGTCAAATGCTTTTTCAGCATCTGTGGAAATGATCATGTGGTTTTTGTCCTCTTTTTGTTGATGTGGTGGATGATGCTGATGGATTTTCGAATGTTGAACCATCCTTGCATCCCTGGAATAAATCCTACTTGATCAGGATGGATGATCCTTTTGATGTACTTTTGAATTTAGTTTGCTAATATTTTGTTGAGTATTTTTGCATCTATGTTCATCAGGGATATTAGTCTGTAGTTTTCTTTTTTTGTGTGTCTTTGCCCTCTTTTGGTATTAGAGTGATGCTGGCGTCATAGAATGAGTTTGGAAGTATTCCCTCTTCTTCTACTCCTTGGAAAACTTTAAGGAGAATGGGTATTAAGTCTTCACTAAATGTTTGATAAAATTCAGCGGTGAAGCCATCTGGTTCAGGGTTTTTGTTCTTAGGTAGGTTTTGATTACCAGTTCAATTTCATTGCTGGTAATTGCTCTGTTGCGATTTTCTGTTTCTTTCTGGGTCAGCCTTGGAAGGCTGTATTTTTCTAGAAAGTTGTCCATTTCTTCTAGGTTATCCATTTTGTTAGCATATAATTTTTCATAGCATTCTCTATTAGTTCTTTGTATTTCTGTGCTGTCCGTAGTGATTTTTCCTTTCTTATTTCTGATTCTGTTTATGTGAGTAGACTCTCTTTTTTTCTTGAAAAGTCTGGCTAGGGGTTGATCTGTTTTATTTTCTCAAAGAACCAGCTCTTGCTTTTGTTGATCCTTTCTATTGTTTTATTCTTCTCAATTTTATTTATTTATGCTCTAATCTTTATTATGTCCCTCCTTCTAGTGACTTTGGGCCTCATTTGTTCTTCCTTTTCTAGTTTTGTTAATTGTGAGTTTCAAATGCTCATATGGGAATGTTCTCCTTTTCTGAAGTAGGCCTGTATTGCAATATACTTTCCTCTTAGCATGGCATTCACTGCGTCCCACTGATTTTACGGTGTTGAATTATTGTTGTCATTTGTCTCCATATATTGTTTGATCTCTGTTTTTATTTGGTTATTGATCCATTGATTATTTAGGAGCATGTTATTAAGCCTCCATGTGTTAGTGTGATTTTTCATTTTCTTTGTGTAATTCATTTCTAGTTTTGTTCCTTTGTGGTCTGAGAAGCTGGTTGGTACAATTTCAATCTTTTTGAATTTAGCAAGGCTCTCTTTGTGGCCTAGTATATGATCTATTCTTGAAAATGTTCCATGTGCACTTGAGAAGAATGTGTATTCCACTGCTTTTGGGTGTGTAGTTCTGTAGATGTTTGTTAGGTCCATCTGTTCTAATGTGTTGTTCAGTGCCTCTGTCTCCCTACTTATTTTCTGTCTGGTTGATCTGTCCTTCAGAGTGAGTGGTGTGTTAAAGTCTCCTAGAATGAATGCATTGCATTCTATTTCCCCCTTTAATTCTGTTAGTATTTGTTTCACATATGTAGGAGCTCCTGTGTTGGGTGCATAGATATTTATAATGGTTATATTTTCTTGTTGGATAGACCCTTTTATCATTATGTAATGTCCTTCTTTGTCTCTTGTGACTTTCTTTGCTTTGAAGTCTATTTTGTCTGATATAAGTACTGCAACTCCCGCTTTTTTCTCCCTATTAGTTGCATGAAATGTCTTTCTCCATCCTTCACTTTTAGTCTGTGTATATCTTTGGGTTTAAAGTGAGTCTCTTGAAGGCAGCATATAGATGGGTCTTGTTTTTTTATCCATTCAGCGACTCTATGTCTTTTGATTGGTGCATTCAGTCCATTTACATTTAGAGTAATTATGGATAGGTATGTACTTATTGGCATTGCAGGCTTCAGATTCGTGGTTAGCAAAGGTTCAAGGTTAACTTCCTTACTATCTAAGAGTCTAACAACTCACTTAATATGCTATTACAAACACAATCTAAAGGTTCTTTTTTTGTTTGTTTTTTTTCTCGCCTCCTCCTTTTTCTTCCTCCTCCATTCTTTATGTATTAGGTATCATATTCTGTACTGTTTGTCTATCCCTTGACTGACTTTGGGGATAGTTAATTTAATTTTCCATTTTCTTAGTAATAGCTGTTCTGTTTTCTTTACTGTGGTTTTATTACCTCTGGGGACAACTATTAAACTGTAGGAACACTTCCATCTATAGCAGTCCCTCCAAAATACACTATAGAGATGGTTTGTGGGAGGTAAATTCTCTCAGCTTTTGCTTATCTGGGAATTGTTTAATCCCTCCTTCAAATTTAAATGATAATCTTGCCGCATAAAGTAATCTTGATTCAAGGCCCTTCTGCTTCATTGCATTAAATACATCATGCCACTCCCTTCTGGCCTGTAAGGTTTCTGCTGAGAAGTCTGATGATAGCCTGATGGGTTTTCCTTTGTAGGTGATCTATTTCTCTCTCTGGCTGCTTTTAATAGTCTGTCCTTATCCTTGATCTTTGCCATTTTAATTACTATATGTCTTGATGTTGTCTTCCTTGGGTCCCTTGTGTTGGGAGACCTGTGCACCTCCATGGCCTGAGGGACTATTTCCTTCCCTAGATTAGGGAAGTTTTCATCAATCACCTCCTCAAAGACATTTTCTTTCCCTTTTTCTCTCTCTTCTTCTTCTGGTACTCCTATAATGCGAATATTGTTCCATTTGGACTGGTCACACATTTCTCTCAGTATTCTTTCATTCTTAGAGATCCTTTTTTCTATCTGTGCCTCAGCTTCTTTGTATTCCTCTTCTCTAGTTTCTATTTCATTTTTCATCTCCTCCACTGTATCCAATCTGCTTTTAATACCATCCATTGTGCTCTTTAATGATTGGATCTCAGACCGGAATTCATTCCTGAGTTTTGAATATCTTTCCATACCTCCAGGAGCATGTTAATGATTTTTATTTTGAACTCCCTTTCAGAGAGAGTCATGAGGTCCATATCATTTAAATCTTTCTCAGGAGTTGTATTCATAATTTTACTCTGGACCAGGTTCCTTTGAAGTTTCAAATTTTGTATGGCCCCCTATAGTGCCCAGAAGCTCTACTCTCTGGAGCTGCTCAGCCCCTGAAGCCATGTCGGGGATTGTAGGGGAGTGGTATTGGGGCCTCGGGGGAGGAAAGAGCTATTTCCTGGTTCCTGGTTGCTATGCCTGTCTCCACTGCCTGAACCAGTGGGCCGAGCACACAGGTATAAGCCTCTGTGCTTTGCGTTTTTAGTTGCTGTAGACAGATCTTCCCTCTGGCTGGCCTAATGCCAGGGTAGGATTTCCCATTTTGCAAGCCCGGTGGGGCTGGCCAGGAGAAAGGCACACTAGTCTTCCTGTCACAGAAGGGGTTCTTGGAGCTTTGTTGCCAGCCAGGGAGCTGGAGCACCTGGAGATCGTGAAAGCTCCCAACCTGCTGGGCAGAGTACACCCAGACAATTTTTGTCTACGTGTCCTTTCTCCTGAGCAGTAATCTCTGTGCAAGCCTTGCCCCTTTAGCAGCCCTCTTGCTAAGGGCTTCTTTGTTAGGAAGTCTCTAAGACTGCCCACCTTTCTTTTGTCCCAGAGCAGCTGGATATGGATCCCTGCTTTCCGCAAGCAGCTGGATTCTTAATCTCTCCAGGAATTCTGCCTATCTTAGCTTGCCAACCCCCTAATCACGAGAGTACCATGCAAGCACCATAAAATGTAGGTTTGTGCTCCCAGAGCAGAGTTAGGTATTCAGCAGTCCCAGATCTCCACTCCCTCCCTGCTCCGTTCCTCTTTCTCCTGCCAGTGAGCTGGGGTGGGGGAAGGGCTTGGATCCCCCAGGACCACAGCTTTAGTACATTACCCTTTTCCGTGAGGGCTGCTCTTGTCTCCAGGTGTCTGCGGTTTGTTGCAGTCCTCTTTCCTGTTGCTCTTTCAAGGGTAGTTGGATTAGTTATATTTTCATATTATATGCGGTTTTAGGAGGAAGCCTCTGTCTCACCTCTCATGCCGCCATCTTTAATTCAATCCAGAAAGTACATTCTTTATGATTTCAATTTCTCTAAATTTTACAAAGTTTGTTTTGTGGGCCATAATATGGTCTATCTTAGTAAATGTTCCATCAGTGCTTGAAAAAATATGTGAGTATATTTTCTGTAATTGGATAGAATTTTCTGTAAATATCAGTTTGATACTGTTGACTGATTGTGTTGGTCAGATATTTGAGATTCTTGCTATCTTTTTTGTCCAATAGCTCTATCTGTTGCTGATTATTAACATTTTTGGTTCAAGCATTGAATATGTTTTAAGAAACTCATGAGTAGAACAGTCTATTACATTTACCCTATTTTACACATTCTAATGTTCTTTTCTTTGTGCACTTCTAGGCCTTTTTTTCTGATATTTTTATTTAAAGAATTTCCTTTAGTCTTTCTTTAAGGATAGTTTGCTAGGACAATTATCTTAATTTTTCTATGTCTAGACTTTTTTTTTTTTTTTTTGCATTTCCTCTTCATTTCTGAAGGACATTGTAACAGTAATTAGAATTCACAGTTGATAGTTCATTTCTTTCAACACTTGAAAAATGTTATGTGTACCACATCATCCTGACCCCCAAGGTTTCAGATGAGACATCTGCTCTTTTTCAGGTTGGTGCTGCCCTGGGAGTGATGCACATTTCTCTCTGGTGCTTTCCAGATTTATTCTTTACCTTTAGTTTTCAGATATTTAATTATCATGTCTCTTAGCATGGAATCTGTTTATTCTGTTAATTTCACTCAGCTTCTTGAATCTGTTAATTTTGTTCTTTTATCAAATTTGATAAGTTTTCAGACACTATTTATTTGAGTACTTTTTCCATTTCCTCTTCCTGGGACTACAATATAAATATTAAGGTTTCTTTTCCAGTTTATTTTGTCTCTGTAGTTTGCACATTGAGTCACTCTATTGATCAGTCTACAAGTTCTATCCTCTGATTCTATCCTTTGTCATCTCTAATCTACCATTGAGCTCATTCAAAGAGTTTTTTTCTTAATTTCTGTGATTTTATTTTTAAGTTCTATAATTCAGTTTGGTTCTTTATTATGACTTTTATTTATTTGTTGAAATTTCCTTTTTTATCTGTTTCAAAAGAATTCAAAATTACTTGTTAGAGTTCTTTTATTTTGATTGCTTTAAGGTCTGTGTCAGATAATTCCAACATCTGGTTCAATTCTGTGTTGGTGTTTTTTCTTATTTTTATTATGATTTTCCTGGTTCTTCACATGAAAGTAACTTTGAATTGTATTCTGGAAATGGGCTTTTTCTTTTTTTTTTTGAGAAGCTGGACCTATTTAATCATCCTCTTATAGCAGGCAATCTCCCTAGTGAGATGCAGCATGAAGTCTGGGCAGGTGTGTATATTCAATTTCCCTGTGGAACCTACCAACACCTCAGCAGTGTGGGGCACTGAGCACCTACCTCATTGCAGATGGGGGCAGACATCTGGCTCCACCTGGTTCTGCTGATACCTTCCTGGTGGAAGTGAAGCAGCAACTCCTGTCACCTCACTTCCTTTGGTAGGGGTGTAAACCCACCTCCTGTTGACTTCTGCTGCTACCGGGGACAGGAGATGGGAAGTGAAATGCTGGTTGTGTCAACTTCCCATCACCTCATATGCCCTGCTGAATCTGGGTGGGTTTGGACTCAGCTGATCACTGGGTCCTGCTCAAACCAAGGGGAGGGGGAAGCAAAGTGTCGACCACCCCATTCAAACCATCTTTTTTGGACTCCTGGGTGCTAGATAGGAGTAGAGTCTTTATAGCCAGATGACATGGGTCAGGAAAAATTTGGCAGGACCATAAGGAGTTTACATTAGTAATGCTTTCTGGAACTTGCTTTGTCAGTATGCTCCAAATATATTGTGAATACTTATATATTTTGTCCATTGTGCATCTCAAAATATGTCCTAATACATATTCCAAAATAGTAACAATGCTATATTCCAAAAAATGGTCATTATAAAATACAGTATAATGAAAATGAGACAAATGTAACATTACAGAAAATGTTTGGATAAATTAATTACACTACCAAAGGATATATGAAATCCTTCAAATCTATGGAAGGATTCATAGTAATATGAAAACTATTCATATTATAATAATAATTGGAATAAATCAATGTAAAAGTTTTGATAAATTATTTTAAATAAAGATGTTTGTGCTCCCTGTGGACAGTTTTTATCTTAAAATCAGCATTTTTAGGATTCAACCTAACAAGTAAGAAACTGAGTATAGGACTTTGAAGGCACTGGATCCATAAGGAGAACTATTTGTCAGGATACAATAGGCAATCTAGACACCCTAGCTCTCAGTGGTTACAAAAGAGAGGTTTACATCTTGCCCTAACACATGCTCGTGTGGGTGAGCTGAGGGTTTCTGCTCTCCATTGTATGCATGCAAGGGTTCAGGCTGAGAAAAACTCCCTCTCTTCCTTGAAGAACTTGCAGGAAAAAGAAAAAATAACTAATCATACAATAATTCTTAAAGCTTCAGCCAGAAAGTGGCAATGAACATGAACCCAGTTCTCCTTCCTATGAAACCATAAAGTTGAATGCTTCTAAAGTAGGTATTTTGAAGAAAACCATTTTGTTGATCTTGTTTCTGTAAACATTTTTGCTTTCCTATGTCTAAGCAGGCTACGAAACCCAGATCTTTTCTTCTATCATAGATCCTTAAATGATCATCAGAAATGCTATTAGAGTTTTACAAAGCATTCCTAAAAACCAGTAGCTAGGCCAGACTCGTGGTCTGATCACTGACATGATAACCACTTAGGGTCTTTAAAAGGTGTATTGACAATTTCAATTGAAATTTTCCCTGAGATTTACGAGCTTTTAAATTTCATAAGAAACAGCATAGTGAATAAATGATGTCCCCATTCCCGGTAATTTAAACTTATTAAACAAAGGTGAAAATATGGTTGGTATACTCATGTGCTTTGTACCTCGTTTAAACTTGCACTAATTTACTCTGATTATGATAATGAGAAAGTTGAGTCTATGTTGGTATTTTGGAGCAGTGGAAAGATTTTTTTTCTGGGCAAGAAGATATTAACTTAGCTGTTGAGAAAAGGCATGCTTAAACATTGCCTAAGGTGAGGGGTTCCAACTTGTCCAAACTCCTTTTATTATCTGCCTGAATGGCTTTTGGAACCAAATGTGGGGTGAATAATACTTTTGGCAACTCCATGAGCCATAGGTGGGTACAATCCTGACCTCTGCTTGATGGAATTTGATATCAGAGGCTTCAGGGTATGGCCCATTTTCTTGAGTCAGCACAATTTCAGGGTAAAGGGAAAATCAGTTGGCTTTTTTTTTTATTCTTTGTGGAATGCAGAAGATTTTTTCTAAATTGCCTATGGTGCTGAGGCTTTGGGACACTGAAAGGTCCTAGGAAAAGAGAAATATTAAGGTTTATCCAGAGACTCAGGGAGGATCAGGGTGTGTCTGTAGAAGAAGGTAGTCCTGGTGTGACTGTCACTGTGACTCCAAAGGTGAGAAGACCAGACAGTCTCCAGTATCAGGATATCTTCTCATAAATAAGGTCCTAACACTACTCTTAAAAAGGAAAGGATATCATGGTTAATTTGTAAGTAGACTCAGCTATCCTGGGAAGTCAGCAGCACGAAAGGATTTTTGTTGATTGCAAAACCTGGGCCGTAACGTGATGCTTATGATTTAGCCATTATATTTGATCTTCCTACACCCCATGTGAAGTAAGCAGCAGCACTCTTTACACAGTTCAGGAAACTGGTTTGGGGCCTTAAATAACTGGTTCTAGTTCACACACGCACACACACACACACACACACATACACAAAATAATAGGTTAGGAATCTGAATTCAGCTCTCTCTGATATCACAGCCTAAGTTTCTATTGTTACTGTTGCTGTTTTTAGATATAAACTTCCCTGGTGATATATGGCTTATGGGTAATAGAGAAAAAGGGTAATTAAGAATATATTTGACATTTAGTTGTGAATATGATGTGAGGTAAGAAATATAATTTAATTTTCTTCCTGAATGAGATCCAGCCTGGTCCTACAATATTTTAAAAATTAAAGTGACACTTTGTCATAATATTTTTTCATATATAATTCATATGTACATATAGACATTCTGTCCCATCGATCTCATATGTCTGTAAGCAGCCAACAGCATACTCCTTGATTACCTTGGATTTATAATAGGTTTTATCACCTGGAAAAAAACACCATTATTCTTTATATTGATTGATTTGGCTACTACCAGGCATTTGTTTTTCCTAATCTATGTTAAGATCATCTTAATCAATTTTAAAATGATTCTATAATAAAAATGGTGAATCTATTTTAATTCATACAAATTTTAATTTGTATGTCACTTTTGAAATAAGATTTATGAGAAAACACTATGCTTTTCCTGTATTCACTTCCCAATTTTTATCCTCTAATAAAATTATGTATTATATATATATATAAATATTTGTTTTGTTTTGCTTTGTTTTGTTTTTCTTTTCAGGTAGATCACTCCTATTAAAATTATTCCTAAGGATTTTATGGCTTTTTAAAGTTTTGTTGGCTGTTGAAACAATACAATGTCATTTCTATTTTCATCTCTGGATGTTGGAGTAGGTAATTCTAATGAAAAAGCAAAATAATTAAAACCACTGGACAGTTAAACTCATAAAATGATATTTGTATTCAGTTCATATGCAGTTTAGTATACATTAATTTACCTTAAACCAACTGCACAAATAGACAATTTCAATCACAGTATTTTTATCCTCAGTGTCTATAAAAACCATTATTTTAAAAATGTACACATATTTTGCTACATAGCATTTAAAACATTATGGTAAATATGCCATGGCAAAATCAATAACAAATTATGGAGCTTGGAAAAAATATTTGTAATACATGTATTAACATGTAACCTGCAAATAATACATAGAAATTGACTCTAGAGAACAGACCATAACTAAATAGAATTACAGACAGAGAATAAAGTGAGGACGATACCACAGTAGCAGATCCATATGCCCAGTACCTATGAAAGAATGTTCCTTCTTACTGATTTTCAACTAGATGTAGATTAAAGTTATAGTGGGATGTTATTTATACCCTTCTGGATGGCAAAATATATATTTTTTAGGAATATTTTGAGGTTGTGAATTTACTGTGTGCTTCCTCAGATTACCCAAGAAGGGTGGATGCAGCAGCCCTTTGGAGGCAAGATCTGGCATTTTAAGAAGAAAACACATATAATATAGTCTTCTTAATAATCTATTCTTCAGAATTAAAAGTCCTGTTGTGTAAAGAGTGTGTTTTACGTGTGGTATAAATATGTAGCATCTGTATTGCTGTTATTCGTGAATATTTGCATGTATGTGTGTATATATAGCTATTACTCATCTATATATGTATACATAGATGCACATAAATGTATATGTACATACAGTTGGCCCTTGAATAACATGTGTTTGAAATGTGTGGGCCCACTTATACACAAATATTTTTTTCAATAAGTATATTGGGAAAATTATTGGAAAATGGTGACAATTTGAGAAAACATTTTCTTTCTTTCATTACTTCATTGTAAGAATACAGTACATAAGACATATCATACAAAATATGTGTTAATTGACTGTTTATGTAATTAGTAAGGCTTCCATTCAACAATAGACTATTAGCAGTTAAATTTGGGGGAAGTTGAAAGTTATATATTTATATATATACATATGTAATCTATATCAGTTGACTTTGGTATGCTAATTTAGCCATGAAAGATATCAAAATAAACCACACATA
Source organism: Phataginus tricuspis (assembly GCA_029783875.1). Classification (NCBI taxonomy): domain Eukaryota; kingdom Metazoa; phylum Chordata; class Mammalia; order Pholidota; family Manidae; genus Phataginus; species Phataginus tricuspis. The sequence continues at coordinate 9,312,473 of JAQQAC010012171.1, read as the reverse complement.
ATTAAAGGGTACAATTGGATAACCTTTGATATATGTACATATACAGCCATGGAAGCAATAACATTCAAGAAAATGGACCCAGCCTTCACCCTGAAGATCTGCTCCTGTCCCTTGGTGATTCCTCCATCTCGCCCCCCGACCCCCCCAACTCCCCATCCTGGAAACCACCAGTTTACTTTCTCCTCTCTACAGATTACTTCAACATTTCTGGAATTTTATGTCAGTGAAATCATACTCATTTTGTCTAGCTTCTTTACTCGTAATTATTTTGAGATTCATCCATGCAGCTTGTATTAAAGTTCTTTATTTTTTATTGTCAAGAAGTATTCCACTGTATGAATATAACTCAAGTTGTTTATCCAATCACTTGCTGAGCATTTGTTTCCACTGTTTGGCTATTACAAATAGAGCCTCGGGAACACCCATGGACACATCTATGTATGGATGTGTGCTTTTACTTCTTTGGGTAAGTGGGAATATTTAATCTTATAACACTGTTATGTTTTACTTTGTAGGAAACTGCTGGACTGTTTTCCGAAGTAATAACACTAGTCTACATTACCACCAATTGTGTACTAGTATTCCAGTGCCTCCACATTATTGCAACACTGTTGGAGTCAGTCTTTTCAAATTTAGTCATTCTGAAAGTATATAATTTTGATTTTTATTTAGGTCACTTTGATGACCCGTGATGTTGGACATCTTTTTCACATGCTTATTTACCATCTCAGTATCTTCTTCGGCAAGTGTTTGATCTAATCTTTTGCCCATTTCTTTAAATCACTATGTCTTTTCACATTATTGAGTTTTGAGAATTCTTGTTATGTTCTGTATTTTTAAGTTAACAAAGGAAAATGAAAACTCTGCATAGACTATGTACTTACTTGATGAGGAATATTAGGAAGGATACACACTTTGCTGTTGACATTGTTTGCCTGGGATTTGGAGATATTGATGGAGAAGAGGAGAAAAGACAGTCAATGCCAGAAAAAAATATAAAATCTATCCAAGATAGGAAACAAGACTGAACAACAAAGCATTATATGGAGAAAGCTATGTAGATATATAAAATAATGCATAAATAAATGATCCCAACATGTTATGGGTGTTACCTCAAGATTTCAGGTAGTATCTCAATTTCAGGTGATTTTTACCTTTTTATTTGTATTTTAATGTCTTGTTTGATCTGTTTTAACTTATGTAATTTGCAAAACCAATTTTCATTGTTAGCAAAACAGAATAGTAATGCAAGTAAAGGTCTGGGGCCCTGGAAGGACAGTGGCAATTTTAAGGAGAACCACAGCTTGGTTCTGGACTCCTGCATGGCCCAGGAGAAGGCTGTGAAATCTTACATGGGCAGCCACAGTATGACCCTGCAAGTAAGGCTTATATATATAGGTTTTTATTTCTGTAAGGAGAGCATGTAGTAACAAGAAAACATAGAGAGCAAAATCATCATAAAATCACTAAATATACTTCGTTTTCCTGTTCAGGTAGTGGTCCCTCCATTACATAACTCAACTTTCAGAAAATTGGTAACTGTTTACTCTGCAGATTTAAAAAGTGTTGCCTCAGTGAACTCTGGGTCCTCAAATTCTGGGTTGTCCTCTGTCATCAAATCTTTTATTTATTTCTATAAGTAGTATAAGTCCCTGCATTCAGGTGACTCATTCACCAACCTTTGCAGTGACTCATTTGTTTGATTAATAAATAAAAAGCTTAAAAGAGCTTTTCTTTAGACACCATGGTGATAGCTGGTTTTAAGAAGTTAAATAAATACCAAAATGCAACCATGGTAGTTGGGTGTTTCCCTACACTTAACAAAGTAATAGAAAACTTTGACACGTATACAACATCTAAAACCCCTGCAATATTCATAAATGAAGTGACTTCAGAGGTCAGTCTAACTCTGAGACTAAGATTGCCATAAGCATTTACTGGAGACCATTCTCTTGATTGGCAATATTGCGGATGTAGAGTGGGAAGACAGAAGTGGAAAGTAAATTGTAAGTCCCCCATATAATATGTTAGAAGGAGGTGAGTACCATGGTGAAAATGGACCAGTTAGGTGGGGGCACAGCTGGTGCAAAACCCTAACATAGAAGTTATGTTGAGGATCAGAAGGAAAGCCAGTGTGGTGGAGTCACGTAAGAGGGTAACAGAAGACGGGGCAGAGAGAGAGGGCAGAGGATTCCTCAGAATTCTGGGCTGTTGAAAGAGCTTTGACTTTGCTCAAAAGACATGAAGAGTCTCTGTAGGACTTTGAACAAAAGGATGGTGCGGTTGGATTTGGCTCATTCTGGCTTCCACAGTGACTCTGCAGCAGGGACCATGCTCCGAACAGGAATAACCGAGGAGGGTTATTTCTACGATGGCAGCTAAGACCAACGAGGCCACGTAAGAGACGCCAAGATGGGATCAGAATTTAGAGACACTTTAATGAAAGCCAAAGTTATTTTCTGGTATTTTGCATGTAAGATAAGCAAAGAGAAGGAATCAATATTCTCGTCGGAGCACCTGAAGGTTGGAAGCCCTAGGTCCTCGCTCAGATGGAAGAGGAGGGTGCACAGTGGGCCATCAACTTAGCCACTTTCTCTAAAAGAGTAACATGTCATTTCCACTAACATTTTATTTGTCAAAATAGGTTATGTAATCGCACTAGTGGGGTAAATAAAGCAGCTTCCTTTTCCAGGAAAAAGGGAGGCCAAATGTCAGTGAAAAATGGCAGCTGCTAACCCAGGAACTATACTTCAAGTAATGACAGACGGAGTAATTTTAAGCCATCTGTCTTAGGCAAAAGAAAAAGCTGATAAAATAGGGGAAAAAACACAATTATGCTGAGCTAACTAGAAAATAAAGAATTATAAGGCTAAGGTCTGGCATTAAACAGAAATATTAAAAAAGTATCATGCTGAATGAGGTTTACTGATAACTAAAGAAGGAGTGAGAAGCAATGCTTTAAAAGCTCTGGAGGGTGAGGGTTCCAAGGCTCTGCTCTGCAAGGGGGGTTCATGTTTTCTCAAATCCCTCAAGCTTTGTGTTAAACACTCAGCATGTGGAAATGTGAACATGAAATAGATGTTCACACAGGGGCTGAGCTGGTGTTAAATACTTTAATAAACTCAAGTAAAGGAATTTAAATGATCTTGGTTGTGCCCCAAGCACCTGCAAAAAACAAGTATCTTCTAGAGGACTGTTACATGTTTTTAAGTCTCACATTAAAAAAAAAATACGTATTTTTCAAATACAAGTTTCAAAATAAAATAATAAAACTACATTATCCATAATGAAAAGAGATTGTGAATGACAATCAAGAGAAACAATAGGTAATAAGTACAGATCAACAAAACTGACAGATCATGGAGAGCCAGATACAATTTTACAATATCTGTTTATTAGGTTCAAGGAGAAAAAGAACAAATTTAGAATTTCCTAAGGTAAAAACCATTAAAATGGACATAGAATATTCAGAAAATAGCCAAATACAAATGATATGATTAAAGATTCAATAACAAAAAATAGATTAGATAGAGTTTATGAGAGAATTAGAAAAGTAACAGAGAAACTAAAAGAACATTTGTAGAAGCAATTTTGCGACACCGTGGAAAATAACAAAAATGTAAAGAATCTCTCTGAACTCCATAACATCTCTGAAATTCACATCTACACAGAGCCAAATGCAATTGCTGAAAGCCAAAGACAAAAGGGAAAAAAAAATCTGATAAGATAGCAATAAACACAACAAAGAAGACATTAGGTGGGTAGCTGACTTCTCAGCAGAAACACCTGAAGCCAAAATACGGTGAAATAATGACATCTCATAAAAACAAAGCCCACATGAATTTGTCACGAGATGTCTTGCCCTAAAAGATGTATTTCAGGGCTTTCTCCTGTCAGAGAGAAACAGCTCCCAGATGGAAGGAGGGATGTGCAGGAAAGAATGAAGAGTAATGGAGGGAGTGTGAGATGATAAATAGACACAACTTGCATAAAACAGCAATGATGGTGCGCTGTGGGGTTTCAAACACCCACAGAAAGATTGACACACACAACCACACATGATGTACATATGGGAAAGGCATACATAATGTAAATGGGGGTCCAAGGATCTTGTATTACTGTAGGAGAGAGAGAAAGCAAAAACAAACACTGAACAGGGACTCATCACACAGGCGAGTTCTGCTCTTCAGAGCACCTTCTGAAAGAATTAAGATGAAAAGCATTCAAGCTAACAGCTGGGAAGACGCTCATAAAAACACTTAGCGAAGCCAAAGAAATCAAGAAAGGAGAAAGTAATAAAATAGGCACGAAATTGTAACAAGCATATGAGTATGGTAGAGTTAAGAAATAAACCAGTGGTTACAATAAATATAATTAAAATAAATAATCCAATTAAAGATACATATTGCCACGTGGAATTTTAAAATAACTCTATGGTGTATAGTTGATAAAATCATAAATACTGAAAACAAAATGATGGAAAATACATTCCATGCAAAAAATAACCAGGAGAAGTTAGAGTAGCTATGTTAATTTTGGAAGCAATAGATTTTAAGAAAGATTTTAAGAAACCATTTATTGCCAAATGATTAATTCACCTGGAAGATATAACAAGTCTAAATGAGTAAGAACATAACAGCATCAAATACATGTGAAGCAAATTTGACAGGATTCCAATTAGAAATAGATAAACTAATAATCATAGTGAACAGTTTTAGTACAACTCTCTCAGTAATGGAGTCAATAAGCACTGAAAATCTAGCAAAGATACAGGACATATGAAAAATAAGATTATCAAACATGAGCTAACTGTTTTGAACATCCACCCAATAATTACAGGATAAATGTATTTCTGGTATATGCAATATTTATTTAAAACATATATGCTGAATTTAATGAAAATGCAAATCTCCCCAAAATTCAAAATTCAAATGAGAATATATATTATGATCAAAATAAAATTAAGCAAAAGTCAACAACATATGTACAGAAATTAAGAAATAAGTTCTAAATTTAAAAATCCATATTGGCCAAAGAAGAAATCAGAGCAGAAACTACAACACATTTATTATTTATAAATAATAAGGGATGTACTAATTAAGGAGTCACTGCATATTAAGCCTCTAAAATAAAACTAAAGCAAAATCCAGAAGGATATTTATTGATATGAAAGTTCATATAAAAGTAAAATACATGCCACTTATAATTTCAAATGTATTAGATACCAAGGAATACATCTAACAAGATCTCTAAGAGAAATACACAAACATAATTTTGGTTATACATAAACATATGTCATGAATTGTATGGTCATACGTAAGAAGATGATACACTTAAAAAATGTCAATTCTCTTTGATTTCGTGCATGGATTCAATGTAGTCACAATCAACAGCCTTGTAGTGTGTGTGTGTGTGTCGAGTCGGAGAGAAAGAGAGGGAAAGAAACATACTGGTATGATTCTGTAAGTGACATGAAGTTGAATTTAAAGGGCCAGGAATGGCCAAGATTGTCTTACAGTGGAAGTAGCCTATGGAACCCATTTTAAGAATTTGATAGTTACTTTATGATTTGGGGTTTGCACCCGGTGAAGGAATGGAAGATCACATCGATGGCGTCAATGGGGAGCCCAGACACAGACCACACATACACGGCCACTTGGCTTACGACAAAGCTCCGCACACTACTTTTTTCAGGAAACGATGCTGGGACAACTGAATATCCATATAGTGTGGAAAACGTGATTAAAACCAATTTCTAGTGGAAAAATCACTTTCTCCTGGGTTTTATTTCTCAAAGTGAGAGTCTGATGCAACAACGGTCCATCTGAACTGTGGACCCTCCTCATGGGCAAGGAGGGAAGATAGTAGCTGTGGAAAAGCAGGACGAGTCTCAAGCGCCTGTAGCCGACTGGAAGGAGCCCCGTCAGGAGTGGCTGCGCAGCAGGTGGCGCTCTGAGGAAGGGAGGCAGCCCAGAACCGTGCACAGGTCGGGTGCAGGCGCTGGGGCAGAGCGGGATGAGGCTGCAAAGGTCCAACCTAGGAGATGATTGCAGGCAGCGAGTCATCCTGCAGCGCGGAACGCGTGACTCCTTGCGCTGTCACATCTGCAGGGCAGCGCGGCGCAACGGCAAGCCCTGACCTCCCTGGAGAGGCCGAGGGGTCCCAGGCAGGGTGAGGGCAGTGATGAAAGCCTCTACGTGCAGGACGCAAGCTCGCTGAAGGGTGTGGGCAAGTGCGGCGGCCTGGGCCAGCGCTCGAAGTAACGTCTTGAAGAAGAAAGACAAGAAGGATGGTGCAAGAGCCCTGTCCACTGACACCGCCATGTCCCAGAGCCGATGGGTGATGATTCTGAAACCATGGCCTCTATAGATGGAGTGGAGCAGATAGAGGAATGGTTCCCAGAGGGTGGGAGGCAGGTTTCTCTCTGCTGAGTAAGAATTCACAGGTGAGCCAAGGGGAGAGGCCAGAATGGTCCGTGTGGGTGCATGGGGATGGATTAGATTTGGAGGCAGCAATGTGAGTTAGGTGCATTTGGAAATGCTTATAGATGTGTGCATATGCGCAAGGCAGTAAATGGACGTGTGTCTCCTTGCTCTTTCAGGTGGGTAGAACTAGAAGTAGCAGCCCCCACAGCCAGGAGCAAGGCCAGGGTCCCGACTCCGGTTTCCATCCCACCTTCCAATGGAAGGCACCAGAGCCCCCTGAGAAAAGGCTGATTTCCAGGCCTCACACAGGTACACTCATGCCAGGAGCGTTGTAATGCCAGAAAGCAAGAAAGTCCTCCAAAGAACACAAAGATAGAAGCGAGCCAGAGGGACACAGGACCAACCTGTGCCATCTTCCTCTCCCAAATCTGCAGCTCCAGACTAATTGTGGGGGAAGCACAAGACGAGCCACAGCTGAAGGACACTGGAGGAAATCCCCAACCAGCCCTGCGAAACCCTGCCCAGGCGGTCACACCAAGGGAAGTGTGAGAAAGCGCTGCAGACTCAGTGTCACGTGGGACCCTGGGCATTGGGTGGAAAGTAAGGAAATGTGAGCAAAGCAGGTCTAATTAGCTTACTGAAGTAGTATGGGTTCACTAGTTGTGATACGTGAGACTTTCTGATGGGAGGACGTCAATAAGAGTGGCCTGTTGTGAGGTTTAGCGGAAACCTCCATACTGTTGGCATGACATTCCTCAAATTTAAAACTTCCATTGGCCGGATGATGGATAATGAATACTTTGGGCTTTATGGGCACAACGCCAAACTGCTGGGATGGGCTGTCAGGCGCGAAGCAGCCACGAGGCTGCACGTCACACAGAGATGGCTCAGCTGGGGTGTCTACCCATCTGTTTGCTCATGTCCACCCCTCAGGTTTCTGTCTTTGAGGTCAATGCGTCTATAGCACTGGATCCCAGCAAGAAGGAAGAGAGACGTGCATGTAAATGTTCAGCATGGCTCAGAGTGCGTCGCCGTTGCTAGGCAACTGTCACGTCTCTGTCTTCCTTCACCTGCAGGGTGACCCCCATTCATACAACAGAGACTAGAGTATGCTGGAGAAGTTTACATTTTAATATGACACAGAGCATGCTTTGGTCTTAGCAAAATCCACTGAAAGTGATTAAAATTACTCTAGACATTCGGAAGGCTTCCCTTATCAGGAAAATGGGTTTCTCCAGAGTGGTTTTCTCCCCTATCCAAGTAAATGGGATGTTTTATACCCAAGACTGTAGAATTGAGCTGGCAGACTCAAGAAACGAATCTGGTAAGGTATCCCCCAAAGGGTTTGCTTTCAGGTTCTTAAGCGTGTCATGTGAGTTCTCATACTTACTAAGTCAGGGAAGAGATTCCCTAATTCTATGGAGACCTCCATCCAGGTCCTGTGTACATCTCCTCCCTGTGGTCACACCCAGGATTTTGCTTAAGTCTGGAGTCTGATAAGAACTGTCTGGGGCAACATGATGGGATTAGAAACCTGGCTCCTTTACCTGCCCAAAGCCTCCCGTCTACTTTCTTCCTGAGTCCTTTTCACAGGAAGCATGGAGCTGTACTGGCTGTGGTCAGTGGTCCTGCAGGCTGTCCTGCAGGTTGTTCTGTGGCCCAGATGGATGAGGCAGCCCTATCTCTTCATCGCATTGGGTAATATACCCTGAGCTATGTTAAACAGTCATGAATTTATGATCATGTACATATTTGAACTCTAACTGGATTCCACACTTAACTGAGGATGATAAATTTCATGGATCCTTACATACATTGAAACACACTATTCATGCACTTAAAAATACACACAAACATATATGTGCATATGTATATATATATAATTATTTATATTCTGATGGATATAAAGTGACATTTTTGTCTGGCTTTCATTTGCATTCATCTGATTACTAACAAGGTGGACCATCACTTGATCTACTTCTTTGTGGCAGGTAGAGTCCGACATGGCCCCCAAATGTATGCCACATGGTGAACACACACCTTCTAGTTTTTTAATCAGTGCTAACACAGATATTATAGTAAAGAGATTTTGTATGTAATTAAAGTTCCAAATCAGCTGAACTTAAAATGGGCCAGACTTAATCAGCCTTAGAAGAGTCTTGGTTTCCTGGCAAGGGACACTCAAGCGTTACAGTGATGTGTATGACAGAGATTCTCCCTCCCTGGAGAGGTCCCCCTTGTCCACCTCATGGCCAGCAAGGAAGTGGGGCTTCAGACTTACAGCGTAAGGACTTGGCCAGCAGTCTGATGGAGCTTGAAAGAGGAATCTTCCCCACAGCCTCCAGGAAGGAGTGCAGCCTGGGTGGTCCCTTGTGAAGACCTGTGCAGAGAACCAACTTTGCCACACCTGGGCATCTGATCTACTGGATTCTGAACTCATAGATGTGGGTTTTACCAAGCCATGACATTTGTGGCAATTTTCTAGGCATCAACAGAATATGAATATATGATCTATTTGGGTTTCTTCATCTATAATTTGCCGACTCATACTTTTTGCCCAGTTTTGAGAGGAGGTTCTTTTGGTTACTGATTTTTAAATCTTTATAGCCTAGATGTTAATGAAGACTTTCTCTGCTTTCTCATTCACAGTGTCCCTCACAGATCAGATAATTTTTATTTTGCTATGATAATGCTAATAAGCCATGCATGCTACCTAATGTGCCCAGGACTGTTCTAAATGGCTTTCATGTTTTGTCATTTAACATATATTTTTTATGCTGCATATAAGAAAATCTAAATTTTCCCATGTTTTAACTTATACTTTGGGTCTTGCTTGAGAAACCCTCTCCATCTGTATCAGTCAGTTTTTGCTTTGGTAACGAATAGTCCAAAGAAATAGCCTTCAGATATCAAAGGCCTATTTCTTATTTATGTTATCAATTGGCTTCTGGCAGCCCTTCCTCTTTTCCACCTATCTGCTTCATTGTGGAATCCAGGCCTGTCTGTAATGGGACAGTCATAGGGAAGAATGGAAAAGATGTTTAAAGTATCTGCTGGGATGTGCCACAAGGCCTCCCTTGGTCACACTGTATTACCCAAACCAGTCACATGGCAAGCTGATGGCACTGGGCCAGGAAAGTATGACCAGTCCTACAGTCCTGTGTCATCTTAAAGTCATGACATGGTTTTCCCACAGTGTCTTACATTAAATTGACAGAAAATCACAATATGCAAACAGTACACACACACACGTGTGTGTGTGGTGTATGTAAATATTGGGAAAATATGTGTGTAAAGTTCTTAATGTCCAAGGATCTTTGTGGAACCCACCGTGGGGTGCCACCTGTGCCCTGGAGGGTTTTCTTTGCCTCTTGTATCACAGCAGCCAAAACCCCTCTACCTGATGACACTTTCAAGGGAAGATATGGAATGTATGGAAACTGGTTTCATTTATAATAAAAATTAGTTAGTATTACCACCCTGTCAAGATTTTCTTGACCAATTAAAGAAGAGCATTGCATTCTTTCATGGCCATTTAAAAAAATTCTTTTTCGTTGAGTGAGGACAAGAAAAAACAGTTAATCCTGACATATCTGGAACTCTGTTCCAAAATCTGTCATTGATCTTCCTCAAAACATTCCTAATAGAGCCATTATTTTCCTAGTGGTGCATATACTAATAGGACCATTTCATGTTCCTGGGCTCTGTTTGAGATGTGTTGTGTGAAGGTTTGCAAAGGGCCACAGAGAGCTATACCATGTTCCAAGGATGTAGTTGGGGGTGTTTTCCTTATGACATGAACCTTTCTTGGGTCCATCACTCAGCCAGGAGAGAAAACCCCTGTCAGTTCAGTCATCTCATAACAGAGTGAAACTGTGTCAGTCGTGTTTTTAGAATGAGTGGAGGGTGTACTTTTTTCCTGTGGGCTACTGATGGTTATCCATGAATTTGAGAGGATATATGGTTTATATATTAAAAGGAAGTCATAGAACAAAGAAAAATGTAAAACAAACAGAGTACAGCTTCCTGAACTGTTTAATTTTAGGCAATTCATGTCTTTCTGGACATAAATTTTTGCAGAAAACTAGAATAGATATTGTTTTGTCTTTAAATAGTAGATATTTAAAATATTTGTCATGTTCTTCTAACTCTGCCTGCCTTGGAACTGGAACAGGCCAGCTTAAACCAACCTCTCCCCTTGCTTCTTTGCCAAACAAATAGGATCCTTCTCAACCACTTTCATTTATAGAATGTACAGTCACACACGTGGAAGCATCACCGTGAGAACAAGTGTAGGATGCACACATATAGGTCATGTGCCAATCTGTGTTAATTGGGGCATTTTAAAAATAAGACTTGTTCCTTTCTTCAATTTTTCCAAAAAGAGAGAATTTAATGAAACCAGCCCAGGTAAACACGTACAGGTCTGCTGGGATTTTTTTTCTCCAGCCCTTGCAGGCTTATCTCTTGTCAAATTCCAGATTTTGAATTTGGTCCTTTTAGGATTTCCTCCATCTGGCTGACCCCATTGGAGCACCTGTGTTTTAAGCCTGTGGCCATTGGGTAGACAGGCATCTGATCTGGCCATGTGCCCTCTGCCACCACCCCACCCATTCTCTATCACCATCAGCTCCTAAAATGGATCCGACCCCCTTTTCCTCTGAAAATGCGTGCTCTTGGGTTCCTTAGCAGATTGGGGATATCCAAGGACTTACACTCACCATTCACCCTGTGTGTGCAGATCCTATACTATGCCACCTCTGGCTGCAGTCATATTAATAGAGTCTCCAACATTAGTCCACACTCATAACTCAAAACAGTTCCACTCAACAAATTCACCCAGTGGACCCTTGCCGAGCCAAGCTGCAGGCATCTTGCCCAGAGGACCCCGCCACTGCTTTGTGACTGTGGTGGAAATATCTCTCTTTAATTTGTTCTTTTCTTAACTAGCACAACTGTAAAGGTACCAATGTTTAGAGATTCCACAGAGATGCCCTGCCCGACCACCTGTCCCAAAGCAAGACTCTTCTTAGTTCAAGTCTATTCAAGCAAGTTTGATTACCAGGGGGTGTGGGGAAAGCATATTAGTTGAAGATGGCTCAAAAATGGGAGTCAGTGTATAATTCTTCATAGATCCTAACATCTGCCTGATAACATTTCAGTGCCACCATTGTTATCAGCAGATTGATAAGAGAGGTGGGCTCTCTCATCTCTGCTCTATTATTGGATGCCCCTTTTAGGGAAATGTCTCTATTGAGCTCATTTGTTCATTTTTAAATTAGCTTCTTTGTCTTTTTATCTCTGAGCTCTATGTTCTTTGTATATTCTGGATACATGACCTTTATCAGAAATCTCATTTGTGAATAATTTCTTCCTTTCTGTGGATTGTCTTTTCATTTTCCACCTTTTGAAGCAAAATAGTTTCAATTTTGAAATCCAATTTACCAATTTTTTGTTGCTTGTGCTTTTATTGTCTTACATAAAAAAAATCAGTGCCTTGCCCAAGATCATGGAAATTTACCCTTATGATTTCTTTTAAGAGTTCTATAGTTTTAGCTCTTACATTTTGGTCTTTGATACACTTTGAGTTAATTTTTATAAGGTTGTGAGGAAGAAGTCCAAATGAATTCTTTTGCATGTGTTGAACCAATTGCCTCAGCAACATTTTTAATAGCTTTATTAAAAATAGATTAAAAATAGGTAAAATTGATATACAGAAAACTGCACATATTTAATGTACACAATTCGATGAGTTTAGACATGCACACACCTGTGAAACCATGACCTCAATCAAGGTAATAGACACATCTGTCACCACCAAACCTGTGTCCCCCACAAGCTTGCTTTTGTAGTGATGGTGGTGGTTGTTTATGGAGAACAGCCAACGTGAGATATGGCCTTTAATTTTTTTAGTACACAGTACAGTATTGTTGGTGACAGGAAATCTGTGCTGTATGACAGATTTCCAGGACTAATTCATCTTCCATAACTGAAACTTCATATGAATTGAACAACCTCTCCCCATTTCCCTCTCTTCCCAGCCACAAGTCACCACTGTTCTTTTCTGTGCTTCTATGAGTTTGACTGTATTAGATTCCTCCTATAAGTGGAATCATGCAGCATTTGTCCTCTACATATCTTTCCATCTTGTCACATATGGCAGGATTTCCTTCTTGTTTAAGGCAGAGTAACATTCCAGTGCACACACACACACTTTCTCTATCCATTCATCTACTGATGGACATTTGCGTTGGCTATTGTGAATAGTGCTGCACTGACCATAGGAATTTCAAAGTCCTGACTTCAATTCTTCTGGGTATATACCCAGAAGTGTGATCGCTGGATTGTGTGGTATTTCTTATGTTAAGTTTTTGAGGAATCTCCATACTGTTTTCCATAGTGACTACATCCCTTTACATTCCCATTAATAGCATAGAAGGATTCCAATTTCTCTACACCCTCACCAAAAAGTCCCTCCCCCTTTTTTTTAAACAGTAAAGCCATCCTAGTTGGTGTGAGGTAATGTCTCATTGTGTTTTAATTTGGGTTTCTCTGATGGTGAGCGATGGTGAGCATCTTTCCATGTGTCTGTTGACCTTCTGTATGTCTACTTTGGAGAAATGTCAGTTGAAGTCCTTTGCTCATCCAGCTTGTTTGGGTTTGTTTGCTGTTGAGTTGTAAGAGTTCCACTTCAAGTTGTTCCAATTAGGTCCAAGCCCATAGAAATGAACTTTTTGATATCCCCAGTTTCCTCTTACACATCCTAGGGAAATACAGGTATTTGTTTTCCTTTCTTACCATCATCCTGCACCATGGGTAGTTTTTTTCAGAACCATGGCATACAGCTTTTAGAAGTTTTAGCCTTTCATAAGGCTATTGCTGAAAACATGCAAAACCATGCTAGTACTATTTGTTCCTCATTTCTAGCTGTCATTAGTTGAGTATTTCACTTTTTCTACCCGGCCGTATTGGCAAAATGAGTGTCTGATCACTTACATCTTACCAGGTCTATTTATGTGAAAATCCTGCCTAATAGCAAAGCAGTCTTTGTAAATCATGCCTTTTCAATTATAGGGGGGAAAAAAAGACATTTTCCTCTTAAATATCCCCTGACCATTTTTTTTTAATACTGTTGCAGCATTGTTTGTCATCTGAAATAGAATTCAACACCTCTATTTCCAGCCCCTGCCTGTCAGTTTTATTGCATTATGTCTTAGATATTTAGGAATCGGGTTAAATTCAGGGGTATCCTTCTCACTTGAATAAAAATATGGAAGTCTGAACTAATTGTTATGCATTTGGAAAGACGACCACGTCAATTAGAGTAGAGGTAAATCTTCTAATATCATTGCTCAGAAGTGTGCACACTGCAGCAAAATGGACAGAAATGGGGACTTGGGCTGCTAAATTAACAAGTGAAAAAATTAAAATGATTCTTTTTTTTTCTCCCTACTTTATGCTTAACAAAAGATACAAGTTTCAGAGTGAGACTAAAATATCTTCCACTGGCAAAAGACACAGGGAGAAAGCCGTGTTGCAGGCTCTGCCTCCTGCATTTTTTAAAGGCTTTGTAGCATTTGCTATGATTCTACAAAATCTGCGCACTAGACCACACAGTCCCGATATGTCCTAAGACATTGCCTTTATCTCTAACTTTCCTGTAGTGCATGGAAGTGTAGACAGCATGTGGGATAAAAAGCACCTTAAACTCTTTAATCTGTTGCTGAGTTTTCAGAAGATGCCTGAATGCCTTTCCCTTGGAATGTGCTCAGACCTTCCATATATATTCTGTCCCTTTCTCACAACAGCCCCTGGGGTGAATAAAACCTGCCCCCCTTAGCAGATGAGCAGGGTTTACAGGGCTTAAATAATCATCTAAAAATGACAAAGCTAGCAAGTAGAACAACCTGACACTGGCCACATGGTTAGGGAGGGATTTACACACCGGCACCAGAACCACTGAATTATATCATCTTCTACTGAAGTCAATGGGAGAAATATTATTGCCCAAAGTAAACAGTGAGCTGGTGGAACCGTTGGGTCTAGAACGTGGATCCTTAGGTTCTTGGCACTTTTCCACAGCTGTTGTCTTGAAATGCACTGACTTCTGAAATTGCTGATGGCATGAGTCTCGTCATCTATCAGCATGCCGATTGCTTTTTCTTGTTCTGCAGACTTGCCCAGGGTAAGGATGCACTCTGATTAAAGAATCTTTACAAATGAACTTATACATTCCTCTTGATGCAATTTACATCATTTTGTCTCCTAAATATAAACTTCATTTACCATAACATAGGGAATATACACGAAGGAGGCGGCTGCAGTTGGTGTGTGGATGGCTTGGAGCAGGGATTGAGAAACGTTTCCTGTAAAAAGCCACATAGTAAATATTTTATGATTTGCAGACCTGGCAGTCTCTGTCACAACTACTCAAATCTGCCACCGCAATGCAGAAGCACCAGACAGGAAACACAAATGGGCATGGCTGTGTGACAATAAAACTTTATTTACAAGAAGAGGCAACATTTGGCCCACAGGCAATAGTTTGCTGACCCCTGATTCAGAATGAATAATGGCTTGAGCCCTGGTCTCTCAGGTGAATATTTCCATCTGTAAAATGAGTCCTTTTGTGGTATTTTATTATCACTGCCCCTGTATCATTATATTACCACCTGCCACTGCAGTATTTTATTATCAGAGCTCATGGGTGTTAGGTGCATTGGCAACACACCTGCTGAACACACCATGGTGCCCACTGCACCCCAACAGCCCTGGGACTTAGGTGCGCTGGTCTGTGCTAATCAACAACCCACTTTTAAGACTGGCCAGTCAGTCACCTGCCCCATTTCCCTCTGTGATTATTCTTAATTGATTTTTCTTCTTAAGACCCCTTTCTCCTCTGCTCAACACATCAGAACTATTCATGTTATGGGTTCCTGTGGACGCCTGTCTCTCTGGTCTTCACCCTCAGCACTTGGCATGACCAAGCTGGGCCCCAGCACTGCACCGCACCCCTTCCACTTCTCTGTCATCGCTTCTCTCTCCTGTGTTTCTCAGCTCACCGTCTTCATCTTCCTCTCCTGTTTTGTTTCTGCATGTGCTTCTCAAATGCTTCCACCTACAGACAGCCTCCACGGTTCTTCTCCTCTTATTCTCCAATTTTCCTGACAATTTCCAACCTCACTCATTCATTAATTATGCTGGAGTAACAACTTGAAAATTTATACTCTAGCTCAGACAGCTCTGAAGCCTAACTGATATATCCCCAAAACAATCATAAATAACACAGTATATGCCAGGCACTGGGTGCATTCTCTGTGCACAGCTAATTTAATTGTCAACGCACTCCAAGATAAGGACTACTATCCCTTATTTTAAAAATGAAAACAAACAAGACCGAGCAAGAA
Organism: Phataginus tricuspis; assembly: GCA_029783875.1. Lineage (NCBI taxonomy): Eukaryota > Metazoa > Chordata > Mammalia > Pholidota > Manidae > Phataginus > Phataginus tricuspis. Next base: position 9,296,641 of record JAQQAC010012171.1, on the reverse strand, counting down.
GTTATTTGCCTTCATCTATAATATGCTGAGTCCATGACAACAAGGATTAAATATGCTTTGCTTATATTTGTGCCTTGACAAATTTCTGGCACACAATGGGAGTTTAATAAATATGTGCTGAATAAATAAAAGAAGAAAATGTGGACAAGACATAGGGGGTTATCAAGATAACCAGAGCCACAAGAGGAAGAACGAGGAAAGGAGGATTTGGAAAAGGGGTCAGCCTCGCCTTCTGTGAAGAAACACCAAACAGTGGTGCCCCTGCACGGAGTCAGCAAGGGTCCAAGACGTAATGGACATTCATGTTCTGTTAGAAGAGGCAGGAAGAGAGTTCCAGTGGCTTGAGCATGGATTCTGCTGGTGCTTGGATGGAATTTCATGTCACTTAAGTCTATGTCTCCATCTGAGGCAGGTTTTGCCTGTGTGCCTTGGTATCTTAGTGGCTATGTCACCTCCTCGTTATAAATGACAAGATAAACAGATAAGAAAGAAAAAGTCTCTGTCACAGGACTAGAGCTCAGCAGCCTCGGTTTTAGTGATGTGCTGTGTCCTCTCCTTCCTCCTGGACCCGCTGAGTTGCCATCTACCTATTTGGGGGATGTTGAGTGCCAGTGACTACTAGGGCCTATCAATATGTCTGTCATCTCCAGACTCTACCTTTTAAAGTGGGTAAAAGTGTTCACCCTTATTATTCAATATGCTAATTCCAACCCACACAACCTGTTGTGACATTTTGTCACATTTTTTCCTTTGTCAATCTCTGAGCAACAGAATTTTAAATAATTCAAAAGATTAAATCCAGCCAAGTCTTAATGGAAGCAGGCCAGTTACATACAGCATATAAACAATAGCACTTAGATATGAAAGGTAAATATGTGGATGTATTTTATTCAAGAATTATGAGAAGAATTTAGCGAGCATTGACAATAATGGAACCTGACCAGAAGGTGCCATTTGCACTGCTATGGCTGTTTTCCTAGTGAAAAGACACACCCACAAAATAATGTAAGCACTTTAACCTTGACCCCTATAGAGATGTTTATTATGTGCAAATATTTCACGCATATTATCTTAAAACATTTTCTGGTGTCTAATTTAATTTTGAATAGACATGTGGTATGTAATGACATAACCCACATCTTACCTCATGCTATTTACAAATGTAATATTGTCCAAGTTTTGAAAATACTTTCAGCCCATAATTTGTAGACTTTATGCATGTAGAAAAACACAAGGCTTTCTTGAACTTTAAAAGTAAATAAATCAGTGCACATATGCTCGATAAAGCAATTCAGCAGGATTGATGGGTGAAAGAGGCTATTTCAGCCACAGTCAGGAGGGCTGTTGACAGAGGCGGCCCTGGTGGTCACTTCTTGAGGGCCTCAGTTTCCCTTACCCATAGCCCCCAGGGCTTTGGGTGGGATCCCCTAGACACCAGAGTTCTCTGTCCCCCATCTCTTCACCTGCGCGCCAAGTAAACATTAGACTTTCTAAGCAAAACGTGCTCACGTGCAGATTCTGGATGATGAAGTCAGGTGCAGGGCTGACCCTTAGATAAGTGCTTGTGGGCTAACCTCAGAATTATCCAGTTTGCTACATTGACATTGTAGGGATATTGGCTTCTGGGGGGGGGAATCACACATAAAAGCCCCAAACCCAAAAACTTTGTCACATGTCACATAGCAATTTGAAATTTGAATTCAATGTTTTAAAGAGAAGCTAAACGACTTATTTTCAAACAGTTTATTACATATTGACATTTTAGTGTTTTCTTTTCCACAGTGCACACACTCTATTTAGGTTTAAATTAATCTTCAGAATCTGTAAAGTGGTTTTACCCGTCTGTGGTTTTATTATGGCACTGACATTTTTTCTGCATTCAGAGTGGTTGATAAACCTGTGCCTATTCCAATTCTCTGTAACTGGTGGTGTTGTGAAGGAAAAGAACAAGGATTATTTCAGAAATCACAAGCCAAGTGAAAGGAGTCCAGGATGTTTAAGTCACCAACCCTCACTGGAAGTTGAACTGTCTTCTCTGTCCTTATGTCTGAGCCCATCAGACAACTTCCACAACTGAGAAGACAGTCCGGGGTATGGGATGGGAAATCAAAGCTGTTTTCTTTATCAGAGGACTTGGAGAGCTATTGTTGCTGGCTACAGCATTTAACCATCACCAGAGCACAGACCTGGAGGTGTGGTCAGAGCAGAACCACACAGAGGCACCGGACAGGTCCAAGTGAAAATCCTCAGTTACCTGGGAGCGGCAGCCAGCTTGAGGGCCTTCTACTACTCCTCAGAGACTCACCATAATGAGGAATTCACAGGCACCTTTTACATAAAAGAAATTGTGCAATTGTGTTTTTGATAAATGCCTAGGTAAAGCTGGTTTATATGAAGTGCTTTTATGAAGTTGTACTCAAATAAACCTGCTTTTATCTACCTTGTCTCTAGCTGGCTCCTCGAAACTTCTACTCTGTTTCTCTGCACTGTCTCTGCCTTTCAATTCTTTGTTGCGATGGGAACAACTCCCCCACCCCCCACCCCTACCCGCGAAATAGCTGGTTGTGCACATAACGCTTTGGATTTGGACAATGTGAGACTGAAAACCATTCGGGCCGTTTCATTTCCCCTGGTGACCTGCAGCCAGCGGAAGGAAGGCCACAGTGCCCGGCTGGGCAGGGCGAACTCCCAGGGGGGCTTCTAGGAACCCGGCTCACGAGACGACAAGGCTCTTTTTGGAGAATGCTTCTGGATCAAAATAAAAAACAAAACAAAACAGATGTTTATCTGAAGTAAACTCCAACCCTTCCAAACTCATTTTTATTTTTACTCATAGTTAAATAGCCTAGATGTTAGTTCAGTTTTTTAAGGTAATAAAAAGACCATTATTTTCATCAGTGACTTATGATTCTGGCAAGTATTTCAATCGTAAGTATTCCAAATCCATTATTCTCCATTATTTATATAAAATGAAATTCTTTTCTTTTGTTTTTAGACCAAGGAAATATATCTTGGTTTTAGGGGAAATTTTGGCTTGGTTTGGCAAATGATAGAATAAATAACAAACATCTGTGAGGAAAAATAAAAACAAAAAACAAAAACAAACAGGCTAACTAGTGCTCGAGTCCCCAAAGCCCATGTTGCCTTCACTCCTGTTCCTCAGAGCTGATAAGAATCAAGGGGCCTCTATTTCACCATCTATTTAAACTGAACAAATACAGGATGGGGTGGAAAGACCTGGTGCATGCCTTGGCTTCCCTCTATGTGGGTGTTTTGACCAGGTTCCTTCCCGGGGGGAAGCAGGAAAACTCCACGCGTTCTGTGTGGAGTGAGGACTGTGGGGGTGGCTGCTCAGGCCCAGGGAGCAACCGTGGCTGATTCACTTCATCCTGACCAACTTCAAGCACTGAAGTCAGAGCTGGTCATAGTGCGTCAATCGTGTTGAATTTTCCAAAAAGGGGACTTTGGAAGCTGGAATCTGCAAGCTGGAAAGCTTTGCCCTGGTCGACCCCCAGTGAATTTTAGAACGACATCATCTCAGGTTAGGACAGAAAAACGTATGCAACGATGGTCATTAGCTCTCAGTGAGACAGGAAATCCACGGGCTTTCTCAGAGACAGGACAAGGGAGCAGCAGAGATGTTGAATGGTTCATCTTTCTGGGTTTCTAAACACAGGGTTTAGGAATATCTTCGAGGTGAAGCAGGGAGATGTTATTCATCTGGGGACCAGAATGACATGCTAACCAGGTGGGTACTTGACCCCCCTCCTTGGCCCCACCACTTGCCCACTGTCAGTGGAGATGCCACAGTCAGGCCTCTACCACCCCCACAGCCCTCCCCACCCCACTGGAGTAAAGTCAGAGCAGGCCTGGCAGAACACATATCTCCGCACAGCTCAGAGGTAAGGAGACCACCTCCTGACACCTGGTGCCAGTACTACCCCTCTGGGCCAGGCTGGCGAACTCATAGACCTGATGGGTGTTGAGAACCCCCTTCGCCCAACAGCACTGTGCATCCTGTGCCCCTGGGCGGGGACCCGGACTTATGCCCCACCTGGCAGCAGGGTGGCAGTGGCCCCCACCTCCAGAGCTGGCGAAGGGTCAGGTGAGGCCACTAAAACAGACACAGAGTGTAATAAGAGCCAGAGTTTCATAATATAATACCTGAAATATCTACATTTCAAAAGAAAATCACTCATTATACCAAGACCAGAACCATGTCCTCTGGAGTGAGAAAGAAAACCAACAGATGCCAAAAATAAAATGATTGCAATGTTAGAATGATCTGACCAAAGTTTATAAGTAGCCATCATTAAGATGAGTCCAAAGGTAATTATGAACATGTGTGAAACAAATGAAAAAATAGACATATCAGCAAAAAAAGTAAGATGTATTGCACTCAATGCTGACCTTACAGAAATGGACATCTCAAGTCAGAAGCCTAAGCTCCCACCTCAAAAGCAAAGACCAATATAAACCAAAAGCAAGCAGAAGAAAGGACATAATAAAGATAAGAGCAGAAATCAATGCAGTTGGAAACAGAAAATATGGAAAAATTAATGAAACAAAAAGTGCAATAAAGTTGACAAACTTCCAGCAAGATGGACAAAGGAAAAAGGAGTGAAAACACATCACTAATATCAGAAATGACACAAGAGACATCCCACAGACCCCTCAGACATCAAAAGAATAATGAAGTAATGCCACAAATAACTCTATACACATAGCCTTGACAACTAGATAAAGTGGGCCATTCCTCGAAAAGACCAAAGTAACATAGTCCACTGACGATGAAATAGATAATTCAGAGGATCCTATCAAGTTAAAGAAATTAAATTCATGACTTAACATTTCCCAAAAGATAAGTTTCCTGGCCCAGATGGTTCCACTGGATAATTCTATGAAACATGAAAGAACAATTAATATCAGTTATACACAATCTCTTCCTGATAGTAGAAGAGGGGGGAACACTTCCTAACTCATTTTGTGAGCCAGCATTCCCAATATTAAAATCAGATGAAGACAGTACAGAAAAGGAAAACTGCAGACCAATATCACTCAGGACTTAGATGCAAACATTCATAATAAAATGTCAGCAGTAGATTTCAGCAATATATGCAAAAAATTGCACGACATGACTAAGTGGGACTTATGTTAGGGATATAAGGTTGGGTTAGTGTTTGAATATTGGTGTGACACACTAAAGCACAAGAAGAAAAATCACATGATAAAATCAACTGATGCAGGAAAAAAGTCACTTGTCAAAATTCAACACCCATGCATGACAAAGTTCTCAGAAAAATAGGAAAAGAGGGAATGTCCTTGACTTGATACAAAAAAATCTACAGCAAGTCTGCAGCAAACCTAATATTTAATTATGATGTATTTACCTCCTAAGACCAAGGTCAAGAAAAGGATGTGTACTCTCACCATTCTTATTCAACATATTCCTGGAAGTTCCAGCAAGTAAAATAAAGCAAGAAAAAGAAATGAAAGATATAGATTGGAATAAAAGAAATAAAACTACTGTTTGCTGATGCCATGATTATCTATATGGAAAACCCAATAAATCTATACAAAAATGGAGAACATTAAAAAACAACCCCTACAATTAATACATGAGATCATAACGTTCACAGGACACAGATTAATACCCCCCAAAATCAATCATATTACTGTACATTAGCAATGAACATGTGAACAGCAAAATTTTAAACACACTACTGGTTAAACCTGCCAATAATATGAAATACTTAAGTGTAAGTCTAACAAGGCATGTTTAGGATTTGTATGCTGAAAACTTCAAAATACTTATGAAAGAAATTTTTTTGAAAAGTCTAAATAAATGAAGAGTTATACCCTATTCATGGATCTGAAAACAATATAGTAAAGAGGTCTATTCCTCCCAAATTGATAAACAGGTTTATTGCAATTCCACCCCAAATTTAGCAAGATATTTTGTAGATACACAAGATTGCTTTGAATATATATGGAAAGGCAAAGGAACTAGAAAAAGAGACTGAAGTACAAGAAACCCACCTACACACATCAAGACCTATTATACAGCTGTAGTAATGAAGACTGTGTGTTATTGTAGGACAGATAGACACAGAGATCAGTAGAGCAGAATACAGAACCCAGAAATAGACCCACAGAAGTATATCTGTCTGGTTTTTGGCAAAGGTGAAAAAGAAATTCATTAGGGAAAGGATAGCCTTTTCAAAAAGTGGTGTAACTGGCCTCCAACAAATGGAATAATCAGACATCCATAGACAAAAGACAAAAATGAACTTTGACCTAAATCTCACACCTTATACAAAAATTGATTAAAAATGGGTCCTAGACTAAATGTAAAGTCTAAAACTGTAAAACTTATAGGAGAAAATCTCCACAATCTAGGCTAAGCTGAGCCCTTAGACTGGATAGCAAAAATATGATGCATAAAAGGAAAAAGCTGATAAGTTTTTCTTTACCAAAATTAAAACCTTTGCTCTGTTGAAACCCTGCGAAGACGATGAGAAGACGAATTACAGACTGGGAGAAAATATTTGGAGTCTACATACCCACAGAAGGCTTGTATCGAGCACTTATAAAGAGTTCTCAAAACTCAACAGTGAGAAGGCAGTCCAGTTAGAAAGTGGGCTGATGGCAGACAGAGACATGTCCCCAGAGAAGATGCACAGATGGCAAGAAGCACGCGGAAGTATGTCCAGCATCACGAGTCATCAGGACCGTGCTAATCGAAACCAAACTGAGACATCCCTACACCACTCTTAGAACGGCTCATCTAAAAAGTAGAACCAACCCAATGCTGACAACGATGTGGAGACACGGGGTCACTCATATATTGCTGCAGGAATGCAAAATAGTGCAGCCGCTTCGCAAAGTAATTTGGCAATTTCTTCAAAAACAATACATGAAACTGCCATTTAGTTCCTCAAGAACAAAAGCTGGCAACAACCCTGACGTCCTTCCATGAGTGAATTCTTCAACAAACCAAGGTGCATCTTCTCTGTGGAATAACATCGAGCAATAAAAAGGGATGGATGTTAACACATACCATGTAGATAAATCTCTAGAGAATTAAAAGAAAAGTCAGTCTCAAACGATTACATACTATAGGACACGTCAAAGGATGGTATTATAGAAATGGAAAACAGATGGCCCATCTCCTGTAGTTAAGAAGGTTGTGTGTGTGAGGGAACTGGGGCCCTGTGCTAGCAGAATGTTCTCTATCTCGATGGTGTCAGGGTTGACATCTTGAGTGATGCGTGGTACAGCAGCTTTGACTGCTGTCACTGGGAGAAACAGGATAAGGGGTACAGGGATTGCTTTGTGTTATTTCTTAAAACTTCATATGGATCTATGATTATCTCAAAATAAAATTTGGTTTCATAAAAAACTACAGAATTTTCTACCAAAACACCATCTATTCAACAAAGTTATATGTCATTTGGCCTTTCAAAAATTAGGTGGTCTAAGATTACCTATAAAATAAATTCATGAGGAGAGTTTTGGACCTGTGGGGTCCACGAATTCTTATCTAGGTATCACTGTAAGTGAATTTCAGATTGTACTTCCCTTCTGGCTTCCTCTATTTAAAGTCTTGTCAAAAAGTATACCCTGGCTTTATGTTACAGTAGATCAAAGTGAGTTATCCTAAATATGGACTCCCTAGAGTCTAATGAATAAGACAACAGATTCTGGTGCTGGACGTGGGGGAAAAATCATAGTACCATTGCCTGTTAACTGAAAAACCACTTAGGAGATGAATTAACTAGCTTAGGAGAGAACCAGATGTAAGTATGGAAATGAAATGTAAAGAAAGAAATGTGTTAAAGAGATATTGTTAGCTAATCATAAGTGAGGGATGGAAAGCTTTTTTAAGTGGCTTTGAGATTTCTACTTGGGACTTATTAAATGAATTACCATTAACTAAACAGGGCTAAAACACATGGACCATGTTTTAGGAGTGATAATGAAGTGATAATTAGGTTGAATATGCTGGGTATTTGGCAGACGGGTTCAAGAGGCAATTGGAAATGGAGTCTAGCTCAAAAAAAACTTTCTGACTCTAAGGTTATGAAGCATGAATAAATGACCATGAATATGAATGATACTGATACACTTCAGAAACATAAATGCATCCTTTTTCTTATATCATTTGGAGCTTAGGAAAATATCCTTTTTAGCACTTTACTCCCAGCTTTATTGAGATATAGTTGACATATAACATTGTGTAAGTTTTAAGGGGTACAGTGTGATGATTTGATATCTGCATATATTGTGAAATGATCACCACAATATGGTTAACAAAAAAATCCATCAGCTCAAAAAAAAAATTAGGTGGTTTAAATCTGAACCTTTAAGTTGCTTATACCTGATCATTATTTTAAAAGCAGTAAAAATATAAACTACTACCACCACCACCACCACCAATAATAACAATAAAGAAATAGGGCAGCTACTAATTAACAAGTATAATTGGCAACAAGTATCTAAGTGTCAGAATTGTCCAAATGTGGACTGGGCATTTCTGATAAAAAGGAAATTTCTTTACATGGAGATATTCAGGCAGAGATAAGGCAACTGTCGGGCAGGCTTTCTTGCACAGGGTGGGAAGGCAAAGTGCCCCAAATCCAGCAGGAAAGGCAGTGCCCTCCACATCCACATCAACCATCTCCCTTTCTATATTATCCTTTAGCATCTGGGGCCTTGCTGACTCTGGAGAGATGACCCCTCCCAGGGGGGTCATCCCCAATTCCAAAGATAGCCATCACCTCCAGGGAGCGCCCCTTTCAAATGCAAACCAACCACCGCAGAGTCTCTCCTCTGTTCTATGCAGCCCCACTGAAGGCCACCACCCCCTCCCCCTACAACCCAGGGCTGCCACCATGCCCCAGAGTCCCTGAAATCATTCACACTAGCCAGTCCCACACCTGCTCGCCCTGCCCAGCCTGGTCTTCTCAGGGAAACCACAGTGAAGGAAACCAGGGTGCCCACATCTTCCACCCCCGCCCTCTGCCCCCACAGCCCTGGTGCCCCTGCACGTGGCCCTGTGTGGTGGGTTGTGCTTCCAGTCCCTGGACACCCGTGAGTATAGACTCCTTGCTTCCTGCCAGTCATGTCTGAGTTCCAGTGTCTTAACCCATCTGATTAAACAAAGCCCCATGCAATTAGGACACCAAACGTCAATCCCAGCTCAAGCCATCCTTCCTCTGACTGTCTCTCCACAAACTCCAGGAAAACTCAGGCTGCATCCTGCCTGTGCCCTCTGTGCACCCATCAGCCCAGCTTTGCAGCAAGGCGGTGTGATGTGTGTATCCACATCTGGTCTCTGCTAATTTGCCTGGAAGATCCACTCAGGCAGTAATAGCATCTTACACACTTGGAGGCCCTGGTCTTGATATATTCTTGCCACAAATGGATGCTTAATAACTGTTTCTTGAACACATGCATGAGACACATGGTACTTGTGGCTCAGACAGGCCAAATTAGTGATTTTACCTCTGGTCAATACATTATTCTCCGGCTGGACCAAAGATTTAACTAAATGATTACAAAGACATCAATCAAATATTCTTGGGCAGCTATCATCCCTGCGTTAAATTTCCCTTACGCTGAGGAAAGAAAACTACAACTTGCCTTCACTGGTGTCCCGTTTGGCCCCCAGCCCTTCAGGCCGTGGGAGTTTGCCCTGCGAAGTTCACCCTGACCCATGTAAATGGTCTGCAGTGACTCTCAGCAGAAATCAGAATAAGAGCGTAGCACATGGCCTGATTTATTTCATATGGAATATGTGAAACGTTTCTTTTTTCTCTGCAAACAATGCCCAGCAGCAGAGTGATGTGTGAGCGCATCACGCATCCAAGAAGGCATATGTCCCCACAACTCTTTTCCTGACCAGAGAACAGGCAACAAAAGCTAATTGAAGGAAAACAAATGTTCTTGGGATGGCCCAACAGACACCTCTTTATCGTGTATACTTCATTATTACTGTTATTACTAGCCCGTCAACACCCTTCTTCTGTTGGCAAAGCTCAAGGCAAGGTCACCCTACTTCCAAGTCTACTATGTAGTGAAACGCCCCTGTTTTCCATGCTTCATGGCTGGTCCATTTCAGGAGAGTTTGTATTGTGAAGCATGTTTGCAAATTAATATTATCATTCCTGATTTCCTTTAAACTAATAGTTCTACCTGCACCCTTACAGTGCTTTCCAGTAAACAGTTCCAGTTTGCATCCACCATCTCACTTTATGCAGCCCTTAACCAGTGGGCAGACTGGGACGGTTTTGGTTTTCTTTAAAGGATACCTGAGTCCCCGAGCCGTGATGGGCTGTCTGCTCATAAACATGAGGCGGGGCTCTACTCCAGGTCTTTGACATCAAATCCCATGTTCTTTCCTGGGTAGTAATTCATTACAATCTGTTTATATTTCACCCTACATACTTGGAGTTGAATGGTCATTTCAGGTTCAGTCTGAGAAAAGCAATGACTTAGAAATAAACATTTCAAGTTCTTAGTGACCTGAGTTCAAACCTTCACTTGCCTTTATACATATTTTTACCTTTATTTGAATATACTAATTTCCTCATTTTCACTTGTTTTCATGCCTTAATTTTATCTTCATTTAAGTAGCAGGCATCACAGACATATTTCCCCTCCTCACTGAACAGAGTATCATGCATCTGCCACTTTGCCAGGCCCAGGTCTCAGGTGAAGGACACACAGGACATGACAGCACAAAGTCTTCCCTGATGGAACTTCGTGTCCTTCAAAGGGGTCAGTGTGGAAGGAGGGCCTGGACACAGGCCACCACCAGTATGTCACCACATGGGTGCAGCAAGGGTCACCCTGCCCTCAACATGCCCTATTTCAGTTTGGCTGCCAGGAAAACATTTCCAAGGCTGTCCCCTGGTTAAGGTCCCATCATGATGTCTGTTAGCCTTTTAATCCAAGGAATTGGATAAAACCGATGGGTCTTCCAATCAAGGAAAAATGCACAGGATACACACGCAGGATTTTGCAAACAGCACTGAGAAGCCTCATGGGTACCCCCTGCTCACAGCAGAAGGTCCCACCCAGGGCGGCCCACAGTCAGCACGTGGCTCTGTAATAACCAGCAGGGTCAGCACATAGGCTCCTGCTGCTCCCCTGCCCAGCCCGCTCCTCTCTTCCTTACTGACCAGGGCCGGCTGCTGGTGGTGTCATCCTGCCTGGGGCAGTGTCCTCATGGGTGAAATTGGAATAGTAAGAGAACCCGTTCTGAGAGACTTGTGTTAGATCATAGGAGAGTATATAGGATCTGTGAAGCCCCAACCCACAGTAAGAGCTGTAAGAAATGCTCTCCTTTTTCCACCTGAGGATCTCACTTGGACGGCCACCTTCTCCACGGTGTTCTCTGACTCTTCTCTGCTAAATGTGTGTTAGGCGAGCCCCCTCAGCGCCACCCCACGCCCTGTGCCGTCTGTGCGGCCGCCCTGAGTGAACATAACCCCCCACTACCCTGCGAGCTCCCAAGCTCAGAGACGCTGCCTCCTCTGGGTGGGCAGAGCGCCGCCACCAGACCTCACTCAGCATAGGAATGAACACGCGCTGAAGGACTGGGCCGCACGGTGTACGTGCACGGCCTTGCCAGCAGTGAGCTCTGGGCATGGCAGCAGTTGTGAAAAGTGAGACAGATGCATGCAGTCAAGGGGTCTCACTGAACTCGCAAGGTCTTCCTGGCAGCGGGAGCTTTTCCCTGACCATGTCATTCTAATTTGCTTACATGCTAGCAATAGGGGGTTAGTGAGTATTGGAGGTTCTGGACAACATCCATTAGCTGATTTTGTTTTAATGACCCTGTTTGGTTACAAATATTAAAATGCAAACATAAACACACACAAGAACAATGGGAAACCATGTGTTACAAGAGGAATCTCATTATAGGAACGCACTTTATCAGACAAGGACAGCAAACTCAGATCGGCTTCCTCTGGCTTCAGCTCTCTTAGCTCACCTGCATACATGCGGACGACCTCTGGGCTTCAGACCAGAGTGAAGAGAGCTGTGTGCGAGCCATCACTGCTGTGTCTACTTGAGGTCCAAGCTGAGGCATTTACTACTCTGTGAAACCTCTTATAAAATGGGGACGATAACACAGAAGTTAGCACCACATCACCCTAACTCAAAATATGGGAGTGATGGAAAAGTATGAAGTTGGACTCTTACCCTATACTATATAATAAAAATTAACTGAAAATGGATAAAAGACATAGATTTAAAAGCTAAAAACTATAAACCTCCTAGAGGAAAATATAGGAGAAAGTCTTCATGACATTGCATTTGACAATGCTTTCTTGGATATGATACCAAAAACATAGGCAAAAATAAACAAAAAAATAGATAAATTAGACCTCATCAAAATTAAAAACTTGTGCATCAAAAGACTATATCATCAGAGTAAAAAGGCAACTCAGAGAATGGGAGAAACTGTTTTTAAATTACACATCTGGTAATGGACTAACATACAAAATATATGAAGAACTCACACAACTCAACAATGAAAAAGAACTAAAATCCCAGTTCCAAAATGAGCAGACAAGTAGAATAGACATTCCTTCAAAGAAGACTGACAGATGGACAACAAGCACATGGAAATATGCGGTACTGTCCCTGGTCATTAAGGAAATGCAGATCAAACCAAAATGAGATTCTACTTCACACCCAGTACGGTGGTTATTATAAACATTAAAAGAAAAAAAAATGGAAAATATATGTTGACAAGAATGTGGAAAAATTGAAACCCTTGTGCACTGCTGGTGGAAATGTAAACTGGTGCAGCCACTGTGGAAAACAGTTTTCCAGTTGCTTAAAAGTTAAAATAGAATTGTCATATCAATTTACAGTCCTAAGCATGTACTCAAAGGAATTGAAACAAGAACTCAAGATCCTTGTTCATTAACAGCATTATTCACAACAGTCAAAACGTAGAAACAACCCCAGTGTCTGTTGATGGATGAGTGGATAAATAAAGTGTGGTGTATACACACAATGAGATATCATTCAGTCTTAAAAAGGAATGAAATCCTGATACAGGTTACAGCATGGACAGGCCATGAAGATATTATGCTCAGTGAAACAAGCCAGTCACAAAAAGACAAATGCCGTATGTAGCCAAATTTGTAGAAATAGAAAGTAGAATGGAGGTTGCCAGGGGCAGAGGGAGTAGGGAAAATGAGGAATTGTTGTTTGATGGAGACAGAATTATGGTTTAGGAAGATGAAAATGCTTTGGAGATGAATGGATGGGGGCTTTCACAGTGTGAACGTGCTTGGTGTCACTGAACCGAGCTGGTTAAAATGGTTAAAAGAGTCAATTTATGCTGTGCACATTTTACCATGGTAATTTTTTTCAAAAATTATTGTTTCATTTGTAAATGTAAAAAAGGAAAATAAATAATCTCTGCCTCTCACATGAGTATTAGTAACAGTACATCAAAATAAAAATGTAACATAAAAAATACACAATTAATTCAGACCAGAGATTTTTTTTCTTGTGTCTGGACAGTTACTAATCTTGTTAAAACAAACGAAAAAACAAATGGATTTGTTCTAGGTTTCAGGATCATGAAAATCTGCTCTTTTCCTTATAAGGTCACAAAAGAAGCATTTATTCCTCTGATGGTTTGTATTCTGAAATTTTAATAGAAAAGCATTAATCAGTATGTGAACTGCTGAACCAGAGGCAGCACCTGCACCTCCCTGCCAAATTACATGGACATCCTAATATACCAACAACACGGTGACCTTTTCTGAAGAGTATGTAAGTCCTGGGAGGTGGGGAACCTTATAGATGGTCATACTGTGATGTCTCTCAGGGGTGATCAGTTCCCAAGACTTCCTATTTGACTTCTTAAAGTCTCTTTCTCTGCTTTCATCTATACCCTTCAGTGTGTGCTCCTTGTGGGAGAGAGGAGAGGAAGGAAAGAGTCTTCAGGTTTCCAGTGGGGATTGATCTACACAGAAACAACCAGGAGAGATGGTGTCCGAGGATGTCGGAGGATGCCCCAGCGCATGACCAACACAGTGAGGGCTGCACGTTCCTGCCAGGCTGGGGCAAGGTCTCAGCTCCTGTGTGTGCATTCTGCCTTCTTCAGCTGGGGGCTGGTGAGCCAGCTGGGAATGTTGAAGGAAGCCTTCAGGTGTGCAGGTGGAGCTGAGCTAGGTGGAGACCTCGAGTAATTGATGCCTAAAAATCCCAGCCGACTCGCAGGTCTGGTGGATCTGGTCCTGGGTTCTGGAAGGGTGTGTGAGTGACAGTCCAGAGTGGGTGAAGAATCATGGAAAAGAGAAGCATCTCCAAATGGGAAATTGAGTTTTCAAGGCAGATAATTGCAGATTTCTAAAGTCATAAGCGAGGAGTGAATACAGATGAGAGTATTCAGCAGGTATGTGGAGACTATGCAGAAATAATGTACATGTCAAGTTCAGGCCTTCCCAAGATGCCCATATTGACCTTAAAATCCTTACTCCTTTGGTACATTTGGGGTCTGCTTTACCCTGTGGGAGCCTGCACCGTCTCCGGCAGCTGGCAGGCTGGTTTAGAAACTCAGATGCATTGGGCGCCAGATACTTCCTCTTAGGGGTCTGAAATGGTGTGCGGTCCATTCCCCAGTGCTTTAAATGTGGTATATTCCCAGCAGATGTGAGCGAGGCGAACAGATCAGGAGACAGCTGCCACTGAATGATAGTTTGTTACTCACAGTTCCCAAGAGGAAGGGGCACACCATGCCAAAGGGGGGCACACGGGAGGCACCAGGGTTGGTCAGGAGGTGGAGCAGATGGGGAAATGTGGGCAGGAAGCTTTATGGTGGGTTCCATGGGGAGGAACAGGTGAAGCAAGAAAAACAGCTTAGGACTGGCTACCATGAATTATTTCATGGACCTGGGGCACAGGGACTGCCCCTGGTTGTCTGGCCCCAGCCCTGGGTGATCAGGGCATAGTGGGTCTACATGGGGGTCAGGGATGGGCTCTGTGTTGGATGGTTTGCACATGAAAAGCCCGTTCCCAGGAGACCCCTTTATCATGTGTAGGAATTGGCCATCCCACCAGAGTCAGCAAGGTCCCAGAAGTCAAAGCTTGAGAAATACAGATGTGAGAGACATGGTTCCCACACCGTCTGAGCTGACAGAGCACATCACAGATACTGGGGACCCTTGCCTGGCTGGCCGCTCGGTGAGTGCAATCAGCGCTGACTCCCATGGCCCATAGGCAATCCTCTCTCAAAACCATGCAGACTGGGATTTGTTCATAAAACACTCATTTTGTTTAGCTTTCTTCAGTGGGTGTATATAGCACACATTCTTTTTTTTTCTCCATTGGCTTCTGCATTAAGAATCATCTAACCACGAGTGGGCCACACACTTTGAAAATTTTGTGGAATGAATGACTTTGAAATTTGAAATCTACATGTTTCCACCAAAAATTTCATTTAACATTTTTTGTACTCATTCGCGTGTAACTTTTTATGTGCTCACAAAGCATCCAGAATACCATTTGCCCAGATCTCTGTATCTGTAAGAGTCCAGGGTTCTGCCCATAGTGTTCCTATTGGTACAATTTGTTGAGGCATTTTTGACGATCTAGCACACACCTGTAGCTTCTGGAAGGTTCCTGGGAGAGCGCCAGTTAGTGTAACTACCACAGTGACAAGCCCGCCATGAAAGATTTGACAACAGAGATTTTATTTGGGTTTCTCCAACTTCTTTCCTGGTGACATTTTCCTCTGTGTAACCAGTCCATCGCAAATGTCTTTCTGTCTTTGAGTTTTCTATCTTTCTACGTGTTACTATAGTTTCTTGCTCCATTAAGGTAATGTGTGCTCATTAAAGAACATGCAAGCATTGCACACCTATGAAAAGCAAATGTCCCTATGGTTTCACTTGCTAATCAATGATATTGATGCAAACTCTTCACTTTTTTTCTGTTGCATAGCACTCTCCTCAATTATTAGCTTTATTATTATTATTAATTCATCTGTACAGAATGGTAGAATCACTGAATGTCCAGAAATAAGCAGCAGAAAAACAAAAGGGGTGGAGGTGGCCTGGCACACTAGCATGAACTGGCACAGATGGGACAGTGCCCCCGGCAGTGCCGCACAGCATGCCCGGGCTAAAGCAACAACATATGGAAGGAGGTGAGGCTGCAGAGGTCGGGAGCTGGGCTCATGCTGTGGCATTTGGCTATTAAAGTATAAGCAATAGAAAGACTTCTGAGGATTAAAAAATAATAATTTCAAAAAAAAAAGGAAAACAAATAAGAAGAGAGTGAGGTCATCAGAATGCCATTTTAGAGAGCAATGGGGTTCCCTGAGGTGCGAGGACGATGGGCTGTAAACCAGCAGACCAGGTACTAGCAGATTAAAATCATGCCCCTAAGGAGGTGCAGGCTGACCATGTAGGGCCTTGAAGGGGAATGATGAGGGATGAGAAGGGTGTAGAGAAGACAGTGCCAATACCACCCTGCACAGCGTGAAGGGGTGTGCCTGTGTGTGCATGTGTGCTCATGTGTGCAGGTGCACATGCATGTCCAGATGTGTGTGGTGATACACCAGTGGAAAACATGAAGGCCGACTTCCGGATCTCACTCCTGGGGGGCTGTGTCTTTGGAAGGTGTGAGGAAGAGAAGATGTAGAAGACAAAACAGCCCTTTTGTCTGCTAACTCACAGGCAGAAATGTTGATAGAACATCTAGGTCCGTCTCTCAGCTGGAGGGAGAGCTCAGACTTGGGCACTTCATTCTCTATACATCGAAGGAAACTAAAGATGGAAAGAAAAAAGCATGTCAATGACTATAAAGAATATTAATGAAAGCAGATCTGAAGCATCATATTACTGACTATAAGATCTCCCTTTTTCTGAAGTATAATTGGCATACACTTTTCATCAGTTTCAGGTATACAAATGAGACTTGGTATCTGTACATACTGTGAGGTGTTCACTTAATGAGTCTAGTTAACAACCAGCACCACACAGAGCTGCAGAATCCTTTTTGCTTGTGATAAGAACTCTTAATATCTATTCTTTGGCAACTTTCAAATATGCAACACAGTATTATTAACTATAGTCATCAGGCGTGCATTGTGCCCTATGACTCATTTATCTCATAACTGGAAGTTTGTGCTTTGGACCCTTTTCATCAATTTTGCCCACCACCAGCCCCGTGCTTTGGAAACCACAAATCTGTTGTCTGTATCTATAAACTCACTTTTGTTTTTCTACTTTTTTTATATTCCACATGTAAAAGATATACAGTATTTGTCTTTCTCTGTGTGACTTACCTCACTTAGCATAATGCCTTAAGGGCCCATCCATGTTGTTCGAAAATGGCAGGATTTCATTTTTTCTGTGGCCGAGTGGTGTGCCACTGTATATGTGTACCACATCTTCTTTATCCATTCATCCATCATGGACACTTAGGTTCTTTCTTTCCCTTGACTGTTGTAAGTGATGCTGCAATGAACATAGGGATGCAGATATCTTTTCAAATTAATGACTTCATGTTCTTTGGGTAGAGTTCCAGAACTGGAATTGCTGGATTGTGTGGTATTTCTATTTTTAATTTTTTAAGGAAACTCTACACTGCTTTCCACAGTGGCTGCACCAATTTACATCCCCACCAACAGTGTAGGAAGATTCCCTTCCCTCTACATCCTTGCCAACACTTGTTATTTCTTGTCTTTTGGATAGTGGCCATTCTGACGGGTGTGAGATGATATATCATTGTGGTTTTAATTTGCATTTTCCCAGTCATGAGTGATGTGGAGCATCTTTTCACATGTCTTTTGGCAAATGTCTTCTTTGGAAAAATGTTTATTCAGACCTTCTGCCCTTTTTTTAATCAGATTGTTTGTTTGCTATTGAACTGTATGAGTTCTTTATATATTTTGGATGTTAACCCTTTATAGATACATAATTTGCAAATATTTCCTCCTATTCCATAGGTTACCTTTTCATTTTGTTGGTGATTTCCTTTGCTGTGCAGAAGCTTTTTAGTTTGATGTCGTCCCACTTGTTTATCTTTGCTTTTGTTGCCTTTACTTGTGGTGTCACGTCCAAAAATCATTGGCAAGGCAAATCTCAAGGAGTTTCCTCCCTGTGGTTTCTTCTAGAAGCTTTATGGTTTCAGGCCTGAAATTCAAATATTTAAACCACTTGACTTAATTTTCAAGTATGAAGTAAGATAGTGGTCCAGTTTTATTCTTTTGCATGTACGATTTTTCTATTACATGAAAATTAACCAACCCTCAAGAAATAGCCATCTGGAGTGTTGCCACATGTTTCAATATATAAAGAACACAGAAATTAATATTCTTGTATATGTGTTATGCCCAATTTATAAAGACAACTAATGGAGACACATTCATAGATTAAAATTGTATGTCCAGTTCTGATATATAGTCCTGTATCAGTCAGGTTTCTTCAGAGAAACAAAATTCATATATATTTAGAGAGGGAGAGAGATTTTAAGGAACTGACTCAAAAGATTATGATGATATGAAATCTGGCAAGTCTGAAATTTGTAGGACAGACCAGGTAGGCTGGAAGACCAGACATGGTTTGATGTTGCAGGCTAGAGCCAAAATTCCTTCTCCAGAAACCCTCAGTTTTGCTTTTAAGCCCTTCGACTGATTGGACGAGACCCACGCACATCGTGGAGGATGACCCACTTTACGCAAAGTCAAATGACTGTAAATGTTACTTGTATCTACAAAACACCTTCACAGTGACACTGTGGATTGGCTTTTGATTAAATGACTGGATCCTATAGCCTAAGCCATCTTGCCATGCAAGGCTCACCATTGTAAGTGCTAAAAGGTCACAGTAAATTTCTACCCATTTCACACCTTACCATCAATTTGCTCATGTCTGCAAAACTTCAAAAATAAAATTTCTCCTTTGCAGTTTTAATCTTATCCATCTGACATGCCATCATGTTTTTGTTTTATTTGATTGTATGTTATGTGTATTGCTGAATCATCTGTCTTCCTTTGTAAGATGTCTTAGCACATGTTTTATTGCAGTATCTTTATACCTTTTTCTTATCCATTCACGTCTTTGAGGCACATCAAATATATCAGTGTAATGACAGGAGCAGGAAACCAGCTTTTCGACCTAAATGTCCAGCCAGCTGTTTAACAACCATTTGATAATTCATCATTTCCCAGCTGTTTACCATAAACCAGCTCCCTAATCTATTCTGTGGTTTCTCTCTTTTATCCAATTGATTTGGACTCGTAATAATCCACTATAAGCATGCTATTTATCCCATGAAATGAATGTCATGACTTGCTTAAGTGTTCTTCCATAATAAAGGCTAAGGCTTATTTTCTCTAGACTTTGGAAATAATCGTGTTCTATAAAACTGTGCCTGTAACTCTCCAAACCTCTGAGATAGGTCAGTAATGAATACATGTGTTCAGGTTCTATAGAGCTGCAAAAGTTTCTTTAGCTCATGACTTTCTTTAACTCAGGCCCATATTTTAAGTTAGGGGAGATGGTACCCATTTGGAGATTGCAGACCCTGCCACTTGTCCCAACACCTCCTCCCTGCATCCCTGCTGAGAGCTGGCTTTGTGTTCACGGGGCAGAGGTTTCCAACACTGCAGCATCGGGGTTGTGCAGCCTTACCACATTAGTAATGGGGACACTCCAGCCCCAGCCCACTCATCATTCCCTTACCACGGAGTGGTTTCTGATATTCTCCTGTTTGCATTCACGTTTGTTCACTGGAGAAGCATTTCTGAGCTCCAGCCTAGCCATTCCCTGTCATGAAAGCCCCCACGTCTCCCTGTTACCACTCATCTAATCAGGGAGATGATTCAAATCTCTTCATCCCCCTGCCCATCTTTCCATGGCTACTTTCTACTGCCTATTTCCCTCCCGGCTTTCCTGCTCCAGTGGAGCAACCTACTCCTTGTCACCCACCAGGTGCTGTCCCACCCTGTCTCACAGCACATGCCCACCCTGACTCCTGAGTCACCATGCAGCCCCCTCCTCACTAAGCCTTTTCTGCTCATCCATTGACTGTCCAGCCCACGTCTCTCCTGCACTCAAGGGCTCACGTTCTACGCATCTCTTGGGGACCTCTCAATCCATCCTGAGAATCATAGGGATTAGGGATTTCTCTGTTTTTATCTGCCCCAAATGCTGGATGCTTCCTGAATGCAGTGACTAAAACTTAGACATGATTTCTTCCTTTTCCAACAGATATCTAGAGTATTTGTTGAACTGAGTTTTAAAATTCAACAACCTTCAGGATACTATTGATTCACATTAAGACAAATTACTTTTTACAAATAAGGTTTTAATACATGTAAATAATGTAAGCCAACACAGACAAAAGTAATGGGAATGGAAAAGGGAACTGCTTCATTCCTCCTTAGACCCTGCTTCATGGACCACCACCCACCAAGTTCACCATCAAGAACCATGTAGAGGCACTAGGTTGGACGAGGTGATTCAGGCTTAGAAGGAAGTGACAGTGGGGTGTTATGGGAAAGCCAAGGCCTTGGGAAAGCATTCCTCAATGTGTATCTTTCCACACTATGTGGTTTTAGACAAGGTCAAAGCATGACCTCCACCTTCCAGAGTTCACGAAACATTACTCTCACTTCCTCTTGCACAGAGAAAAAACAAATATCTGACTTCATCAATGAACTCATAAACCAGGGAAATTCTAGTCTTGTGGTTATAGGTGAGTCTTACAATGGTGACATAGAAAAACAGTCATAATTGGTTCAATCTGCTTGAATAATGAATAGCTTAATTTCATGATCATTTAAAAATACAATCTTCTCAGAAAGAAATAAGCCTCATCCTTCTCTTAGTATCTTTAAATGGTTATGATCTTCAGAAAGGTAAAAAAGATGGTTTGTTTCTAAATTTTTCCCTTTGGTCTTAGATTTTAGAAGGGCACATGATTCTTTGTCACACTAAATCACATTAACATATTGTTAAAAACACATTAAAAAAAATTTTTTTTTGGCTGCAGAAGATTTAATTTGGGTGAAGATTATCAGCATCACCTTGACCTTTTCAAAGCCAGGAAAAGAAACAAAATAGAACCTTTTGTTTCTGCTTTTCACCTGGAGGGCCAGTCTCATCTCTAAAAATCAAGGTTTCCTTTGTGTGACCACTATGGAGTCTCAATTACCATGTCAGGAAGCATAAATGTCACATCTCGTCTTGCATTTGGGGACACTGACATTGCCTCCTAACCCAAACCAGACGGTGCTCAGAACAATGACTCATGGGAGATGCGCATGGTTTGTGTGCTTCGTGTCTTTATTCAGCCTTCATGCCCGTCCTGGGAGGGAGGTGCTACCCTCCTACCCAGATGGCAGATGGGGTCGGAGAGGTCAAGTTGACTTAACCAAGGTCCCAAGTGCTGGAACCAGGACAAGAACCGCTCTGTGTGATCGCTGCATGGGGCCCACAAACTACAACTGCAGGCTGCCTCTCAGGGCTGACGGATTGGAGCTTGCCATGTGGGGGAGGACCAACTGCTATGGAAACACGCCGGAAGTTGTGGCCCACGTGGCACTTTCTAGGACTCTCATGAAAGCATTTGTTCCACTTAAAGTTTGAAAATGGTTCAGCCTTCAACAGAGTGCTGAGTGAGACTTCTCCTTGGCCAAAAATGACCCCAGGGCCAAATCTGGGATAATGGTCTGCAGTGTTAGAGCCAGGGCATCCCCCAGAGGTCCCTGGAGCTGGGAAGGTTGACAATCTGGTCACAAAGAGGAGCAAGGACAACAGGGATTCTCACGCTTCAGTCAGAGCAGCTTCCTGTGCTCAGGTGTGTGAGTGTGAGTATGTGTGCACGTGTGCACATGTGAGTGTCCATGAGCACGCATGGATGCACAATGTACTGTGTGTGAGGGCACACGTGTGAGTGTGCAATAGTGTGTGTCAGAGCATGCCTATGAGTGTTCACGGGTGCACAATGGGTGCATGACTATGAGCGGGTTGCGTGTGTATGTGCTCGTACAATGCATGTGTGTGAACGTGTGAGTGTGTATGCGAGTATGCTTGCCTGTGTGTGTGTGCATTTGTTCAACAAATCTTCATTGGTGAAACCTGTGCTGGGCTCTGGGGTGACAGCTGGGAGCAAGTGAATGAGAGACGCTGGCTTCCTCAGGGGCCTCAGTCATGTGGACCTGCCTGTCACTGGGCAGGTAAGGAACAAGTGGCCAGCGCCATGACACTGAGATACGGGACCTAGGAAACCATGAAATGCGCCAACCTGGCCTACTGGATTCCTCTGCTGGAGACAGACACAGGGAGGGGCCCACACACCCTCTGTCTGTCTATGACCTATGTCTGTGAGTCTGTCATCCATCTATCTATCTCCATCTGTCTATCTGTCTACACTTGAGAAAGCACCCTGGCCTCAGAACTATTCTGCTGGTGTGGGGCCCCCATGTTGTCACTGGGGGAAGGTGGTCTTGGGCAAATTCCTTAGACTTTTAGACATTGGACTTGGTAACAAGAAATAGTAAAAACCCTGCAGCTAGGTTGTTTATTAAATGGGAAAAAATATTTATAAAGTATCTGCTTAAAAGTATATGTATAGAAAGAGAGGGAGAGCCAGAGAGAGTATCAGGTTCCTGCGAGCTTCTGGTCACAGCATTTTCCTCAACCAATTGATAAAACCTTATTTTATACGTGCTTCTGTTTCAAGTCACCCTGTGTGACATATGCTAGTGATTCATCAATACCCACCTTGCGCCAACAGACCTGAAGGGAGCCTGCCCCTTGGGGCACATCATGGCTCCTGTATGTAGGACCCCAGCAGCACCTCAGCCCAGCGCTTGGGGGCCATTTTAAAGAGTAAAAATCACAAATTAAAAACATGAAGATGTGTAAAATCTGGTGCCAGATGTTCCGTGTAAAGGACCCTTTCCACTGTGAGAGCAGAAACCTCTGGGCAGCTGTCAGCATGCCTGGACCTCAGGATTTATATTCAGGAGGAGATGACAGATTGGACAGGAGAAAGAAATCAGGATGAGGCCTGGGAGAGAAGAGCAGGTGGACGTCCTTTCTCCAGGGTGGCAGAGGGGCTTCAGGCCGGCTGCAGCACACTGGGATTTTCATTTTAGGTGGACAGTCAGATGACAGACCCGGGCGTGCTGGTCGCTGCCTCTCCAGGGAAACTCCTAGCCGCACCTCCCAATCGCTGCTCGCCTGCAGGGCTGCCCTCGGCTCTCCCTGCCTCCATGCTGCCTGGGCGGCCTGGGCCCTTCACAGCACAAGAGACAGAGAGCGACCCAGTGAACAGCACCTGCCAGCGCCCTCTCAGGGATACATGTGTCCTTGAAGTGTTAAAACCAGTGAGTGTCTGAGCTCCGACCCGGCTGTACCCTGTGGCTCACCTCACCCAGGAGTAGCTCTGAACCCCCTCCACCCCCTGCGTTCACCTTTCTGCCACCTTTCCACTCCCGGTGTCTCCGGGCTCGCCCTCCTGCTCCTGGCTGCCCAGCAGCCGCCTGGCCCCTCCTCTGTGGCATGGGCACTGGCCTCAGTCTCACTGCCGCGTGCCCACCCTGGTCCCCAGCCAGCTTGCAGCCCTGCTCACCAAGCCCCCTCTGTTCGTGCACCCTCTGCCTGGCCAGGTGCACTCCGTGGCTGCCTCCCCTGCGGAGAGGAGCTCAAGGCAGCTGCATGTAGACTTGTGCCCAGATTTGCGGAGACAGGGCAAAACCACCACAGCAACTATAAATACTTAGGCAAGCTACTAGGAGGCTTTGCACCCCTTCTTTCCCTCCTTAAAATGCCACCCACCAACCACAGTGTTCCTCGGGGCTGTTGCCCCAGGTATAGTTACCATGGTGCCAAGGGTGCTTTTGTGCTTCCTTATTTCTTCTACATTTGTTACTTAGACCTCTCTGCAAGGATGATTTGCCCACTTTCCCTTATTTATTTATTTATGTTAGTCGGAATTTGTGGATATTTATTTTGTTCTCTAAGTAATCCAATAATTTCATAATTTTCTTTGTTGCTGAAATTGAGTTTTGGCCATTAGGAACCCTTTCAAGATGCTCCTGGGTCTCATTCTCTGTGTGTGTCTCTCTCTCTCCCTCCTTCTATTCTTTCTTTCTCTGTCCCTTCCTTTCTTTATTTCTTCTTCATTTTTTTTATAAACAGTTCCTTACTTTCTGGTACTGCAAGCAAGATGTTCCAGGCTCATCATTTACTTCCACTGCCCCAAACCCAGATTCACCGTTTCTCCAAGGAACCCTGGTTCCTTTCATTGGAGGATGACATTTAGAAAGGAGAGCTGGGTGCTAGGCATGGGATGTCACTGCTTCAAGGGTGCTCAGCAGATGGAACTAAGAAATATATGTGTGCATGTGTACTGACCAGCAGATGTGCACATATTCACATTTATTTCTGTGACAATCACTCTTTATATATACTGACATCTCTGAGTCTAATCTAGCACTGACTCTGAAACTCAGGGTGGTGGGACCCACCTATGTAAGGTAATCTCAATACGACACTGACTCTATTTCATCCCCATGGTATCCTCTTGCCTAGAAGAATGTAGGTCAGGTCAGAAAGGTTTGGGGTAACCTAACCTCCTTCCTTAATAATGTCATTCTATTTTATGATACTGTATCAGCCAAAATACAGCAGGTTATGCTATCTTAATGGGCAGCCCCTGGGCATATTAGACTAAAGCAACAAAAGTTTTATTTTCTCCTGGTCCAAAGCCCCTGTGTGGCTAGGACTCTGGTGGAGCATCCTTTCAAGTGGTTCTCAGCATCATATCTCCCTGATATCATGGGCTTACTGCATGGAGGTGCAAGGGACAAGAGACGTAGGAAGAAATGCCAGCAATTACACACGTTCGTGTGGAAAGGACAGGTGTTCCATTCATGCCGAGCACATCCTGTGGCATGGTTAACATCACACAGGGCCCGAGGGAATGTGGTCTTTGCAGGGCTCAGGGAGTATTAGCAAATATTATGGGAACAGGAGAAAATTGTGTCCAAAAGATCAAGTGAGGTTTTTCTAAACGTCCTAATATAACCACAGATCTTTCACTTTCGGCTTGTTTTATTATTGCCTTCTTATTGGTCCATTTAACATTTTGTAGTTCTTATTCATACAGGTTTGAGAAAATCATTGCTTCCTTACACATTATGCATTTTTAAAAAACAAAGATGGCAGATTTGCCCTCTAACGAATATTCCATGGAATGAAATGTAATAAGGATGAACGAGGAGACAGCTAGATGAGGAAGGATGAGCAGATGCAGACCGCAGCAGGGGTTACAACCCACCCTGAATGTTCCTGCTTCCAGGTGGTATGGAGGCTCCTCCACATTCCAAACTCTCATTGAAAAAAAACCCCAGGAAACTGTGCCAGTGGCCAAACATAAATCACCAACATATAGCTATTGCAACAAAAACTGGAGGGGAAAAGTGTTTTAGGGAGTCCGGAGTCCCCTGCCATACCTCGTAGCATCAGCTGGGTTGGAAGCCAAGCCAGAGGCTGCAGGATTGGGCTTGAGCCTGGACTGCCACTGAGAGGCAGAGGCAGGCAGGTGAGGGGCACACACACAAGGCAACCCACCCAGGCGTGTGCTGTAACGAGCACGGAAACACCTGCCTCCCCTTTTTCATATATCATAAAAATACATCGTACCCTGTTGCTGTTGTTTGCTTTCAACTCTTATGTCTACCAAATTCAGGAAGCTTTCAGTCCTTTCTTCAAGTATTTACTTCAATGACCAGAACAGTGTCTCTTTTGTTACACCCCACAGGTCCCTGAGCCTGGGTGTTGTGTCTTGTTTTCCTTTATTGTTGTATCTGTCTTTTGGTTGTTGGATTGAGGAATTTTGAAAATTGCTCAGTTTTCAAGTTCATTGATTATTTCTTCTGTACCTTCCATTCCACTCTTAAGCCCTTCCACTGAGTGTTTTATTTTGGTTATCATTTTTCTCATCTCCAGAATTTCCTTTTGGATTTTCACAACTCTATTTCTTCATTGGTCTCAGTCACATTCACAATTGCTCCTTGAAGCACGTTTACAATAGCTGCTTCCAAATTTGTCTGTCATCACAGAGTGGCCATCCACTGACGGTCTCCTTTCTTTAAGTTGTGATTTTCCTGGTTCTTTGTATTTTAAGTGATTTTTGATTGACCTCTGCATATTTGGCATTTTATATTCTGAGATTTGGGGTCTTATTAGAACCTGTTTTAGTTGGTATCCTTTGATACCACTCAGTAGAGGGAGGGAATGACCTTATTGCTGTCAGGCAGGCAGGGAAACTGTGCCAGCCCACTAGCCCTGCACTGACATGACATGTCCCTGGGAGAAAGAGTCATGACTAATTCTGTACTGCCCCCACATGGCCTCTACTGTCACCTTTGGGGTAGTCTTGCTACTGTTGGATGGTTGTGAAAGTCCTGAGTCTCTGCTAAGCCTACTTTGCCCTATCCCGGGGGGCAGTGAACTGGCACTTGGTTATTGCTAGGTGGGGGTAGACGCCCACATTCCCCATGTGGGATCCACTGAAAGCATGCAGGGGCTTAGGGGTCCTCATTATAGTCCTGGCACTGTGCTGGTAGTAGGTCTGAGGGTATGGTTATGACCAGGAAAGCATGGGAGGGTTAACTCTACACTTGGCCATTGCTGGGCTGTATGGGGGTAAGGTCACTGTTTTTTCTGGTGTTTGGCTTGCTTATATCATGTTTTTGTCTAGAAATATAATTTCTCTCAGGCTTTCTCTTCCCTGGTCCTTCGGCTCAAAAGAAGCTTTTGTTGGGGTTTTTTGGTATGTGCAAGAGGGCATTTCTGGGATGCTGGCTTCTTCAAGGCCAAGTCTGAGACATATGAAGCCATAATGGAACCTGGGGGACCCTCGATGCTGTCATTTATTGGTTCTTGAGGTCCTGGCCAGACTGTCTCTTTTCCCCTTTCTGACTCTCATGTTTGTTTTACATCTAATGACCAGCGCTTTCAGTGTACATAGCAGGAGGGTAGAGCAAAGAATACCCACTCCCTCTTCCTGGAAGCAGAAGTCAAGTGAGACTTAGTACATAAAATATTATACAATGTACACAGTGATACTGAAAATGAAAAAGTCCCTCATTCCTAGGAAAGGCTGATTGTTTTATAGCCATGGTAATCAGTAAATTGCTGGACTGGTTTTAATCCTGTTTGATCATTCAATGATAGCACACTTTCATCTAATCCAGCAGGGCCAGGGAGCATACCATGAAGTCCACCAGCCCGTAACCATGCCCTGAGTGAGCAGCGGCCTCCCCCAGGGAGTATGCATCTGAAACTCAACCAGCCAGCCACCATTCTGCCTGGTAGTCAAGCTTCTAGCACTGTCAACAACCTAGTTCCATCATATAGGCACCGCAACACTGATCAGAGGTCAACCCCTGGCCTTGACGCTTTCTCTAAGACCCATATTCTGCTGCTCAGGGGGACTGTGCCTTGCCAGCACACACTCCTTACTTAAGCAAGCCATAAATGCAGATCTTGTTTTCCTGCTAATGAGTTGCAGTCTCCTCCTTGGCAAGAGGTGTCAGTAAAGAGGATGCAGCAGTTTGTTAGGGATGAAAGCTCAGCCAGGAAGGCAACACCTCTTCTCTCCCCACTATGGTGCGTCCTCTTTTGCTCACCTTTTACCTGGCTCCTTTCCAACCCCAAGAGAGGTTGCACTGCTGGAAAGGTTGTTGACTGGAAGGACTAATGCCTGCAAACACAGCTGTCTTTGGCGGTCTTTCTGTGTACCTCCACTTCTACCTCATTCTGCAGAAACCTTCTTCTCTTCCTGGTCCCATCGCTGCGGGAATAAATGGACTCAGAGCCTTTTGTAGGACCCAATCTCTCTCTCTTCTCCTAGTCACACCCAGGCTTTATTCCTAGGGAAATGGAATTAAATCAGGAGAGTTAGGAAGCTATATGGTCCTATCAAAATTTTGTATTAGGGAATATGGGAAAATTGAGGATTGATTAATGCAGGTTTGCAAGATCCCTATATTTCTGCTCCTGCTTTTTTAGGACTCACATAGGAGTGGGGGCCAAGTTGACAGTGATTGGAAGGCAGCTCCGGCATTAAGGCATCTCTGGAACAATACCATCCAATGTTCCTGAAAATCTCTCTATTAGCCTCTAATCCAACACTGCCCACTCATTTAGAAAGGGTGAAGAGACTGAAAATGCCCCAGGTTTATGGGCTGAGTCCAGAGATAAGAACAAGCCTGGTAAACCAAGTGCACATGAGGCCTTCTCCTTCTAGACAGAGCAAGTGGAAGTGGGGATGTGAGGCACTCAGCCACGGCCATTCTCTTTACTTCAATTCAAATATATATCTATTCCGCACTCCCTCTTCTGGATATTGGGCCTAGTCTGTACAAGGGAGATGATAATAATTACTTGTTATAAGATACCATAGCAGGCGTTTGACAGTTCCCAGGAAAAAATTTGATGAGAACTAAATGAACACACAAAGGCTAAAAATCCAAAAGCAGACGGGAAAAAGCCAGCATCATGACAGAGGCCCAGGCCCCCTCCTGGTGCGGCCGCCCCTTCTTCATGGCGACCCAGGTCCGTGCAGATCAGGATCTGAACTGACTCACTGAGGAGTAGATCCACTGGCTTGGATCTGGCAGGGCCTTGAGGAGAGCTGCTGGGCTGCGTGCACGCGAACCCCAGGCCCGCCTTGGTGAGCTCCGGGCATGAGATTTAGCCAAGGTACTTGCCCTTCCCCCTCTGGACCTCGGCGGTCGGGAGTAACTGGCTTCCCGGAGTATCGGAACATCAGTAAGGAAGAAGCCTGTACGTAACCACTCGGCATCGTGCAGGCACACAGTGAACATGCAGTTAACTGTCAGCGTGGCATCTGCGGGCCTCCTCTCAATTATTTTGAGGGATTACTTGGGTTTCCCCAGACAATACTTACCCTGTACCAGCATTCATTCATGTGACGGAAAGAACCACCACCACAAAGGCAAAAGATCTTTGGTCTAAAGCAAAGCCACTCCCAATGCCTTTATATGTTTGATCAGGCCAGGGTGGCCAAAATAATAATAATAGCAACAACAAAATACTTCATAATGAGTGTTGAATAGATAGATAGAGAAATCAATGATAGACAGATGAGGAAAGATAGGAGAGGGGATCCAGCCATTCATATTTCATCAATATAAGAAGGTGCATACATTTTTAGCCAAAAATAATTACAAAATCACGAAAGAATCACTAAGCTCACGTTTGCCTGCCTCTCAATGATACACACAGATACACATTGTTTTAAACCGCCATGCCTACAGTGTGAGGGGAACTGCAGGAAACAATATGTGAACAGGAGAGATACGTTGGTATAAATATGCTGGTTTGATCATGTGATTTGATATCATGAACACAACCGCAGTGTTACTTCTTTCCAATCTTAAAGGAGATACTTACACCCAGCTTATGTGTATTTACTGTCACTTATCAATATTGACATAAATTCCTTTTTCTTTGTTTTGCTTTTACTTTCCTCCTGTGTAGCCTGATTTCAATTCACACATGTACATACGTGCACATGTGTACACATAGCCAGTCAGAATCAAACCCATGCTCTTTGCCCCAAAATAATTTATTCCATTGGATTTTCTTCAGTTTACATCTTTGTTTTGCAAAAATAGCAATTGGTCTGAGGGTGCATGGATCTGGTTGCCTATATATGTGTGGAATTATCTGTCTGGACTAAAAAATTATATTTTATAATCCTCCCATGATATTCATTTGGTCCTTCTTAGGCTAAATCTGTCTAGAAATGAAGCAAACCACGTGAAACACTATCTAAATGGAGTGCAGAGGGCTTCATTATTCCATATCAGGAAAGGTCTGGCTAAGGAAGCTGTCCCTCTTCTCAGCAACCTTCTTTTCTCCTTGGGTCACCCACCAACCATACCTGGCCAGGTCACACACAATTCTTAGTTCCCAATAAGGCATTTGCTCCAAGTTCATCTCAAAGGGGTGCAAGTTGAGGGTAGAGCAACACTCAGTGACCACTTCTCTCTCTTTTCTCACTATTCACAAACAAATTCTGCTCAGCCCAGGCTGACCGTGGGCTCCCCAGTGGTCTCGGTTCGTGAAGGATGAGACGTACCTGGCCTATGAGGTGTCCACAGAGGTCCACACGAGATGCATTCTGACTCTCCCAAGTGGACTCGGCAGTGTCTCTCTGGACGCACTTCCCTTCACCTAATGCCAGCCTGATGTTAGGTCAAAGCAAAAGGGGTGGATCCTCCTCAGTGACAACATGAGCAGAGGTGACAGCTACCGCCGGCCACATGAAGATGCACACAGGCCACATGCCTTTGTCTTGAGGTAGCTTGGGGCTGCTTTGGGCTTTCTGCTCTGAGCCCCTTATCACTGACCTTTGTCCTCTGGTTGCACAGTGGATGCTCTGCCACCATCATCCTGGTTCCTTCCTCCAGACGACAAAAAAGCAGAGGAATGAAACAGAAGGGCCAGGTCCCACATCAGGGGAGCAAACGACTCTCCCGAGACCCTCAGCTTAACTGTCATCTGCAGGGGCTGCATCCCCGGGGTGCTGCAGTGGTGAGGGAGGGTCAGAAGCACGGACTTTAGCAGCGGTGTGTGCAGACACATTGCTACTGAAACTATAGCAGTGTAATATGAAGAAGGACAAGAACCGAATGCGTCTGGATGAGAGGCAGCATTGGCCACCCCTCCTTGCCCTGAGCATGGCTGTGCTGAACAAGCCACCTGGGAGCGCGGAAGCCACTTGCTTTGGCAGAAGGCGGAGCCAACACAGGGAAGACCCACCACAACCACCAGAGTCCTGGAGCCCAGCTCACTGGACATCAGCCCCTTGAATTTTTTCACTGATTCCATCCATATCATTGTTTCAGCCTGTCTGAGTCTGGAGGTTTGCTCTGCATATCCTTGCACCTGAAAAAAGGCAACTCAAATGATTTAGACAAAGCACTTTATTTAAAATACACCCACACCCACACACACCACCAAATTTCCAGAGAGTAGTATTTAAAGTAAAAGTCTGCCCTAACATAATAAACAAATGGTGAAATTCTAGAACCCCCCTTAATGAGTATAAGAATGTTATGTCAGAAAATCCTCCCCAAACACTAGGTCAGTTGGTGAGAGCCAAGCATGCACAGACCTTCTACAGGAAAACTGGGTGCTGCTCACGCATTATGTTCCACCTCCTGACACCTGGCGCCACCTCCTCAGGGCACAGATGTCCCATCCAATAGGCAGACGCTTTGGACTCTCACAAGGTCTTTAATACTTCCATTCAAAAAGACTCATGCCTCAAAGAGCCCTTGTAACTCCTTGTCTCCAGGGTCACTGGGTGTCCTACAGGCCTGTCCTTACAGCACTTGGTGTGCTGTTCTGGAAACCCAGGTTGCCTTGCACCTGCCGCAGACTAAAACATTTGGTGGAATGTGATGGTGGTTTGGTCCACAGGTTGCAGAACCCTTCATGTAGGCTGAACAAACTTCAGTAAATGTGTTTCTGCTAGGTCACCACTGAGACCCAGCTCAGGGTGTCATTTCATCCAAATCAACTGCTTGCCCTTCCATGCTCTGTAAGGTACCCAGGTGGTGCAGAGATGGGCATTGTGCTCAGACACTCAGTCCACCTTTTAACAACTAGGCTTTATGTGATGACCCTAGTTCTGATGCGTGCCATCTGCCTCCTGAACCTGACACAGCAGGCTGGTCACGTGCCCAGAGTCTCAGGAATTCCCTCCCATGAGAACATAAATCAGCCAACGTGGGCCATCAGCTCTGCTTCTCCTCCATGCCTGAGTAACAAGAGAACCCAGAGTCTCTCTTCAACATTTCTAGACAGAGGCCGAGAGCCAGAAGCCTTCCAAGGAGAGTCACACTGATGGCACACCGTTCTTTCTGAAATGATGTGAAATGGGGAAAAGAATCAGCTGGCTTGCCTTAGTCTGACACACTCTTCACTCCCCTTCCAGGTCTTCAGTCATTTTCCTGATACTGGCTCAGATTTTTTGATATTCTCAGGAGTCACTCTCAGACACATCCCTATATTCAGGTTGTACTATGAATTCCTCCACCACCTTAGATAAGATAGGGTTTGTGCTGGAGAGGCTCACAGACATGCATGGGGCATTTCTACCAACAGCAGTGGAATATGCTTTCTTATCAAGGCCCCAACAAACACTCAAAGTGATGGCCCACATTGTGAATGGAAGAGTTGATACCATAAAGATGAGCCTTCTCTTCAAACTGATGTAAAGATTAAACACAGACCCAACATCCCAGTAAGATTTTATTTTATAAACAAAATCATGAAGTTTCAACAGCCAACACAGGTTTTAGAAGAAGACTTGCTCCTCCAGACGCTAAGGATTTTTAGATTAAGCTGCTATAATTAGCGCAGTGTGACTTTGGCACAGAATCTGAGGGGAGATGTCCGCCATCAGTTCTTGAACATTTTCAATCATTATCTGTTTGATTATTGCCACTCTTTCTTTTTTTTTTTTTTCCTATGGTCTTCCTCATGTTCAATTAAACACGTTTTGTCCTCTCACTAAAACCTTTCATGTCTTACCTTCTCTTCATATTCGTCCTCTCCTGGGCATTCTGGGCTGCACGATATATAACTCCTTAGCTTATTTCCTCTAAGTCACTACCTCTCTGTTTCTTTTTCTGACCTGCTATTTTATCCACCCATTGAGATTCCTGTCTGCTTGGCTTTATGTGTTTTTGTTCTTTGATCATCTGTTTATAGTTCTCTTTTACTTCTTTGAACTTATTAAGGAAAACTCACTTTTCTTCCACATTGTTCTTTCCCAAATCTTGAGGTTTAGGGGTTTCCCTCTATTTTCTTTCCTTGATTCTCACATAGTCTCAGGAATTCCCTCCCATGAGGGCATATATCAGTCAACGTGGACCATCAACTCTGCTTCTCCTCCATGGTGACATAACTTTTGTGTTTTGTGAGAAGTTTTTGAATTGTGGGTGGAAGCTGCTTTCTATCAGAGATGACTTGTTCCTTCCAGTTGCCTGTGGGGCTACCCACCAGGGAAACAGAGACAATTTTTTCACACAGCATGAATTTAGACTACATATCATCATGATGTCTAGTTTACAAATATAAAATCTCAGGAGATGTTTGTTTTATACTGGCTAACAGGAAGGTCAAGACTGGCAGGTGTCCAACCTGATGTACATTAAGAATGGCTTACTTCTTATTCATCCTTGTGACGAAGAAAGGTCCATATTCCTGTCTTACTGCATTGGGTATAACCTTCTGAGCAATAGTAAAAAATATTGGTAATCACTCTCAACATTGTTTTTTCTTTGGCTAACAAGAATGCTTCTGTTGTTGAAAATTCACATGTACTACTTAGTCTGGCATAGGAGAGAGAATGAATTTTTTTTTTTTTTTGGTCACTTTTATTAATCAGGAAGAAGTTTTCAGTTCTAGTTCAGGTATTTAAAGAGATGTTTGAAGTACTGTTTTGATCAAACAGTAGAGGTGGTGGAGTTCAGAAGTCTATACTGAAAATCAGGAGACCCACATGTGAGTTCTGAATTTGTTGGACACTACCTGTATAGACTTACACCCCTTTTCCCCACTTCTTTTCCGGTTCTTTGTTTTCTCATAGGTAAATAAAGACAAAAAGAAAACCCAACTAGGGTAAACAGGTTGGATTGAATGATGCTGTGTATGGGAATGGTTTTCAGGGGCCAAGCATAATTTGAAGAAATAGTGGCACACAATTCATGAATGACACACCCTGCTGAAGAACAGCCCCACCCCATGGACAAGTTCCTTAATGTCACAGTTAGACCTAAACTTCTTTCTACTAAATTGAATATATAAGGCGTAAGCATTCTGATCTGTTCCTCTTTTAAAATAACGGCATCTTTAAAATGTACTTGTAATGTTTCTTGGCAACAAATTCAAAGGTACCCTATTTCCTATGCTATGAAAATACCCAGCAATTTAAAATGGATCAGAAACATCGTTAATTTTAGAGTTTTTAAAAGTATACAACAGAGTTTAGAAATGGAACATTCTTTGAACAGTCAGAAATGGCATCTGGCCTCCACTTTTATTTATTTATACTGTTTTTGAATATATCTCCAGCTTTGGAATGGTTGCCCCAGACAATACATTCTGTAACCCTAATCTATTACAAGCTACTGGTATCGCCATTTTACCTGTTTGAGTGACATGTAGAAACTTAGCTCTCCTCATACACTTCCCTCCACTGTCTGTAACAGGTCTTAAATGCTTTCATTATATGCAGAGTATTGCATTAGGCAATGTTATAATTTGTGCTTCAACCATCAGACAATTTAGGAAACTCAACAAGAGAAAGAAATATAGTGTATTTATCTGTATTCTCACTCTTTCTACCTTTCTTTCTTCCTTCCAAATGTTCCAAGACTCTTTTTTTTTTTCCCTTTTCTGTTTGGGGAAATTTCTTTAACTGTTCTCTTAGGGCAGAGGTACTGTTGACAAATTCTCCTGGTCTTCCATCACCTGAGAAAGTCTTGATTTCCCCTTCCTTCCTGAAGGGTATTCTTACTGGACACAGTATCCTGGGTCAAAGTTCTTTTTTTTCAGCCCTTAAAAATGTAGTTCCACTTCCTCCTGGCTTCCATGATTTCTGGTTAGAAATCTTCTGTCACTTGAATGTTTCCCCTACAGGCAAGGTGTCATTTCTCTCTCACTACTTTCTAGAATTTTTCTTCTTTCCCCTAGGCTTCAGAAGTTGGACTATAAATGTGTCTTGGTGAGCATTTCTCTTGGTTTATCTTATTTGGAGTTAGGTACCTTTACTGAATAGTAAGCTTATGTCATTTGCTGGATTTGTAAAGCCATTCTTCCTTCAAGCACGTTTCAGCCCCACTCTCTTAGCTCTCTCCTTGCAGGACTCTGAGAGCAGGACTGTTAGATCTTTCTACTTTGCTGCTTCAAGTTTCGTCCTGTCCCCAGTGCTCTGTTTCTGATGTTGAGCCCATCCACTGCATTTCTTATTTTGGTCATTGTAATTTTCAGTTCTAAAATTTCCATTTGATTTTTTTCTTTACCTTTCTATTCGCCTTTACTGAGATTTCTTATTTCTTAACTGAAAGTTTCTTTTTGTTGTTGTTGTTTCAAGCATGTTCATAATTGCTTGTGGAAGCATTTTTATGATATCTGCTTGAAAATTATAGTCAGGACATTCTAACATCTCTGCCCTCTTGGTGTTGGCATCTATTGATTGTATTTTTTCATCTAGGTTGAGAGTTTCCTGGTTTGATGAGTGATTTCTGATGGAGAACTGAGCATTTTGAGTATTATGTTATGCCACTCTGGACCTTACTTAAACCTTTTGTTTTAGCTAAAAAAGCTGTTTTTCTGAAACTGCTCTCAGAGAAGAGGAGGTACTATATGGTCACTGCCTCATGGCAGTAGAGGTCTGGGCCACCCTGGGGGAAGGCTCACTGCACTGCCAGGAGGAGTGTGGCTACAGCTCTTTTGCAGGACTCCATGGATGGCCTCCACAAAGAGCACAGAGTGGAACAGCCCTACTCTGATTGTCCCCACTGGATCTCCTCTGACACCACCCCAAGAGGGAGGTGGAGGGGCACTTTGTTACTTCCAGGTAGGCATGAAAGCCCAAGTTCTCCATGTTTGTCTATGCTGACATCCAGGGAAGGGCTGGGTCCCCTTACTGTCAGGCAGGGACAGAAGCCCAGCTCCTTACAACCCACCCTCAGTAAATGACCACCCCCTCACCCTGGCTTACCTCCCAGAGAAAATAGCAGACATGAGGTGGGAAGCCCCCCTCCTCTTAATACCAACATAATATGAATTACAATGTAAATGAAAACTCACTGCATTGAAATACAGCATTATAAATCAGAATGCTGATCCTGAGTCCTGCATAAAAATCCCTCTGAGGTAGGACTTCCTTGTCTATTGTGGCTGAACAGAATTTACATACTACATTGCTCTTAATCACTAATGTTTTGGAAACTCTGGAAAAATTCCTATTATTTTTTGCACCTTTGAATTCTCACTTTTTGTGTAAAAAAAACATAATAAAAATGTGAATTATGTAGAAATTGCTTTCAAATGTTGGATTAATATTCTCCACATTTTTAATGTAAGATTTTATTGTGGCACAATAATTAAATGTGAGGCAAAACCTCTAATTTAATACACATATTTTGTTTAAACTTCTTTAATTTGGCCTCCCACGTCATTTCAGAAGCAGTGGGAAATGAAGTCAAGATACCTATTTTCACTTAAAAGAGATTACAGATTTCTCTAAAGAAAAGTATTTGCCCAGCCTTTCTTTGTATAGCCAAGCTAAAATTGTTTTGTGAATCTAAATTCAGATGCTCTCCTTCCACACAATTTGCATCTTCACATGACTTCTGCATCCAGTATTCATGGGACTGCTTGCAGTGTAAGGATAGTGGTTGTGCAGTTGTGTGATCTGAGGTGCCTATTATCCCGCTACTGAAACACCCAGAGTAATTAAATGTAAGGGGAACCTGGGAACTTCCTTAAATGTATAGTCTTTCTGCATGTCCCAGTATTGGGATAACAGTTATTCACATCACACTCCCTACTAAGGACAACAGCACAACCTCAAAGAGATGATGTGTGTGTGCATGTATATTCATGTGCATATTCTTAAAAGCAACAAAATGCTAGCATTATAGCTATAAGTTACTGGTCTAAAACCTAACTGCAGAGCCCAGAGAGATAAGCTCTGCATTCAAAGTTCCCGTTGCCCCAAGGGCTTGGCTGATCCACAAGAAAGATCTACAGAGCTGAGTCACCATGTGCTCAGCCTGGGTCTACCTGACAAAGACTCCCTTTCCCCTCTCCCCAGGGGGTTGAAAGGTCTGCACCCCTTTCCTTCTAAGGGAAAACAGAGGAAACAAATCAACAAACTGTCCTGCAAGCTACCTTCATAAAAGTGGGAAATCTCTACTTTGAAAATGAATGAGTTTGCCCTAGATCTCCGAAAGAAGCTAAAAGCATAATCTTTACAACAGGTTGTAAATATGACCCTGGGACCCAATAGTCCACCAAACATTCAGATGATCAATGTCTACAAAAAAAAGCAAAAGGAAAATTGCCATATGAGAAAGCAAGAAACATGAGTGAGAGTCTGTTGGTGGGGGTGGGATGGGGTGGGGACGGAGGACAAAAACAGGCTGAGAAGATTTAAGATACTGAAGTAAAAAGATTCTGATTATATAACGACTTGACTTATGTACAAAAGGATAGAAGCCAAGCTTTTAAGATGGGAACTAGAAACCAGAACAGAGTGACATTGCAGATTTGGAAAAGAACCAAACAGAAATTCTGGAACTGAAATTAAGAACATGGAAGAGAGCCAGTAAAAACAGTTGAAGAGATAAGTAATAAAATTGAATGTGGATCAAAAGCACATAGAGAAACAAAATTTGGAAGATAGGAAAAAAGAGAGCAGAAGATAGCGAATGAATTGAGTGAGGCTCTCTGAGCTGTACTTCACTGGAATCCCAGAAGGGCCGAATGGGCAAAGGAAATTTTTAAGTGATAATGGCAGCAAATATTCAAGAACTGATAAAAGATACCATTTTATCTGTTCAAGAATCCCAAGGAACCATGGAGAATAAGAGAACTTCACACACAGATACAGTATGTTGGAAATGCTAGAAATGAAAAGCAAAGAGAAAAATCTTAAAGTCAGTCAGCCAGGAATAACAACAACAAAAAGGATACCATCAGGGCAGTAGAAGTTTTCATGGAAGTGAACATCTCCACCAGGGAAGAAGGGAATGGGGGATGATACCTTCAAAATTCACGGAGGAAGAAAAGAGCAACACAGAATTTTTTGCTCAGCCAGGAAACAGTTTCAAAATGTTAGTGAAATGAAAGCATTTTTTACACCAAAAAAAAAAAGAGAGAACAGTTTGCCACATAGAACCTTGCTAAAGGAATTCTTCAATACCTCTTTCAGAAAGAAGGAAAATCATCTAGACAAAGGTCTGAGACAGAAGGAATGAAGAACAAATAATTGGAAACATCAAAATGAAAACTAGCTTTTCAAACACTAAGTAGACTTACAATACGTTTCGATAAAATGTGGGAATGGTGAAAATTTATAAATATTCCAAAGCATTTTATTATTTGGTGAGAAAATGAAAATATCATTAGACTTTCATAAATTTTGAATGGATTTTGGAATTTCTAGTGTATCCACTACAATAATGGAAAAAATGATGTTTTTCAAACCAATTTAACAATAGTAAATGAAAATTTAAATATTCTCATTGTGTTCCACTCTCAAGGAGGGGAGCAAGACTCCCTACCTAAGAGCAAACTGCATGTAGTGACTCCTCCTGAGTGGTACAGTTTGGAAAAAGGTGGAATAAAAGAGCATCTTCCTGGCATTACCTTCTTCCCTGGCTGAGATGTCCACTTTCACCTGACATTCAATGTCCAGCCAGGTGCCTAAGGTCATCAGCAGCAGGGGTAAGTCCTGCTGGTCATATGTACCCTTGGTATGATGAGGAGGGTGGCATTTTACGTGAGTTATCCTCCCCCAAAACCAATGACCTCAGTCTAAGGATGACAACACGAGACAAAACCAAGTGGAGAAGGTGGGTGTCTGACCAGCACTTCTGAAAATTCCCAAAGCCATCAAAATCAAGGCAGGTCGGAGACACTGTCACCAACGAGATGACTAAACGTAAGTGGAATCCTGGAATGGAAAAAGGACATTAAGCAAAATCTAAGGAAAGTTGAATAAACTATGGATTTTTGTTAATAATAACAAATTGATATTGGTTTATCAATTGGGACAAATGTTCCACATAACAGATAGAGACGTTATAACAAGGGACCCTGGTTGTGAGGTCTATGGGAATTCTGTGCTATTTACATAGCTTTCCTGTGAATCTAAAATGATTCTAAAATAAAAAGCTTACTTCAAAGTTCTAATTATACATCAATCCAAAGAAAGACCTCAAAAAGACAACAGTAGAAAGATAGGGCCAGCAGGACAGATAGAAAACAAATATACAGTGGTATATTTGTACAAAGAGGTGACAGTAATTAAATATAAATATACTAACTATATAAGCTAAAAGATGAAAACCTGTTAGATTTTCTAAAGCCTTATACTATTTACAAGAGAAATTTCTTCAATAGAAGAATACAAAAAGGTGAAATGCATAGGCATGGAAACCAGATAGACCATATACATACAAACCTAAAAAGAAAAGAAGGAAACTATCTAGCTTTATCAAAAAGAGAGAAGTTTTTTTTTAAGCAACAGACATTATTATAGATATAAGTAAACCCTTAGTGATTATGAAAATTCAATTTACCAGAAAACTTGCTTTGTATTCATTTAATAAGAATGACCTCTAAATATTTCAAGCAAAACTTGATAGAACTATAATAAGAAATAGACACATTCATCTTTATTGAAAGAATGTGATGCACCATTCAATCTAAACATATAGAAGATTTAAAAAATTGGCATAATAAAATTGATCTAATGAGTATTTGCAAATGTTATATAACATAACACATGTTATTTTCAAGTATACAGAGAACACTTACAAAGTACAGAACTTGTATGAGAGCTCATAAGTTGTCTCAGTGTATTTCAAAAGTTTGAAATCCCACAGAGTAAAATCCTTGACCACAGCACAATTTGGTTTGAAAAAATTAAAAAGATAAAGATAGAAAATAGCTATCTATTTGGAGATTAAGAAAGATACATTTAAAGCAAAACCTCTGGGTGAAAGAATAAATTCTAATGGGAGCTAGGAAATATTTTGAACTGAATGATTAGAAAACAAAGATGTG
The DNA here is from genome assembly GCA_029783875.1 of Phataginus tricuspis. Taxonomy (NCBI): domain Eukaryota; kingdom Metazoa; phylum Chordata; class Mammalia; order Pholidota; family Manidae; genus Phataginus; species Phataginus tricuspis. The sequence continues at coordinate 9,256,736 of JAQQAC010012171.1, read as the reverse complement.
TATCAAAATGTGTGGGATGCAGCTACAGTTGAGGAAATGATATGTTTTTAAATCCAAATGCTAGCCAAGAAGACAAAATAGTGAATGTAGCATTCATGTCATGTCATTAGAAAAATGGAAAATTTGCTGCCCAACTGAAATTAGAAGAAAAGAAATAGTAAAGATAATGTCAGACATTAATGACAGAGAAAACAATCAATCAACAGACAAGCAAACATTGCTTTGTTTAATAAAAAACTGAAAACCAATGAAAATCAAAAAATTACCTTTGTCAGAAGTGAAAGAGAAGACTTTAAAAAGGTAGAAAGAAATGGATACTGTGAACAACTCGTGTCTTTTATTTTGAAAATATAAATAGAAAACAGATTTTCATTCCAGTTTCAATGAATACAAATATTCAATGAAGAAATGTTCAAATTAAGAAATGCCCATTCATTATTCAGTGAAATAGTCAATGAAGAAATAATATTTAATAAAGAAATACTTCTATTATTATACAAAATATTATGGAGAAGAAAAAAATGCTGGCATAACTTGATAACAAATCATAGTACTCATAAAAGAAAACAGAAAATATTTCAAACTCCTTATAGATATAATAATTAAGTTAAATTTTACAACCAGAATGGCAGGCTTTTATTTTTCCATGATTAAACCAAATGATATAACTCACCACATTAACAGTTTAATTATAAAAATAATATGATTTAGCTCAAATGATACAGGAAAACTCCCTCATAAAATCCAACATCCATTCATGATTTAAAAAAAAAAATTCTTTATCAAATCAGTAATAGGATTCTCTAGCCTGAAAAGATATCTCAAAAAACCTATAGCGATCTTCCTTAAAACTTCTTGATTTCCTGGAAAGTTTATTTTGCATTTTACTGGTTATCTGAGAGATAAGTGGTGTAAGGGTTAAAAAGAAACAATAGGGACATCATATATAGATATTTACTGGCATGTTAAAATGGCAGGGGCAGAAATTTCAAAACGATCAACAGTTAAATTATTATACTTTATAGGAGAGTTTAACAGATTAATAATTTTCACAAAAAAATCAATGACCCCCATGTAAAGTTCAAAAAATTGATGTTTACAATAACATGAAATGTCAAATCTAAACATAAATATGAGCCATACACCTAGCTGGAAAATTTTAAAACTGTATTAACAGACATTAAAGAAGACCTGAATAAATACAGACACATTGCATTTATGCACTGGAGATTCATTATGGTAAAGATATCCATTCTCCCAAACTGACCTATATTTTTAATGCATTCTCAATGAAAACCTCAATTCCTTTTTTTTTAATTGACAAACCAAGTGTATATTTCCAATACTTAAAGAAGCCAAAACTAGGTAAACTCATATTGAAAAAGAGGGAACAGGTGGGGGAGTTGGTTTAACAGACAGCAGCATTTTCTTAAAGCTATGGAAATGAACTGTGCAGACCTGGGAGAAAGGTGGACAGGGACACCACCCAGGGAGCAGACCAGAGTGCACAGGACAGGCTTGTGTGGACAGAGCACTCTGTCGGACACTTCGTAGGCAGGGCTGGGGAGAAGAGAACTGCGGATTTGGAGAACCATGGGAAACGCATGGCTCAAGGCAGAGCATAAATCTACAAGGTGGTCAGAAAACACAGGACGGTCTTTTCTTGGTACACAAAATAATGAAGCTCACAAGAAACAAGGTAAGTGATTTCCTTCACAGACTGGAGGAGGTGAGATGGATTTTAAGTCAGGCACATCAAACAGAACATTACCCATCAAAGAAAAGTATGAAACCCTTGACTTTATTAGAATTAAGACTTTTTTGTTCATTAAAGACACCCTCAAATGAGAGTGAAGAGATAAGCCACAGATTGGTGTGGGATATCTACAAAACATGCAGCTAACAGAGGGCTCTCATGGAAAAACTACTATAGGTCTGCAGACCAAGGAATCATGCGTAGAGGTGGGCAGAAGTCCTAGGCTTGAGTGAGAGGAGCCTCTAATGGCCATGGGGTGTCCCCCAAGGGAGGGGGTGATGAAGGGAGAAGAGCTTGCCCTGGAGCAAACAGGTGAGGAGTGGGGCCAGCCCACAGCTGGTCAATCAGCTGTCCACGAGATTGAGGAGAAGGCAGACAACTGTAAGGGGAAATGTAACAGCCCATCAAAGCTCTCCTGCATGCCCCATGTGCACTCTCCTCACACCTCCCTCCAGTTTGTGGAGTGATAACTACAGGGAAGTCTTGAGACAGTCACTACTGCTTTGGGGCTTTGGGTGACTGCAGAGCTGAACAGAGACCCCAGCTGGCCTGGAACCAGCCTGGATTCAGGCAAGCTAGAAATCACCTAGGCAAGTACAGTTCAAGTCTGTCATCACAGTGCTTTATTTACCCAAATGAATACATGTTCTAATGACCTTAGGAAGCAGTTAGAAATCACAGAGAAGACTAGAGACATCATGCCTTAGAGACATGCACGCTCATGTTCTCCAGGAAGCATTTACAGGATGCACACAGCAGCACTGTTTGTGAAGGTCATGACTAGAAGCATTTCAGATGTCCAAGAACAGGGGAATGGATGAATATTGTGATTTACACATATATATTTATATATGGCAATGAAAATCAACAAACCAGAGCTACACACAAATAAAATTGAATCTAGCAAAAAGACCGAGAAAGACCTTTGAGAAGTCAGCAGAGAGACCACCTAGAGTATTCAGCTGAGTACTGATAAAATAACATTGTTATTCTACAGAGAGCTGGGGGAAAGAGACAGACAGAGACAGAAACAGAGATAGCTAGAAAGACAGAAGACACAAGCCACCAATATCAAGAGCAAGAGCAATGACATTTAAACAGATTCTACAGCTATTAAAAGGATAAAAAGGTATATTATGAATATCATTATATCAATAAATTTGATGCTATATATGAAATTGGACAAATTCCTTGAATTATATAAAACTTCAAAGCTCACTCAAGATAAACAGATAAGTTAAATAACTTTATATCTGGTAAAGAAATTTCATCTGCTGTTTAAAAACTCCCCACAAAAAAAATAAAATAAAATTCTGATACCCAGATGGCTTCACTGGTAAATTCTACCAAATATTTAAAGAAACATAATACACATCCTAGACAAACTCTCCATTATATTGACTGGGAGGAAATACTTCCAAATCATTCTATAACACCATCATTGCCCTGATGCCCAAATTAGACAAAGATTACAAGAAAAAAAATATTGAAACCACAAATTAATATGCCTAGTTAATACAGATGCAAAAATTCTAAACATTTTAATTAATTGAATCCAGCCATATACTAAAAGAATAGTCTACTATGACCAAATGGAATTTGTCCCAGAATTGCAGAATAGATACAGAAAAATAATTCAACAAAATCCAACATCCAATGCCACAGAAACTCTCAGCAAGCTAGAAATAGTAGGGAACTTTGTGAACCTGATAAAGGGCATCTATGAAGTGCCACGACTAACATCATAGTTAATCATAAAAGGCTGAATATTTTATTCCTAAATTTAGGAACAAGACAATAATTGAGTGCAATAAGGTGAGAAAAATGACCTAGAATAGTTAAATCATTGTTGAAAAAGAACAAAATTGGACGATTACACTACTTGATTTCAAAACACATAAAGCTAAAATAATCAAGACAATGTAGTACTGGCATAAAAATAAATACATAGATTAGTGGAACAGAACAGAAATTCCAGAAATACACCCACACATACATGCAAAACTGATTTTTGATAAAGGTGTAAAGGAATCAGAGCAGTCTTTTCAACAAATGGTCCTAGAAAAATGGGATATGCATATTAAAAATAAATGTGAATTCCTATTATATATAACAATTAACACAAAATAGATGATAGACATAAATATAAAATTCCAAACTATGAAATTTCTAGGAGATAACATGAGAAAACTTTTAAACTTTTAAAATCAGGGAAAATTTACTTTCACAGGACACTAAAAGCATGACCTATGAAGAATAAATTGCTAAATTGGTCTTTATCCGAATTTAAAAGTCTGCTTTTCAAAAAAACATTGTTAAAAAGATGGAAAAGCAAGCTACAGACTGGAAACAACATTTTCAAAGTACATATACAATAAAAAAGACTTGAATCCAGAATATACAAAGAACTCACCAAACTCAGTAACAGCCTAATTTTTAAAAACTGGTAGAAGTTTTGAACAGATGCTTCACCACAAAAGATATATGAATGACAAGTCAGCACATGAAAAAATGCTTAACATCATTAGTCACTGGACACATGTTGATTAAAACCTCTATGAGATATCATTATATATCTATAAGAGTGGTTGAATTTTTTTTTAATGTGGAGGAATTGGAACTCTCATATGTTGCTGATGGGAATGAAAAGTGGTACCACCACTTTGGAAAGCAGTTTGGCAGTTTATTTAAAAAGTTAAACACCTACCTTATGATCTAGCTATTCCTCAGCCAGGTTTTACCCAAGAAAAAGAAAGCACATATCCATACAAAAATTTGCACATAGCAACTTTGTTTATAACCTGCAAGATTTATTTGTAACCTAGAAACAACCTTAATATCTCTCAACAGGTGAATGAATAAGCAACTATTGTATATTGAACCATTTACTCATGCCACATCATAGATGAATCTCAAAATAATTATGTTGAGTCAAAGAAACCAGACAGAAACAAGTACGTATTCTTATGATTCCATTAATCTAAAATTCAAAAAATGCCATCTAATCTCTGCTAACAGATATGACATCAGTGGCTGTTTGGAGACAGGGTGGGAAGAGCTGGGCTGAAGAAGGGGCTTACAAACGAGCAAGAGGAAACTTGCCGTAGTGATGGATATTCTCGTTATCTTGATTGGGTGATGGTGTTACATGTGGACATATGTCAAAACTGATCCAACTCACACTTCAACATTTGTACAGGTTATTGTTTGTCAGTTATACCTCAGTTAAGTGGTGCAAAAAACACCAAAAATAGTGTTTTGTACATCTATGGGAGCACAAATTTTGAAGTCCAAAAATGTGGAGTTAGGTTTGGGAGAAGTTGAAAATCCCTTCTCATGCTGGTCTATCCCTGTTTGAATATTGCAGACAAGAATCCTGCTGGAAATAGAACACATAGTCTCTCTTCTGCTTTCTTTTCTGGTGGCTTAGATATGAAGGATTTGGAAGACCAAGAAAATAGTCGAAATGTTTTAAACAGGAAGTAGTTAGGTCCATTTGGAAATGTTCCAACTTTTCCAACTTATTTTTGTTCCTAGATGTGATGTTATTAAACATGTTAAAATGTTTAAAAGCCCTTACAGTTAACATTGATCTCGAGGATGTAATCATAAATATTGATTTCCTCAAAGCCATCTTCATCCAAATTCTCAGATTCATGACATGTTAGAGGAAAAAAAATAAACAATAAATTGCTCAGTGTTTAGACTTAATGGTAAAGTTTTACCAGCATTTTGAGCTCCTCAGGCTGAGACTGAAGACTTTCACATGGACACTAGGAAGAACTCTCCGAGTTAACAGTTTCTCCACATGCACACTTCAAAATGGCACTCACTGTCTTTGTGCTTATAATAATTCCTTTGTAAAGTTTTTTTCCCTTCTCTGTAAAAACGCATCTTTTGCCTCAGGTTATCCTTAAGAGTTTTACTTTGTCTTTGGTAATCAGCCATTTAAATATTAAATGTCTAGTTATGTGAGTTTTTTTTCCTATTGGTATTTATACTCCTGGGTGTTCCTTGAGCTTCATGGATCTATAGTTGGGTGTCTGTCACTAATTTAAAAAAAATTACAATTATTATTGCTCCAAATATTTCTTTTTTCCCCTGTTTTCACTTTGCTCTACTTTTGGAATTCTAATTATGTGCATGTTACGCAGTTTGATATTGTCCCAAAACTCTTAGATCCTCTGTTCTGTTTTCTCTTTTTTTCTTGTCAGTTTCAGTTTGGGTAATTATGCTGTGACCCATATTCAATTTCACTGATGCTTTCTTCAGCTGTGTGAAGCCATTCTGTGTCCCAATTACTATTTATTTTTTTATTTCTGACATTTCCGTTTGATTCTTTCTTATAGTTCAACCTATCTGCTCCAATTAACTATCTGATCTTGCATGCCATCTGCTTTCTTCATTTATGCTTTTAGTATATTAATTATAGTGAGCTTACATTTCCTTTTTTTATCATTCCATTATCTGTGTTCTACAGGATTTTGGTTCTGGTGATAGCTTTGTCTCTTCAGACAGTGTTTTTTCTTTCATTTTATAAGCTTCAGAACGTTATGTTGATAGGAATGTTTCATTGGAATGTAGATATGGGGTAAGCACTTCATTATGCTTGGAGATGAGCATGCTTTTTCTCGTGCTATGCCTCCACTCAGGGGTGAGCCTGTGATGCTCTTGTCAGTAGTTGGGCTTGGTTTCAGGTTCACTCCTGCCATTTCACCCTAGGAGTCCCAGATGTCTCCAATCCCTCTCAGGACACCTTTGGTTTGGAGTCTGGTCTTGTTTATCAGGTAGGTTCTCTGAATCGCATTCCCTGCTCTGCTTTGGGTCATCCTCTTGTTTTGTTCCTTGGAGACAATCTTCCTTCTGCTGCAACCCTAGCTTGATTCAAGGGTCAATTTCTACTCGACAGTGCAATGGTGAGCCCAGGAGAGGCCATTCCACGATGTTCCAATGAAGTCTGTATCTTGGGAAGCTCTGTGAGCTGGGTCTGAGGATGGGCCTCCCCACCTTCCCTCTCCCCTCCACATGTCCTACTGGGTGCAGCCTGGACCCCTGCACTTCCACCAAGGGTACAGCTTCTCTCTTTTCCCTGTTCCCTTCCCACAGCAGCAGTGGTTTTCCTCCTGGGATCTCAGGCTATAGGTTTTCTTGCTCTTCTTCCCCAGGTTAAGGCTTTTGTTTCATCTGGGGCTAGGAGAGAATGGTCTGAGTGAAGTAAAGGGTCAGCAAAGGCTGCTATTGTAACTTTCAGCAAGCGCCATGGGAGAGCTTCCTCAGGATTCTGCACCGTCCCTGTGAGCACCGATGGGGGTTCCTAAAGCCTGCACAAGAGTGTGCCTATACCTCTCTGCCAGCAGGGACTTTACACTCATGATGGCCCCCAGCTGGCCTTTAGCCATTTATTAGGCATTGCTAGTTGAATCCTCTCACTGGCTTACAGGCACTCAGTAGTTTCTGCCCACATAAGCAGATGCTTGGTCTTATATCTCCCTGAAGTTACCTGTCTCTCTAGATTTCAAGTTATTTTGCCCTGTGACATCAATTCCATGATGATTCATGGAAAGTCATTAATTTGTCCAGTTTTTTTTTTTCTTATTGTAAGAATAGGTATGACTCTTTCCAGCTCTCTATATCTTTCAGTTAGGGTTATGTCTTATGCTGTAAGGCAAGTACAACCTTGATACTAACCAAAGGCTGGTACCTATGTTGCAAGAACTAGTAATTATAGACTAATTACTTTCATGGATATAGATGAAAAAACATAAACAAATGTGACTACTTAAAAAAGGTAATATTCATGGTTAAATTGGGCTTATTCCAGGAAAGGAAATTTATTTTAACATTCAATTATCAATCAATATAAATTATAATATTCAGAGAAAGGCCTAATAGCATACATTCATCTAAATAAATATTGCAAGAATATTTGGCAGACTTCTATATGCACAAATCTTAGCAATAAATTAGACTAGAATGTTTCTTTCTAAATCTGTTAAAGCATATTTACAAAAATCTTTAGCAATCATTATACAAAATGATTGAATATCAGAAACTTAATGCTGAAACTTCTGTTCTGAAAAATATACCACTTAGCATAAAAACACAAGCCACAGAGCAGGGGAAGGTCTATCTGACAGTAGATTAGTATTAACAATATCTTACAACCCTGTACAAACCAGTAGGAAAAAAACAGTCACTGCTTAAATGAGCAGGAAATGTGAGTGTTTCACAAAAGATGATATCCATATGGCCCATAAACACTCTAAACGATACTCCATTTCATTAGTCATTAGGAAAATGCAAAATGAAATTACCAGGTGATCCCAGTACACATCTTCCAGGGAGTGTAAAGTGAGAAAGGTAGGTGGTGACCACTGACAGGGACATAGAGCCAGGGACTCTTCTACATCTTCAAGTATGTTAAGGCAGTAAAGGGAAAAAACGAATTCTGAAAACTACTGACACTAAGTGCTAAATAAATCTCCATGTATAAATATGCTGCGGCTAGGTACATTTGCTCTTGGTTAGCTCAAGAGAATTGAGTGCATCTCTGTGTAAAAAGTCATCTAGAAGAAGCTTCTATCATCTCAGCAGCGCTACATGAAGTAGCCCCAAATGGGAAACAGCCCCGATGCCTGTCAATGGGTCCATAAATTGTGATCTGTTTGTACGATGGAATGTTAGGCATTAGCAACATTAATGAGTCTCGTAAAGGTCATGCTAAATTAGAATAAGTCATATAAAAAAGTACATCCTGTGTCATTCCATTTATGCAAACCTCAAAAATAAGCCACACTAACTGATAGGAGTAGAAATCAGGAAAGTACCCTCTTGTGAGGGTCCGTGATGAAGAAAGGACTTCTGGTTGCGGTGTGTCTTATTTCTTGATCTGGGTGCTGGCTTCGAGGATGCACTCACTTTATGAAAATTCACGGAGGTGTAGCATGAGCATTTGTGCCATGCATGTAGCCTATAAGATGGATTTAAAAAAAGTAACAGAATTAGTAAGGAATAAAACTAAGACTTGAAACAGTATTTGGGCCTTAAATCTGTTATATGTTGAGTATAATTCATTTTACATACATATCCATGTGGGTATCTAGGTTTCCACATGAACGTGAACCTGTGTATGGGTTCCAATGTAGGGAAGCAAAGCCACAAGAAAGGAACAGAGCTGATATTGTTTCTAGTGTGTCATACCGATCCCTACAATTTGGAACTGAATGGTATGTTTATATGTATATTTAATCCTCGGTCTCTAGAGGAAAATTTAAAAGAATGGCGTTTGAAGCCAGGTTTGTCTGGTTTTCTTGAAAGTTCATAATTACAAAGAAAAGGGCAGACAAGCTGAAGCTCCACAGGCCTCGCTAAGTGGGAGCACACGAGGTGTGACCCAGAGTTGTAACTCAAACCTACCGCTCGTTCCTGCACCCCACGACCCGAACCTCCAAATCTCACTCAGCCATGCCTTTCCTCAGAGGACCTGTCAAGGTGCCCCGGGGGCCAGAGCCGCATACGCCAGGACAGCCATGTACACGGCGGCCCAACAGGGACACCGACTGCACCTCTCCATTTCCAGGGAAAGGCTAACACGTTCATTTTATTCTTCAAACAAAAATGTCTGACCTCTCCTTTTTCACACATTTTGATTATTCCATCATTTTCAATTATTACTGTTATGGTCATTAAACAGTTAAGTGAAAAATTCAAACTCCAGATTAGAAAGCGTTTGTTTCATGAATCACAGTTTTCAACTTATTTTTTTTCCCAAAGGGGCATTTTTTCCTCTTATAATTTTGATGTGTATGTCCATATTTGGCAATTATAGGATGGTTATATGATTTCAATTTATAGCTATGCTATCATTCCAGCATGAACTTCTTAAGGTCAAGGAAAACATTTTTCAACCAGGCAGCCTGTGATCATGTTTATGATATATATTATTTGTAAACAGTCCGATCTCAGAATGTTCCAAAGGAACATGTGTAACCTCTTTACATCAGTTATTTATGTTGCATGGAAATGATATCATTTTGTGTCATCTGTTTCAGAGCCTGGAAAAGCCAGTGGCTGTATGAATATCCAGGGAAGATGAACCCACCCCAACCCCTGCATCTTGAACCCCTGTGGTCACGGTATCCACGCCATCTTCAAGCCAGCAAAGTCTGATTTCCCTGGGGGATAATGAGCTGCTTTCTCAGATAGAAGGATTTCCTACCATGTGCACAGCACGTTTGCTCTCACGGCCACACACAACACAGCTCAGTTCCCATGCTGCCTGCCCACCTCAGTGCCCTCATGGACCAGGCTCTTTACAGACCTGTATGGACAGTAGGACACAACACCCTTCAGGTTCACGGGAGCCGTCTGTCTCTCCTCCTCATTGAAAAACAAACCATGGCAGGAGCTGACTTTCAGTTGCTGTCCTGCCTTCTCTGCTTAGAAAATGCCTGGTGGACAGAAAATGCTCAATATATGGGGATCAGTATCAGGCTTGCCCAGACACAATGAGCGTTTCCAGCAGGGCTGGTTGGAAAGATATTAAGAAAAGGATGCAGGGTCACAAGTTGTGACAGCCTTGGGGATTTGAGCAGCAGAACTCTTCACACAGGTTGGAGAGGGCCAGTCAGCAAAGGAGCCCAGAGGCCTGGGCCCAGGGCCAAGGGCCTCCTGTAGCCCACCGTGCAGGCAGGGAGGGTGGGGATGAGGCCAGTCTTCTCCCTGTCCCTGGCGCTTTATCCAGTTCCAGCGATGTCCCCGAGACACCACGTGCTGCCAAGCCATTGGCAGCCTTGTCAGAGGGATGTGCGCTCGCTGGGATGCGTTTAGAAGTCCTCTCAACAGTCCTAAGCCTCAGAGTTGAAAGCCCAGGGGGCAGGAGAGATAGTCTGCCACAGGCTGAGTGGTGATGTTATCAGGCTAACCTGGGGGCCCAACGAGAGGACGGACAGCTTCTGGGCTCTAGAAGAGAGAATCTGACAGAGGACAAAGGCAGGAAAAAGGAAACGAGAATTTTTAAAAGACAGAATGATTACTTTTTTCATTGAGGGCACCTTACATACATCTGTTAAAAAGGCAGTACTGTCACGGATACTTTACAATAGGCAGCAATCTCAGGGAGGCAAAGATAAAGAGTGAATTCTTGCGGTCAGTGGTGCCTAAATGTAGACGTAACATCCATTGGAGCAGACGTGGTACCCAAGGCCAAAGGCTAAATGTGGAGCTGGCCAAGATGACTGTCAAGCCTGAGTTCTCCATCATACAAGATCCACTTAAGACATGGGAGGAGAAGAGGTGATATCATGTAATGGACCACATGCTGGACTCAGAGCCCAGTTGTCTGGCTTCTATTCCCATTCACCACCTGGGGAAAATCACTGAAAATTGACTTTCCCAATAGTGAGGCTCTCTGAACATAGGCTTCCAGGACACTGCCTAGCACATTGCCTGTCACATGTACTTACACTCATGAATGTCTGAATGTTGCTAGTGAGAGCTAATGTAGGTCATGATGGGTAACAAGAGTCTATCACCTGACTGTTATCCCATTGGCTGACCTATGAGGACCTATTGAGCAATTCACACTCCTGCAAATACAGCTAAGTTTCAAAAAGTATTGCCCTGAATTTGGAGACATTTTGAGAGAAGAATTTCCAAATTTGCAGTCTAAAATGTAGAATAGTGCAATTTTATGACTTGACAATCAATTATGTGGCTGTAATAAGATCCACTGGACAAGCACACATGCCTGCTTTTAAGGCACTAAGCGCTGTGAAATCCTGACCTTCATTAGAAACAAACATCCAGAAGGAGAAGAAAACGCGTAGAGGTCATCTGTGTCCACAGACCCAGATTTCTGATGTTCTCATCTCTCCCCTTGGAAGGCAAATTTTAAATTGTGTACACAAAGGAAATGAAACTTTTTGCAAGGATGGTGAAGGGAGAGTTTAAACCCAAACTCCTTTGAAATCAGCCTTGAGTCCCATGGAAGGTGTATACAATGACAAGGGGCCAAAGAGCCTCCCTCTGCCCCAACCTATGTGCTCACAGCTGAGGCAAGTGGGATGTGAAGGGGGACAGGAGACCCCCATGGCCTCACCCAGACATGGAAGGAATCACCATTTGGAAATTGAGATTAACTTTCTCTGTCACAGGTAGAAACTGCGTTCCTCCAAATACTGTTAAACCGGAAACTCTCCCAATTAATGCCCACTTGAGACAACTCTGAAAATCAAATGTGGGATATTCTGCAACAAGTAAAATATTTACACATCTTAATTCATTGTTCTTAGCAATATGTAACTAAAAGAACAGAGTCAGATGGTGAATAAAAAATTCTCAGTGGTGATTATTAGCAGATGAGAGTGAGTGCTGAAACAACAAAAAACTAAAACAGAAAAATTATATTAGTTCTAATATAGACAAAAATTATTTCAGAAGTATACTGGTGATTGTCAAATAGACTACAACACTTAGCATTAAGAAGTGACACTATTCAAATATTTCTCTTATACTCATAGTCCCCACAGTTTGGAGACATTGTGTCACTCAAAGAAGAAGTAACTGTCTGCTAATAACCACATTGTATTTATACCATTTAATTGCTTAAAACTAACTGAACCCCCAGGTTTTAAAGACCTTGCTATCCCAGTGCTTAGACTCTAAATATCATCTCCGACTACAGTTTGATTCCAAGTTGGGGAAGGAAACCTACAGAATAAGCCTGAAAAATTGTGTCCCACCAGAAGGCACAGGAGCATCAAAGGCTGCTCACTCAGGTCATGTTAAAAGGACTAGAAGCCAACTTGAAGACGACTGACAAGGATCATGACTGTCACAGATAGAAAAACATCATACATGACAGCACCTGCCTTCAGAATGACTCTCTCTCACATGCACACACACACACACACACACACACACACACACCAGTTAAATCTGCAGGTCACCTCAGGAAGATACTAAGTACCCAAATTGATGTGAAAGTGTGAATATGGGGGAACATCAGTAATTGCCCATGCCTTTCCGGTGCAATGGATAGCTCAGGTTAACTGAACAGTGAATGGAGTAAGTTCCTCTTTACAAAAGAATTTCAACTAACAAATGACTGAAAAAGAATAGACTTGGAATATGAGCACTGTGCAACTTCGAATGAAATGTTGGATTTATGCAACAATCAACAGCGCTCATTTCACAAAAAAAGGGAAGCAAAAACGCATGATTTGCCTCCCTGACAGAAGAACACACCTGTGCCGGATTCTTACTAGACATTTCAGCTTGACTCTACTCAGGTGTGTAGATGTAGCTACCAATATATGGGGAACCCAGGGGTCAGAGGACCATGTTGATTGGCAACATAACAATGCTATGAGTAAATCCAGACTCGGAAACTGCATGATAAACATCATTTCATCAACAAATAAGTGGCAAGTAACAAAATAAAATGAAGGAAGGGGAAACCTGTAGGTTAAAAGAGACCCAAGAACCTATGAATCCAATGTCATGCACTCCTTGTTTCTCTACTGGGCTTAGTCAAGACTTTCTCTCATGTACTGGCCATCATTTGTACAATTATTGAATATCTTGGCATCTGTTAGTCACCACACAATGCCATAGTTCAGGTTTTCAACATCTGGTTCATTATGCTCCAAATCCATGTTGAAACATATTGAAACAGCATAGTTTTAGGGCCTCTAAGGGCAAACGCTCCACATGCAGACACCACCTGAGTCCAGGTCACAGTATGGAGGGCACCTTCTTCCTGCTAACTAGTGAGGACAAGGGCAAAGCTCTTTCTGGGTCTGAGTCTGGATGGAAATGTCTTGTCGTGGCCTGTGGGGGTCATCAGTGGCTCTCCAAGGAAAGTACAGGTTAGAAACTCATATGGAATTATCATTTGGGTCACATACCTTCATTAATAATCAGCATAAGAGAAAATTCCCTTCTGTAATTTTCAGTGTTCAATAAGTGAACTATTACAACTTTCATTAAATAACTGATTTCTCTGTATCGTTCTGTGTTCTCTCTTCTGATGAAGTGCCTGCACACTGCCCACTCTTTACTGGGAAGCTCTTAATTCCTGTCACTTTCCTGAGGTTCACAACTGGGTTCTCTGCCTATTGAGCACCTCAAGAAAAATCACATCGAGTTTGGTGCCATATCCCCTGGGACTTTCTCCATAAGTCAACGTCATCAGCAGACCAATCCCTGGGCTTAATCCTCTGCATCCTCAGTGCCCCACCCCTCACATACACACCAGCCCATCATCCTTCGTAGACAGACTGAGCTCCTTCCAAATATCTCCTCTGACATCTTGTCCTTTAAGTACTAGTTGCCAGAATATGTGGCCCACAACACACAAACCATTTTATCCTCCAATCCACGCCCCGCTACAAGTCCCTGGCCCGGCCCAGTGGCTTCCTAGTCCTCCACTGATGTTCATTCCTCTTCCTTCCCTGCTTCCCCTGCATCCCCACAGGGTTCCCAAGCTTTTGCTCCCCTGTGCCTTCAAACACACTGTCTCTTGTCTATTATTTTCTTTTACCAAAGCCCACTCATGCTTCAAATCTGAGCTGGAATATTATTTCAGTCTTTAGGGTTGCCATAACTAAGTCACTGGCTTAGACAAGAGAAATTTGTGGTGTCACAGCTCTGATGACTGCAGGTCTGAGGCAGGTGTTAGCAGGGTTGGCCCCTTCCGAGGACCACAGGGGAACCAGTTCCAGGCCAATCTCCCAGCCTCTGGGGCTGCTGGCAACCTTGGTGCTTGTAGGTGTGCAGAGAATCACCATCTCTGCCTCCATCTTCACATGGCGTCTCCCGCGTATGTGGGGTGTCTGGGCCCAAATTTCCTCTTCATAAGGACCCCAGCAGTATTGGATTAGAGGTCCACCCCACCCCATCCATCTCAACTCTTTATATCTGCAAAAATCCTATTTCCAAATAGGGCCACATTCTGAGGTCCTAGGGGTCCTTTTGTCTCCCTCCTCTCCTTCTCTTCTAATACAGCCTGAGCCTCTAAGTCCCATGGTGCTGCATTTGTCCACTGTTGGTGGGTCAGACTTTCCATGTCTTCTCTTGTTTTTCTAATAGCCTAACATGGGACTTTAAAATCTGTGCTCCTTGATCCGCTGATTTAATTACCCCAAATCATGTGCACTGAAGAACCACCAAGTGCTGATTCTTGAACATTTCTCATCTCACCCAATCTTGGTACAAACTTACAGGTCTGGAATTATCCCCGATTTACTGATAGGAAGCTGAGCTCAGGGAAACTTCAATGACTTGACCAAGATCATGGTAATTACTGACACAAAGATGGCATTCCAGAAATGTTTAAAGGTGATTAAAACACTGACGTCAATGTTTATTTGAAGTATTTATGGTAATGGCCTTTTTGGACATAGTAAAAGGCCATATAAATTCCAGGTCCCACCTTCAGATCTCATCCCCAGGAATGTTCCAGGGTTTTTTTTTTCTCTTCTTTTTGCATGACTAGGAGGAGAGACACTGTAGCCTCGTGGTTCACCCTGGCTCCTAGGACTGACCGATTCTCATTTCAGCCCTGACACTTGCTAGACATGTGTGACCAGAGGAAAATGATGTGACCTGTTCATGCTTCTATTTCCTGCTCTGTACAAGAGGGATAATAAAGGAACCTCTCTAAAAAGGCTGCTGAAGAATTAAGGGAGATAATGTGTCTAAGTCTTAAAACAGTGCCTGGAACATCCATCCCTCAACGAAATGGGCTCTCCTGGCATCACTGATGAGGTTAAGCGTGCCTGCCAACTTGAGTAGTCAGAACAAGCGGGGAGGAGTCGCTGACAAAAGTCTGTTATTTCAGCACCAGCAAATCTTGGAAGCCAGTCTTTGTGAATCCGCCATGTGTCAATTATTCGTATATTTGTCAAATCAACAGTTCACAAATGTGTCCCCAGAGAAGTGCAATTCCATAGAGGACATTGGTGAGGGACTGGGTCCCCTTTGTTCATAAACTACTCAAGTTCTATGAGGATAAATCTGCAGAAATTTTGTTTGGAAAAACATATTCAAAAATGTTTTACGGAATGTTTTTGGTAATTATTAGGGCGATTTTTTTCTCCCAGCTTTTCCCCTAGCTGTGCTACAAAGGGCCTGCCCTAGAAGTACCACCTCTCCCTCTGGGGCCTGAGTTGGTGGTGCCATAGTTCTCACTGGATCCTTGTTTTGCTCACATTTCTGCCTTCAGGGACTACACCGTACTCGCCTTAAGCTGGACATTCTGTTTGCAATGGGACAGGCGGTACCTAGGAATGTCTCATTGTGCGTAGCAGATCCACATGACCAATTACTCAAACCCAAATCTTATGCTGATTCAACTCTTTCCTAGTTTATTAGATCATCCGACAAGTATGAATATAAATATTATATAGTCTTACTGGCATCAGTGCAGGACAGAAGTTTATATTGGCAGAGAGAAATGGTCATTTGTTTCCTTATCTGTAAGTGAAGGCTCTTAAAGTCTACATCAAAAATCACTAAGGGTCAGGATGGGTCTGACCCTCGGGGGTGTATGTCTGACCTTCCCAGTATTTGGAGCTGATGCAACATCAAGTTTAAAAGACAAGGGCTGCTCCAGCTTTCGGGTCCTGTTTTTTAATAAAGGTACCTCCTGCCACCACCTGTCCAGACAATACCTCACCCTACTCACACTGACCCGGTGATGGTGATGCAGGCTGCCGGTTCTAACTTGACACTTTCTTAAATTGATCTCCTGCTGTTAAAACTCTCGTCAATGGAAGGGCAAAAAGATCACTGTAATTGCCTGACAGCTAGTCTCATCTTTTTTTGGTTTACATAAAATAAGACTACTAGAACTTTCTAGCATGGAAGCATGACACTATTGAGCATTAAGGGACTTTCCACTGTCTGCACATTAAGTCCAAACCCTGCCCCGTATATCCAGACTCGTCTCCAGCGTGAAATCAGTCATTTCCAGGAGAGCCGCCCCACACAGCAGCTGCCAGCTGCCCTTGCTGCACTGTACCCCTTCCATCCCTGGTAATTTCACTCCCCAAGCTGCCTTCCAGGCCAGACCACTCACCTCACTTGAAATATCAGGTGTTTCCTCCCCTCTGAGGCTCACCCCTCCCAGCCCACCCCGAAGGATGGCACCACGTGTCTTCCCCCATGTTCTACTCTGGCTTTGCATTTATGCATATTAAGAAACGGCTACTTTTTTTTAAAAGGAGAATTTTACCTCCTGCCAAAGGAAAATGAATGTGAGACCTTGGTTTAAAATGTTGTATGGGCTTAGGGCTTTGTGGAACATTTTCACATTCCTGGGGCTAATTTTTAAAAAAGAAAGGAAAAGAAGAGAAGTCTTCAGCAGCTAGTGAGCACCTGAGCTGTCAGCTGTCAACTGGTTCCATTTTAATGACTAACACGTGTGGGGAGAGGGACGCATCCTTTGTGGGTCAACTTCTGGCAAGCATTTTCTTTGGCAAACATGAAAACTCTTGCAAAAGCCATGAATAAAACAAGGCTGCACGTTTCTACTTAAAGCTGCAAGCCTGTATTTCCTTGGAACATGGATGCCCCAAACTTCACATGCAGCTCTCAGAATGCAGTTGAAGCCTTTCAGCACCTCTGCAAACTAGGGGGAAAGGTGCTTTCTCCAGGTGCAGCCAAGATGGAAGACTGTTAACAACCTTCCCGTCTTACCAGTTTTCCAATTATCCTCTTCATGGGTATTGCCAGGGGAGCCTGTGAAAAATGCTGATTGCTATCATGGAAGCACAAAGATTTTGAGGCATAAAATTCTACGACTGAACCTGGGAATTTCCATTTCAGTGAATAGCCAAGTGAAACAGGCAGGGGCCCATAGACCACAAGCCGAATGACACTGGGGGCAGAGGCCACACACTTCTCAGTCTTGTTCAGATGCCACCACTGTTCTTGTCTACACGTCCGCTTTCATGAGGCATTTGTCCACCCACACAGTTAAATGGGAACCACTCATGTTTGTGATATCCTGTGACCTCCACACCCAGCCCTTTCCCCTTCATCCACATCACGGGTTACATACCCACCATATGTCCCACAAATCTCAGGTGCTTGCCTCCCCTCCTCTTAGACGTACCCCCTGAGTAGGGCTCTGGGGAATCTGGTCCTCTAACCTGTCCGCAGGAGAGTACACGTGTTATGAAAGGCAGGCATCCGTTCGTTATCTCTGTTCATATTTTACCTCGGATGTCCCGGGTTCAAGTTTTCAGCATTCTTGGAGTTGCTGCTTTGTCACTTTAAGGGGGAAGAAATCGGAGAAATAGGAGAAATAGGACATTGCCAACATAGCTGAGAACCCATATGATAGGACCACACATTCCTCATGATGACATCCTCAGAAAGCAGTATAATGATCCTTACACATAGTAACACTGGGATGAGAGGGAAAACATGGAAAGGTAAGTAGAAGAGGGTGAGGCCATTCCTCCGGGAGTGGCTTTCCCTGTCTCTGGAAGAGAGCCGGGGAGAAGCAAACCCTGTGACCCGCAGGTTCCCACCCGGTCTGGGACCGCGGTCATCACCATGAAGCAGGACCACACAGGTGGCTAGGCTCACCTTGAGGGTGCTGCGAATGAGCAGAGGAGGGGCAGGGCGGCCCAGCACCCCACGATGCCTGGGCGTAGAGGCAAGGAGATCGCCGGGAAGGCACAAGGAGGGCCCCGAGCTGGGAACAGAGCCTGCACCCAGAGGCTTTTGTCCTCAGCTGAGAGACATCCTTGGTCAATGGATGAACTACAGATTCTTTTTCATGTTTTAATAGTTTAAAAGTTTTTAATTTTTGAAAAATACACATAACACAAAACTTACCATTCTAACCATTTTTACATGTACAGTTCTATGACATGTAGCACATCCACATGGTTGGGCAGCCGCCCCTGCCATCGTCTCCAGAACTTCCTCATCTTGCAAAACACTGTCCCCGTGAACTACCCACCTCCTCCCCAGACCCCGGTGCCCACCATCTACTTTCTGTCTCTGAGTCTGATGACTCTTAAGTTCCTCATCTACGTGGATTCATATAGCGTTTGTTCTGTGTCTGGCTTCTTTCACTCAGCATAACGCCCTGCAGGCTCACCC
This sequence comes from Phataginus tricuspis, assembly GCA_029783875.1. Classification (NCBI taxonomy): domain Eukaryota; kingdom Metazoa; phylum Chordata; class Mammalia; order Pholidota; family Manidae; genus Phataginus; species Phataginus tricuspis. The sequence goes on along the minus strand of JAQQAC010012171.1, from coordinate 9,237,859 downwards.
ATGGTGGGGTGGGTGCCATGATACCCTTCCATCTTGTGGTTAATGTTCCATTGCTTGGATGAACCACATTGTGTCTTTCCGTTCCCTGCCTCCCGAGCTGCGCCCACACCCATGGCTCTTGGAATAGTACTGCCTTAGAGGTACAGATTTTTAAAAGGAGGGGGGCTGAGCAGGTTGTGAGTTTTAGAAATGGCATCTTTGAAGTAAAAAGTCAGAGAAGCCATGACATGAGGTGAGCCATCCTCATAACCTGGGATTCCCAAGTTTTATAAAAGAAGCCAGTCTACTGCAGGTCTCTTAGGTTGGGGTTCAGAATTTTCTGTTCTTCCTCTGAGAGGAAGTTCCCCGGACTGGACTGCCTCAGGCCTCCCCCCCAAACCTGCTTCGTACTCTATATGCGTGCCTTACTCACCTTTATGCATCTCCCCAGGTGCCCTTCCCAGGTGAGATCAGGACTCAGGGCAACATCTTGAGGTTGTAACACAACCGGTGAAGTGTTTCAGCTCCACTTAGAGGCACCTTGCCCTCCAGAGCACAGGAGGCAAGCCAGCCAACAGTGGTGGGGCGGGGAGGGGCTGTGTGTGTTAAGTACTCTCAGTTCCTCCAGCTTGATGAGGCGAGCAGACGTGCCGTGAATCTCTGCAGGCCATCCAACCCAGCTCATCCGCAGACCTCAGGGCTGCCGCGGTTCGGATAAGGTTAAGGCTGTTCACTCAAAGCCTCACCTGACCTGGCTGCCCGGCCCTCTCCTTGCTGTGGCTGCAACGTCAGTAACTAGGATGCTCTTGGCTTGGGGAACTGTTGGCCTTGATTCTCCGTAAGGTCATGCATTTGCAGTGTTCAATATTAAGTCAGCTAATGTGGGATCAGGCATAAAAGAAATTGTAATAGGACTTCAAAATAAAAATGGTTAATAGGATCAAGGCTCTTCTGTAGGCCCTGGATGCGAGTGTTAACACATCGGTGCGCTGGTGATATTTTGACAGGAACAAACATGTTTCCCACCAACCTGTCACTTCTAGGGCTTTCGCCTATGGACGACATTAGCCTAGAATACCTTTGAGAAAGAGTTCTCTTATTATGACGTTTTAAGTAAATCTTAAAAATGAGCCCAGATTGACAGGAGATTCAATTTGTCATTGGTGTTCATGACCTTCTACCTCCGATATCTTTCTGTATTTCACTTCAAGCTCCCTCCCAGAACAGATAAACTTCATTATGTTATCCTAGAACCCAGAGAAGAGGCAGAAGCCCTCCCCTGACCTGAATCCCCTTGGCTTCCCTCCGGACTCACATCCTGGGGGCTAGCTGCTCCTGCTGGACCAGCCACCCCATCCTCCAGTCCCCCAAAAGTTCCCCACCTGCCCTCGGTCCACATGCTCCCCCAGCTTCTGAGCTGCGCCTACCTGTCCCACCACCACATCTGCTGGGACTCTTCTGGCTACTTCTGCAGAGAGCAGGCCCTCCACCCCGACCCTGACACCAATGTCGTGCAACGCGTGGGGCTGCATGGTATCCTCAGGCCCAGTCGTTCAAAGCCATGACTCTGCCCTGCTCTGATCACTCATTTAATTGTTGCAGAGGACAGGGCTGCTACCAGCTGTCTTCATGCTGTTTTGCCAAGTTTATGGCAGATTCTCTGTTGAGCTGAGCCCCAGCAGGCAAACATGACGTTTCCATGCATTGGTTCCACACAGCTGGGCAAACGGGGCCACAGCCAGAGGAGGTGAGCAGGGTCTTGGCGAAGACTGCTTGCTTGGCTGCGCCTGGGTTTGGGTTTTCTCTATGTCCATGCTGCCATGTGCCAGGGCCAGTGCAGCTGGAACCCGCGTCCATCTCCTCCTATAGGGCCTGGCTTTTCCTGCAGGTGGAGGAGACTGGGTGACAGCTCAGACCAACTCCAACGCAGCCCACGCTCCCAGGGGTTCTGTGTGATGGTGTGAAAACCGAAGGAAGTCAGATAGACCTTGCCTCCTGCTTTCTATTTGTTTGTTTATATTCAAGCTGCTTCCTGATGCTACCGTTTAATTCATAAATGCTCAAAATGCTATATTTAATTCAACTCAATAAGAAAAAAAATTCCAATAAGACAAAATGGGCAGAGGACCTAAATAGATTATTTTCCAAAGAAGACATACAGATGGCCAACAGACACATGAAAAGATGCTCCATATCACTAGTCATTAGGGAAATGCATATCAAAACCACAATGAGATATTATCTCACACCAGTTAGTATGGCCACCATCCAAAAGACAAGAAATAACAAATGTTGGTGAGGATGTGGAGAAAAGGGAACCCTCCTACACTGCTGGTGGGAATGCAAAGTGGTATGGCCACTATCGAAAGCATTATGGAGGATCCTCAAAAATTAAAAACAGAAATACTATATGAACCAGCAATTCCACTTTGAGGTATTTACCAAAGGAAATATAATCATTATCTCAAAGAGATATCTGCACACCCTCATGTTCATTGCAGCATTATTTATAATAGCAAGGCTTAGAAGCAACCTAAGTGCCCATCAGTGGATGAATACATAAAGAAAAGTTGGTACAATTATATAATGGAATATTATTTAGCCAGAAACAAGAAGGAAACCCTATCATTTGCCCAAAATGTGGCTCAACCTAGAGGTTCATGAATTTTGGATGGAGTAATTTCCTAAGATATTTAGTCCTAACATCTCAGATCAACCTGCCTTTATGTCCAGAAATTCTCATGATCACCCCCAGTTGATTTCTTATTTGGGGGGGGAGCATTTATTGCATATATGACTGGGTAGAACTATTGTCCCAGCATCACTGATAGTTTCTTCAAATGGAAGCCAGATTTCTAAAACATATTCCTCTGCTTGTATTCATTTAAATGGATTTTAAACAGCAGATGTTTCTAAACATGCTTATGTTGTATCTACTTAAATGAGATAAGAAATTCACACTGGGACCATGCAATTCTATGATTTGTAGCAATCTAATTTAGTTCTATTTTTACGTGTCTATAGTAATTCACTGATCTGTATCTTTTCTATGACATTTCCTCAAAAATCTTATATATTTTCCAACCAAAATAAGTATCTCTTATGTTGGAAATGATATTTGATGAATTTTATTGATTAATGGAAAAAAACGTGCTTTCTTATTTTCCTATTTCCCCCGAACAACATTTTAGTAAAATCCAAAATTAGAAGAATGTGCCTAGGATTGATTAATTTATTCTAAGTGCAAAGGAGATGAATATGTATATAATTTTAAAGTTCTGTCAAGGTCTAAATGTTGAAATCAACATATTTAAATTTAGAGAAAGGAAAATAAGGTAAAATACATTAAAATATGTATTAACTAAATACAGTTAATTTTAAAACAGGTAACCCTGAAAAGAGTCCCACTTACAAAGCCAGTAGAGACTTCTGGAGGTGGACAGTGGTAATGGCTGCTCAGCAACGTGGATGTGTTTAAGGCTGCTGAGCTGTGCACTCAAAACAGCGAAGAGGGCAAACTTTACATTATGTTTATTTTACCACAATTAAAATTAACAAGGATTTTAAAAATGTAAAAGCTAGTAAACAAATGAACATTCTCAGAGAAAAGAATAAACTTCTCTTCTGCGGAGAAAAATTGAGCCATGTTCTATGAATCAGGTCAGGAACTCAGAAGAGAAAGTATCATCCTTCCCTATATTTGCAGGCTTGTATAAAGGAAGAGGCCGCACCCCTCACTGAGGGCCCAGCGGGGAGCTAAACCGCCCTCCCCCAACTGCTCAGGGCACGTGCGAGTAGATGTCCAGCATGCGCACAGAGGCAAGTGTGACTCGGGGCCTGAATCTGGCCCCGAGCATTCATCTGTTTGGGCACCCCAGCCTGGGGGCTTACAAATAGAAATGCATCTCTCGGTTCTGAAGTCCAAGGTCAAGGTGCTGGAAGATTTGGTTCCTGTAGAAGCTCTCTTCCTAGTCTGCACCTGGAGACCTCCCTGCTGTCCTCACACACCAGAGAGAGCAACTCTCAGGGTCTCTGCCTCTTCGTATTGGGACACGGACGTCATCAAAGTAGGGCCCCACCCGTATCACCTCATCTCACTTTAATTATTTCCTTATTCCAAATACAGTCGTATTGGAGGTTAGGAATTTGCAGGGAGGGAAGGATTCAGTCCATAACACACGGGCAGGGTTCCACTTTCTAATAAGTAAGCCATTCAGAAAGCATGTATTCAAGAAGAGAGCACCACTGATAAGAAGCCACGTTCAAGCGGCCTGTGGAAATGAGGACACAGGGCGGGGACATCATGGAAGCTCATGGAGACAGTGTCTGGAATTTGAGAACAGTGGGTAATGGGTGGCAAAGCCCCACTCGGTGGTTGGATCAATCAGAGTTCCTGGAGCGGCTCGGGCGCAGTGGTGCCCGAGCAAGTTCATCGCTGGGCTCAGGTGATGGGCAGTGACTCAGACAGTGACCACTTTTCTGTAGTTGAGAGAGGAAAGCACAGCCACCAGGCGGAGGACACAGTGATGAGAGCTTGATGTAGCTGGTCCTCTCAGCTCTGCAGGACACGGTGGAAGCAGGGGTGGTTGACCAGTAGGACAGATGGCTGGGGCTGAGGCGCCCTTGTGTCCAGAAGGGGAGAAGCAACAAGGTCCTCAGAGAACGCTGACAGCAGTCACGAGCCCAGGGTTGGCGTGGGCCCAGGGACCTGGCAGGGCATAGGGAGGAGGGCTGGTGCGCCCACAGGCCACAGGAACTGGGAAGCCGGGCTCCAGGCCTGATGATGTGGTGCACGGGAAGTTCACGGCCAAATCAAAGGCCAAGGGCAGTCCATGACCTGTTCCCAGGGGCATCCACCCAGGGCCCAGCCTCACTTCCCTGTAAAACAAACAAAAGGAAAACCACAGGCCTGGCCGCAGGGTTCAGAGCACTTTATCCTTCTATTTTGTAAATAAACGCATAATTAATCTGAATTGAAGAGAGTAAACATTGTAAATTCTTTCTTTTCCTGACTTTTCTCTGGTTGTTATCTTTAGGTGCTGGAGGCTGTAAAGGCAGCATTAATGATGTGAAGCTTCCAAGCCTCTGTCCTCCTTCTCACTGTAAACCCAAAGCTGTTGAGTAAACATGCAGCAAGGGAAAAAAATCAGGAAATCATAAAATTCTGGTTCCTTTACATAGTCTCTCTGGGGTGCAATTTCCAAATTCACTCGCTTAACAGACACATAATGGATTCATGATTTCCTGGGAAGAAGCTGCCTAGCACAGGACTCCTACCGACACATGCATGGCTTTGGAAAAGCAGAGTGTTGAAAAGATAAAAACACATGTTGGACGTGAGCCTCACAGAGAAACTAGGAAAACTGTCCATAAGAGTATAAAGGACTCTGTAAGGTGGGCTCAGCAAAAGGGTCACAGCTGCACAGGGTGACAGCTCTGTGACTTGGGACAAGCTAGGCAACTGCTCACACCCCAGTGCTCCAAGGAGGGTTGCAGGCCTCTGCTTGTCAGTCCTCATCACTGAGATCCATCACTGGACTTCAGCAATGCTCAGTCCAGCACGCTACTGTGTGGTGGTCGGGCATGACAGTGAGCAAAGAGCAGGTTTATCGAAAAACAGGAACACTGCATGGACAACTCTGCCAGTTCAGGTATTTCAAAGACACAGATAAAAGAAGAAAAGGGAGGCCTGAGGCTGTAGGAGACCCCAAGCTAAAATTCTATGAGCACAGCCAGAATCCCTAAAAATGGGCACCCATGTATGAGGAGAGGTGCAAAGGCTGGGCTGGCTTGGGTGGGAAATGGTGTGGTTCTCACAACAAAGGCAAGGTGGGATGCCCCAACTGTCGTCTGATTTCCAGGGGTCTGCCCCAGACTCAGGCTTCTCACCCTCCACCCTACTGACATTAGCAGCCAGCTGATTCTTTGTTATGGGGGTGTCCTGTGCATCTCAGGGTGTTGAGTGCATCTCCAGCCTCTACCTAATCACAACAACTAAAAGTGTCTAGGGGCACCCAGATGTCTCTCAGGGGGGCAGAATCATCCCTTTTTAAAATGAATGCACCAAAAGAAATACTCTCAGCTAGAATAGGCAGAAGGTAAAAGGCAGCTGGCTGCATCCAGACGTCAAGGGTTCCGCCATGGGTGCCCAGCTGCCTCCAGCTGCATTTCTTGCTCTGAGAAGAACAGGCACCTGTGTGCAGAACCCCAGAATTGGGGCTTTCTGATTCCATGCCCTCCAGGCACTACTCTGGGTGCCTCATGCATCAGTGGGGGTCCTGCTACCTCACTGCCACAGTGTGGGTGGTATGGTTCAAGCCCTTACACCCTCTCTCCTCTCCTATGAAGAAAACATCATTTCCTCATGATGCTGACTCAAAACCTATTCACCAGAGAAGAGTCATGGCTGTCTCTTATTGCAGGAAACCTGGAAGCACGAGTATTTATTGTCCAACTTAATGTCATCTGAACAAATAGTGGTGAAACTCAGGGGACCATTGTTTCCAAAAAAAGCAAAAGTAAAGCCTGTTGGTCAGCCATGGCCTGGGGCATGATCTCACAGCCCAACACCCCAGCCTGGCTCCCAGGCACCCCGGGACAGAGGAGCTCCCAGGGGGCAGCGTTAAGTGACCACAGTCTTTGTCTCTCCTTAGTAAGGACCAAGGTCATGAGAGCCCATCGTGAGTAGCAGGTAAAGCTGTTGGAAGAGTTTAGTCATCAGTAAGAGAATATCAGTAAGAGAAAGAGATCTCTTCCCAAATATCAGAGGGCCTTCTGTTGCTATCTTATGTTGCTTTGTTGACCAAAACTAGAAATAATATGCCAGGGAAGTCCAGGGAAGCACTTTGGATTGGAAAGTTAAAAAAAAAACTGTTCTGTGTGTGGCTCAGGAAGGTTTCCTATGCCTGCAAATTAATAAATATACCTACTGGAGTATTTTATACTCTTGGATTCCATTTTCAGTTTTTTGTCAAATTTTGTTTTTTTATTTAGCTCTTTTCTCCATGTAGAATATGTTTTGTGTATGGTTTTTATTTCCCATGGATAGCCAATTTGCCAAGGTTCTTCTTCCATAATTATTTGTATTATTTGTATTCTTACCATAGACCATGTTCCGATAGAGGGGTGGGCCTCCATCAGTGTTTATTATTCCGGCCTGTAATTATGTTTCTGTTTGTTTTCCTGTAGCTATGTCACATTCTTTATAATTTTTTTAAAGATTTTCATTTTAGAACAGTTTTAGATTAACAAAAAATATTACTCAGCCTTAAAAAGGAAAGAAATTCTGACGCATGCTACAACATGGGTGAACCTTGAGGACATTAGGCTGACTGAAATGAGCCGGCCATAGAAACACTAATACTATTTGATTCTGCTTATATGAGGTCCCTAGATTAGTCAAAATCACCGACAGAGAATAGAGCCGTGTTTTCCTAGGGCTGGGGGTGCGGAGAATGGGGATTCGTATTATTTATAAGGACAGAGTTTCAGCTTCTCAAGAGATGGGTGGTGGGGACAGCTGCACAGCAATGCGAACCCCTTAATGGCACTGAGCTGTGCACTTAAAAATGGTTAAGGTGGTGATTGTTATTGTATACATAGTCTACCACAATAATAAAAAACTGGGAAAACCCTTCTTAAGGAAAAAAATGCCCACTTAGATTTCTATATCCAGTAAAATCATCCTTTAAGAATGAAGGTTATAATAAAAATATTTTCAATTAGAAGAGCAAAAGAAATGGTGAATGTAGTTTCAGATACCCCACACCCAGATTCCCCTATTATTAGCATAAGATATGTTTTTCACAATTAACAAATCAATATTGATAGATTATTAACTGAAGTCCATACTTCATTCCTATTTCCTTTACCTCATGTCCCTTTTCTGGTCCAGGACCCCACCCTGAAACACCACATTCCGTTTAGTCATCGCATCTCCTTAGGCTCCTCTTGGCTGTGACAAATGTTGAGATTTCCCTTTTTGAGATGCAGTTTTTGAGTCCCTCTTCCCATCTATGGACGTCTGCCCATGGCCACCACAGAGAGGGACAATGGGGATCCCAAGTACTGGTCCTGTCGTGGTCACGAGCTGGTGGGAACTGGGGTGCTCCCTGAGATGAGGGGTGTGTCTGCTCACCCCTCTGGGTTCTTCCAGGAGGGGCTGGACACAGCAGCCTAAATGCTCAATGGACAGTCACAGGTGAGACAATGTTGGCCTGAGCGGATCTGCTGGAGGCAGACAACACGTTCTTTTAACTAAAGTGTGTGGCTAACCTGAATAATCTGAATAAGTGAGATTAGTTCCTTGAGTATTGAATAAGAAGGTGTGTCTCATACACTGGCAATTTTTCCAAGATAATAAGTGCACGTAATTCCATTTATGCAGAATTCTAAAACTACTTTTTAATGTTAAATGAAAATTCTAATGTTACATTTTCTAATGAAAAATGTAGTGTGCAAAACTAGTCAAAAACTTCTGAAAATAAAGAATAAAGAGATATTTGGCAAACTAGGTATTAACATTTACCACAAAGTCCCTGTGGGTTTGACACAGGGTACGATGTCTTCACCACTGGGACCACAAGAGTGGATTCTAAAATGTTAGGATGAAATGTAGGACACATTTCCAAATCCAGGGAAATGGGACAGAATTTTGAATGCATGAGTTGCATTATTTGACTACACACTTGAAAAGTTATTTTTTCCTTTACAAACAAGATATACAACAATACACTCCATTAAACAAAGTATTTAAAGCTCAACTGAAAAACTGAGGAGCCTGTAAAAGAACCATTTAAGCCTTATGGGGCAGCAGCCTTCCTAAACTAGAATTAGAATGGAAAAACTGTAAAGTCATAAAAACATAAGTAGTACCAATGTAATGAAATTTAAAAAGAGAATAGGCCGATTTTTGCAATGATGCACACACACACACACACCACAGTACACACAACAAAAGGTTTATGTACCTACAGTTAAGCAAGGAAAGTCACATATCCTATGATAATCATTTGCCATGTCACTTAATGTTTTGCTACAGGTGGGATTTCTTGCTGTTCTTCACTCTTTGAAGTAAGGTTTAGATGTGCAAGTTACTTTGGACAATCAAATGTGAGATTCCCAAATTATATATTACTTTACCTTACTGAGAATTTGGGAATCTTTGTTACTTCAGCAGATTTGAACCCATCTCGACCCATATGTATAAAACCAGCTGGAAAATGGGAATGATACAAATCACCATTTCATAGGAGAGGCATGGAGATGCCTGAGAAGATACATTAAAACACACCTGGTTTCACTACTAACTGAATTCCGTTGTATGTTTTTTGCATGGACAAAAGCCATTGCTGGGGAGAAATTAGGCCAACACAGAACTTGTCATACTTCGGTGATAATATATATTGGAAAGTATTAAATTTAAGGATTAAATTTAAAATTTGGGAACCATAGGGACAGCTATCCACATCTATAAGCTAGCCCATGGAAATACTAAAATAAGCCCAACTGTATGAGATTTATTGCAGCATTGTTTGTGATAGCATACAATTACTTAAAACACTTAAACATCTATCAATACAAATGTGGTAAATGAATTCAGATACTCTCATTAGGGAAATGACACAACAGGCAGCCACCGCAAGAGTGACTTAGATTAATAGAAAAAGTTATACTTAACATATTACTACATTAAAAAGGTAATTAAAAGATCAAATGTGTTACTATTTTTGAATTAAAACAAACATGAGAGAGGGAGGGAGGCTGGAATATCTGGAGTAATATGCATCACACCAGAAGAGAAATCCACTCTGGGAAATAGAATAGGGGGCAGGAAAGCAGAGAGAGTGTTTCAGGAGCTTCTTTGTATAATTCTAATGGTTGGTGCTATTCCAGCTATTTTTTCTTTCTTATTCCCACCCCATGTTCCATCCCATTCTCTCTCCCTCCCTCCCTGTGTCTATCTTCCTGTCCCTCCCTCTCTCTCTCTCTGACATGTAGGAAAGTAAGAAGACCTTGGCAGGCTGCCCTCAGTGTGGACTTGGTGGTTTTTAGGAATTTGTTCAGACCTCCAGAGTCTAGTCTATGAACTGACTTGCACTGAGGCGGCCTGCGCTGCCCTATGTCCAGTCTCTGTCCTGATGGAGCTCAGAGGCGAAGCGTGGCTGGGACCTTAATAAAGGGGACCAGGGATGGCCCAGTCAGTGTGGGGCTGGCGAGGCAAGGGAGGAACAGGATACAGGAACTAGGGAGGAGGGGAGCTGTGGAATGGCATTCCTGAGCAGAGCAGGCACCGACTCGAGCCTGAGCCAGGCGGCTGGACTGCACCCCTCCATCCTCCATCACGGAGGAACGGTTGAGACTGGGGGACGGGAAAGAAGCAGCTAAAGCATTAAATGGTTTTGTTTAATATGATTAAATTGTTACGTCCGTATTTTTATTTGCGAAAGTGGTAAGATGAGGAAGGTGAGTGCACACGTCCACTAGGTCACTTCATCCCACCGCCACTGAGGGCGATGCTCCCTCGGGTAAACACCCCTGCCGCGTGGACGCCATACCCTCTGCAGGAGCACTGGGCCACCGAGCCCATCAGACACTGCCCAGGCCAGGCCCTCCAACCCCTAGACACCACTGCCCCTGGGAGACAGCTGAGTCCTGGCAAAGTAAGCCAGTTTCCAAAACACTAAGCTCCTCCCCTCCACATGTTGGACCGACCTCCCTAGACAGCAGGCTACCATGCTCCCTTTCCCCTCAGATCTGCAGCAGACATGTGGTTTTTGCTAAGCCAGGGCCTGATCTGCACCGTGTGTCTGTACCACAGGTACAGCCTGTCACCCCGGCCTCTCGGACCCTGCCTTTGCCTGTCCACACGAGTTTCGACTGTAAAGTTTTCTCTGAACTGAAGGATCCTGGTTCCATGGACACCACCTAGGAGAGTTAGTCTGTATTTTCATTTTGAAGAGTAGACGCTGCTTTACCGTGAGTTCTTTCCTGCTCTAGAGGACTCTGATACAAGACACCCAGTCAGTGGAGGCCCAGAGCTTAGGCCAGGACCAGAGGTGGGACCCAGCACGGACACAGACAGGCTCACAGAGGGGCTTGTGAATGACACCGGGAGTCCGGCACAAGACGGTCTGTGCTGTAAGGCGGTGAGCTCGCTCTAAGGGGAGGTAGCCAACAAGGCTCCATGCACATCTGCTCCTGAGGATGCTGAAGTGGGTGCTGGCAATCTTCGGGCCCACCACATGTATCGTACAAAGAAACACTGTGAATAAGTGAATTTTGCACATGCATAAAAGGAAGTATACAGCCAGACCTAAAATCACAGCTCCAGGCTGAGCTCAGATCTCACCCGGTCTGTGGACTCCATCCGCAAGGGCTGGCCTGGAGAACCAGGAGTGGAGCTCCTCCCAGGCTGCCCAGGCATGGGAAGAACTTGCAGAACTGCTGAGCATCTACCTCCAGACCAAACATGAGCAGGTCTGCAGATCAGCTTGGGATTTTCAGCATTTCAACCTACTTGTGAAATTTATAGCAGAGAAACCAACCAGTAAAGAGGACCTCCTTCCTTGTGAACACCCGATTAGGTCCAGGAAGTTTCCCAGAATGCATGTGGGGGCTACGTGCTAATGCCCCAAATCCGAGAGCATGCTTTATGCTGGGTCAGAGTGGTGCCTGGTTGGAATCCACGGTGGTGGTATCCTCTCTCACTGAGAACAAGATTTTATTCAGTTTTCTAAGAAGGTGGACCTTTTCCAAATTTCACTCAAGCCTAGAGAAATAATGTCACTAGTGTGAGGAAAGAGGCTGTCGATCAATTCTTCATGCCCGTGTTCATAGACATCCTGCAGCCGCCCCTCTGTGAGCCAGAGAACAGGTCTGCTCCTGGGGCTGCGCTGACAGCTGGGGCTTACATGTGCACACGACTGCTGCCGTGGTTGTGCCTGTGCACAGGTGACAGCCACGTTGTGCTTTTCATATCACAGAATCCAAGTGGATGAAAGCTAACAGGTCCTGCATGTGAACAGTATGTCCCCAGCCCCAGCCTCAGCTGCTCGCCCAACAGAGCTCAGCAGACTGCAAGGCTTCCAAACAGTCAGCCCTGAATGAGCTGTGCTCTCCCCACGGGAGGGGAGAAAGGAAGCAAAGGAGGAGGAAGACCACAGGGGGTCTTGAGGGGTTAAGTCAGGTGGGTATCACGGGGGCTTACTGCTCACTCCATGCTTGCCTATACGTATTTCGCCAGCTCTTTGCACAGAAGGGCCTGGAAGCAATGACCCCCAGTAGCAAGGAGCACCCCTCGTCCCAGGCTTGTGAAAACAGCTGGCCCCATATCTGGTCAGGGAAAGCCATCTTGTAACAAAGGGCAAGGAAATGCTCCCAAATGATGGGGACTTTTAATGGGGGGTTCAACTGGGTTCCTGCTCGCCAAATCCGGAAAACGTGAGCATCAGGAAGAATAAAGGCTGCAATGGAAACTGAATTAAACAAAATCACACTTGAGTCTTCACTGACGCCTAGCAGAGGTGGGAGGACAGAAGCCCCTCCTTATACATGCGTGCGGGCTGATGCGTACAGAAGAAAGATGCAACCTGAAAGTCTGCTTTCAGCAGGCAGTGCAACCATCAGTGGAGGAAGGGATCCTCGATTTTGTAAAACTTGCAGGAAAAGTTTCGGGGGAGTCAGGCTATTTGCATTTCCTCTAAGTAATGCTTCCTAGTTCATTTCCTGATGTAAAGGAGAGCACGGACTTGCCCAACATATCACATGTGTGGATGGCGCCTAATTAATTACAGACTTAGTATCAATACTCAGCTGCACAGAGGCCACAAAGTGCTTCTTGATGTGATGAAAGCGATTCACAGCTGGAGGGTATTCTTTCCAAAAATCTCCCACTTAAATTGACTCCTGGGGCTGGGGGCTGATATCTAGATAGAAGTGTGTCACAGAACGACCGGCCTAGACTGTCCAAAACACAGTCGGGCCGCCCGGATCACAGGGGACTCTGAGCGCCGCAGTAACTCATCCCCCTACATGGCCCCTGATTGGACTCTAATCAATCAACCGGGAACGTTCAAGAATCTTGATAGGAACTGCATAAGTGTTTACTGTACTGGTTTTTAGACATTTCTGAAGAATTTAAATTTCTCAAAATAAAAATCATGTGAGAAGAAAAGAGAAGCCAGATACTTTTGAGAGATTTAATTACCACCATACTTACCATTAAGTCAGGGGAAATTATACGAACAGCTCACTTGGCCTGGTGCTCCTTACCTGTGGGACAGTGTCACAGAGGAGGCAGGAGGGAGCTGGTGTCCTCCCGCAGGCTGCCTCTACCTCCAGCTGGTTCCAGCCGCAGTGAGAAGAGAGGGCTGAGAGGCCTCCTAGGAGGGTTGTGACTTACCGTGTCTTCCAAGTCTATACTTGCTCAGCTGGATTTCCCCTTAATCGCAGTCTACTCTAGCTAAATTTAACATGGTCTGATACTGCTTGGCATCTGGGCAGAGGCAGAGAGGACAGGCTTGTGGGAGATTCTCTGAGATAGGCTCCGCCATGGGTGCCCCATCCCGCTCTTTGGGATTCACCTCCACCCGTCTTATAGGATCATGTGGGTCTCCATGAGCTGAGAATCCTGGGATGACTTCTCCCACCAAGAACCCAAAGACCATTTTTCCTCCTGGCTGAGGGAACAGTTCTCTTGGCCACCATACCAAGTCACTGGCCATCTGGTCTGATTCCCTCAGACCACCTGCCCAGCAGTGGTATGGGGCATCGTGTCCACCAAGAGACTTCGGATTCATGAATGGTGTGCAGGACCAGGATACCACTGAGCCATTGCACTTCAAAAGAGGATATCCACCTGAATATATACCAAGAGGCCGAATTTCTTTAGTCAGCAAGGAAATGTAAATTAAAGCCACAAAGTCATGCCTACCCACCCACCCAAAGGGCTACAATTAAAACAAAACGTCAAACATAGGAGAAGATACAGAATAATAATGACTCTCACACACCAGCAGTGAGAATGAAATTTGGGACAGAAGTTTGGCCTTCTACGGTGACAGCTCTGTGGTGCCTGGTTTCAGTCACTGTGAGGTTCTTCCTACTCTGGGGTTCCTACCAGATCCTTGGTAACAAATTCCCCACTTCTGTGACTTGTGGCCTAAAGAGGCCTAATTCAGGCAGCCAGGAATTGGCAGAATATGGAAACTCAGGCTGAGTTGGCCTTATCACCTAACTGTTATGCACAAGCCCCAAGATCGGCAGCCCCACTAGCACAGACCCAGAAGAAATGCCAACTTCTCTGAACCAAACTACGTAAGGCTGTTTGAAGTAGCCACCAATCAAAATAGCCCAAGTTTTCATCAAATGCAGGCTGGATAGATACACCACGGTACATGGGAACTCCACCCAGGAGTGAACGAACTGCTTGCAACTGGGTAAGCTGGATTATCCCACAGTTGAGAAGTTTGGGGAAAAAGCCGGACTTGAGCAGATGGCATTGAAAAGTCCCCTTTGTGGAGAGCTCTGACTCGGGCAGCCTCTGGTTAGAAGTCAGGAGATCATCACCCAGGGGAGGAAAGAGGGCAGATTGGAGAGGGTGTGAGGAGGTCTGGACAGGACGAAATAGGGTTCCTTGCCCAGATCCTGGGCACACGCAGGCCTGGTGATTCAGCCAGCTACACACGCCCCTCCTCATGGTTCCACTCTGTGTCCCCCATTGGCACTGGCAGGGTTTCCCCTGCTCCGTGGCATCTCAGTCTGGACAGTTAACAGCACACGTATCCTGCTTGCTTTCTCTTGAAAGGGCCCTGGGGTGCCAGGACCGGGTCTTTTAAGCAGGGTGATGGCAGGGAGTATGCATGTGAGGGGGCCTCCTCCATGGCCTGTGACCAGCTCTCAGCCACAGCCACAAGCCTCGCACACGTTCCTCTGAACACACGACTGCCACCTCCACCTGGGGCCCGCTCTCTGGGTCCGTTGTCCATGGCAGGCCCCTGGCTCCCCAGTCCCACGCACCCCCTGCTCCTCTTAGATGCCTCCCACTCCCACTGCCAGGTCAGAGACACCACTTCTGAGAAGCCTGTCCGGATTGGCCCATACCTTCCACATGTAATGACCATCCTCACCTCATTACCTGCTGTGTCTGTCATTCCTGCTGCCAGGGTCTGGCTTCTGCAAGGACTGCAGGATCCCCACAGACCCTGCATACATATGGAGCCTACTGGAGGGCTCAGTAGTCGCTAGTTCACTGCTGAGTGGATTCAGCAGACATGTATCAAGTGCTGACTAAAAGCCGACTCAGAGGCATGGAGGCCAGTGTCATTAAGCGCACCCTGAGGGCTGAAGCAGGGTGTTGCTGGGAGCAGGGGCCCTGGGGCATCCAGGTGGAGGAGGAATGGGTACTGCAGTGCCCACAACAGATGCTCAGGCCTCCATCCAAATAGCAAACCAATTCCCAGTGTCCACCTGGCAGAAGGGTCAGGGACTCACCTGTGCAGGGTGGAGCCGGAGGGAAGCACACCCATACCTGGAGAATCCTGTCCTGGCCTGCCTCTCAAACCTGCATGGAGCTGGTGCAGGGGGGG
>JAQQAC010012171.1:9206013-9221793 GCA_029783875.1 Phataginus tricuspis | reverse complement strand
CGTTTTTGAACGATTTTCAGTATCTTTAGTATATTCAGGATATTTACTAAGGTAATTAATAATTTAGTATATTTAGTCTAGTGTATTTAGAATCTAATAAAGTGCTATTACAGGTATTAAACACCTAAAAACTGGAAGCACTACATAGACAAAGAAGTATTTTTAAATATATCAATTTCTTAAATTGATGTATAAATGGAAAAACCACTTTGAAACTGGATATACAAAAGCAAGAGAAACACAGAACCGGTCCTGGTCAGAGCCGTGCTCCATGCCCTGAGAATGCTGCTTCCCTAGACCCTCCCAGTGGGCAAAGCTGGGAAACACATGCAGATGTGTGCCGACCCGACAGACGCACCATTCCAATTAGGTTCTGCCATTGTGTATATACATATACGTGGGCTAATATAGCCTATGAAACTTTTTCTCATACATAATATTGCACGTAATAGAGTACTTATTTCAAAATAAATAACATTAACAGATATTAAAATAAGCATGTATATGATATCACTTATATGTGGGTTCTAAAACAAACACACAAAGCCAAAGTCATAGAAAAAGAGATCAGGTTGTGGCTGCTAGAGCTGGGGGTGGGGAGGGGGAACTGAGAGAGGGTGGCCAAAAGGTACAAACATCCAGTTATAAGACAAATAAGTCCTGGGATTGTTAAAAAGAAACACGCAGGCTTAATATGTGCTCACTTCTACTAGACCGAGTCATCAAACCAAGGCCTAATACTTAAACTGGATTACAGTTTCAACCTCCCCCAGGAAAGTAGCCAGTTGGGAATTTTCAGGTCAGCATCACTGATTCGTCTACATAATCGGTCACCTGAGCCCCCTCCATCTCCCCTAAAAGAACAAGGGGTGATCTTCATTCTAGGGCCCCCTGCTCTTCCCCCTAAGAGAAAATGACCTTGTCTGGAACAATCCCTTCATTTCTTTTAGTAATAGCGACCCCCCCCCATAAAAACCTTCCATTTTGTACAGTTCCTCAGAGCATCTCTCTACTTGCTAGAGGGGATGCTGCCGCATTCATGAATCGTTTAATAAACCATTTAGATCATCAGCTTTGCTTGGATGAATTTTGTTTCTTAACAGGAGGCAGTGGGCAGCCAGGGCTGTGCGGTGGACAGGAAAGTCACTCAGAGAGAAGCTCCTGAGTTCTCATCACAAGACGGGGTCAGCAGAACCTATGTTGGGGATCATTTCACAATATATGTAAATCAAACCATAACGTGTGTCTTAGACCATACAGCAATGTGTTTCAATTATTTCTCAATAGAACTGGAAACAAATAAGCATGAGTTTATACGCTGATATTTCTAACTAGCCCAGCACCATGGTGATAATTCTGATTTTCCTTCCATTGCTAAATTTCTATCCTTTTTATCTGATCATGAAATTCCTGAATCCTATAACCCACTATTTAGTTATTTATTTGTTTCATGCTAGTCTACATGTTAAGCCACCTTGAAACTGCTGACCCACACACCTGTGTGGTGTTGTGATTTATAATGATGTTCTCTGGTCTTCCTTCTGTTCCTGGCACAGAGCTTCCGAAACTCTTTGAGATTTCCTGTAAGAAAACCATAAATGTGTCTTCTTATGTTAATAAGGTGAATTTTGGAGCACCTGAGGGTGGGGGCTGGTTGCCAAGTAAACCAACCTTCCAAGCATCCGACTGGAGGTTGCACATTCACTCCTGACTCCTAACCTCCTGGGGTGGGGGTGAGGGGCTGGAGGCTGAATCAGTCACCAATAGCCAATGATTTAATCAGTCATGCCCAGGTAATGTAGATGCTTGAAAACCCAAAAGGGCAGGTTGGGGGAGCCTCTGGGTTGGTGACCTGGTGGAGATTTGGGGAGAGGGCAGAGCAGCTCCACCTCTCCCCATGTCTGGCCCCATGCATCTCCTCCGTCTTGCTATTCCCGAGTTATGCCCTTTATAACAAACCGGTGATCTAGTGAGTAAACTGCTTCTCTGAATCCTGTGAGCCACTCTAGAAGATTAATGGAATCCGAGGAGGGGTCATGGGAACCTCCAATCTATAGCCTGTTGGGCAGAAGCCCAAGTGACATCTCGGAGTTGCTATTGGGGTGGGGTCTTGGTCCTGTGGTCTTGAGGTACTGAGCCCTAGACCTTGGGGTCTGATGCTGTGCCTAGGTGTTACTGAAAGAACTGAGCTGGGCACCCAGCAGCCACGGGAGAGTTGCTTAACTGGGGGGAACTTCCTCCTTGGTTATAATGGTTTGCACTGGGGTACTCAGCTCTGTGGGTTCCACAAACGTGTCAAATCCTGTGTACCCTCAGCAGTTCCCTAAGTGACATTTCATCACCCACAGATTAGCCTTGGGGAGCCTCCTTTTAATAAACCTTCCTCTCTTCCCCAAACCCTGACAACTGCTTATCTATTTTTTGTCTCTAAAAGCCTTTTTCAGAATGCCATGGAAGTGGAATCATACTGCGTATTTGGGTGTGCATTCTTTGACTTAAAGGTCCATTCTTGTTGTTGCCTGGATTTAAAAGCCAGTCCTTACTGCTGACTGCTACTCCATGGTATGGATGCCCCACAACTCGTTTATCCCATCTTTTACTGGAGGATATCTGGACTACTGACCGTTTTTAGAGATGACAAGTAAATGTAAATAATTATGTACAGATTTTTTTGTGGTCCTAAGTTTTTCTTTATTGGGAGGCAAGCATCAAGGTGGTGGGCCACTTGAAAACCTTACGCTTAATTTTATAAGAAGTTGATAAATACTTTTGCAGAATACCTACATGCCACATTGCATTCCTATAGGAATGAAATAAACTGAAGATGCCCATGGTTCCTCATCCTCATTGATGTTTCTTATTGTCATGTTTTTAAAATTATTTTAGCATTCTAAAATACTGTTATCTCATTGTGGTTTCCATTTACGTTTTCCAAAAATGTTCAGATCTTCTTACAGGCTTGTCATTTCTATATCCTCTTTGGTAAGCATGTGTCCAAATCTTTTGCCCATTTCTGTTATTTTTTTGGTTTGTTTTCTTATTGTTGAGCTTTACGTGTTCTTTGTTTTTTTCTTAAAGCATGTTATTTATCAGATATGTAACCCTCAGATGATTTCCCTCAGTCTGTGGTTTCTCTTTTTATTCTCTTAATAGCATCTTTAAAAATACAAAAGTTTTAATTTTGATGAAATCTAATTCGTCAACTTTTTCTGTCATGGATTGTGCTTTCAATATTGTATTTGAAAGCTCACTACCAAACCCAAGGGCATGCAGACTTTCTCCTGTTTCCACGGGTATTTCATAACTTTGTGTTCTACATTTAGATCAGTAATGCATTTGAGTTTCTTTTTGTATAAGAGAAGAGGGCTGAGGGAGGCCTGTTTTTCTGGCCTGGGGATCGGGCCCAAAGCAGCCAGCAGCTTTGGCTGAAAAGATTGCCATCCTTCATGGAGGTGCCTCTGCTCCTTTGTTTAAAAGCCATGGGTCATACTCATGCAATTTTTTTCTCTGTCTCCATGCAACACCGGTCTTGATTACTGTAGCTGTATACGAGGTCTTGAACCTGGGATGAGTTATCTTCCAACCTTGTTTTTTTCTCAAAACCATCTGGTTACACTAGTTACTTAGTCTTCCGTGTGTAACTCTGGGCTGAAGGGGATTTTAGCTCCTGACAACTTCACTCTGGATTCAGTGAGGCCAGAAAAAAAAATGATGATGGAACGTTGCGTGCAAAAAGGGGCTTATCCCAAGCTTTATTCTCACCATGGCAGGTCAAGTGTTAGAATCACGTCTGCACCCAGCAATCTGCAAATAGCAAGTCTCCGTCTCTGCTTCTGATTCAGCCTCTGCCTCTGGCACTACCTCTGCTCCAGGTTCTGTCTCCGCTCCTAGCCTCTCCTCCTCTCCTGCTCTCTTGTTTTCTTGCTCTCCTGCTTCCCCTCCAGCACTAGGCAGAGCTCTTTATATAGCAATGCCAGCAATAATGACTTATTGCCAGCAGGTATGCAATCATGCAACCGCACAGTGGGCTAAGTATTATGTCACTGCATGTATACAATGGACAAGTAGATTAGGATCAGGTGAGGATCCTGGCCATGGTAATTTCCACATTCTCTACAGCATGCAAATTTTACGATCCACTTGTCAATGCATACAAAACACTTTACTGGGATTTTCATTTGGAGTGCATTGAATCTGTAGGTCAAATCGGAGAAAACGAAACCCTCATATTATTGTATCTGCTTATCAAAGAATACAGCACACACTTCCATTTATGTAGACTTCTTTCATTTCTTTCATCATTATGTTGGGATCTTGTATTTTCATTTTCTAAAATTTTCTCTTGAGCCCTTCCTCCTTAACCCATGGATAATCTGGGATGTATAATTATTTCTGAGTTCCACATATTCCAATTATCACTCTGTTACTGATGTGTTATTGCTTTTGTTGTTGATCCTAGTTTAATTCTTCTATGGCCTGAAAACACACTCACTGTGGCTTCTGTTCTTTTGATTGTGTTAGGTGTGTTTTCTGGCCCCAAATACCACCTACCCTAAAGAATACTCCAGCCACCACGGAGGGGATGGGCTGTCACATAATGTGCTTTGCCACTGTCACTTCAATCGAGTCAATGGACAGACCCCTCCAGTCAACTGCATCCTTAAGTGCTTTGTTCTGACGTGCTATTCAGTTAAAGAGAGGAGGGCAGAGGTCCCCAAATATAACCGTGCATCTGCCTACTTCTCACTATTTTCCCTCAGCTTCGTCTCAGCCTTTGAAGTGCTGTGGTTAGGAGCATGAATGTTCAGGGGTATTGTTTTCCAGAAAAGTAGACTTGTGTCCATATTTAGCCTTTATCCTGGATACTGGTTCTATTTGGAAGTTGGCTTTGTCTGAGCTATCAACATGCCAATCCTAGCTAGTGTAAATTCCCTCCGGCAGTTCCAAATCAGAGTCTGGTGCTGAAATTTCTGACTCTTCAGACTGTGTTTGTCTGTATCCTTCTGTATGCTCATAAGATTTTGTTAAAAGCAATATATTTTCTCTAGAACAATGGATAATGAAATATGTCATTGAATCCTTGGATGTGAGCACACTGTGCCTTCTGCTACGCTCCTGTAGGGGAGTATCTTCCTCTATTGAATAGCAAGGTCTCATGTGTGGTCTTGGGGGGTCTCTGTGACATCCTCTAGAGAGGATGCATTGCACTGTGTGCTGGTGGGGTGCCTGGAGAGCACCTACTCTGGTTCTGAGCAGTCCCAGTGCTGGCAGGGCAGAGAAGCTGGGTCTCCTGGCGTGGCCTTCTCAGATAGCCCGAGTCCATCCAGAGGCAGTGCTGGGCCTGTCATGGGTCCAGGAACTCCCTGGGCAGAGCTGGCTTATTCTGTTCCCCCACAACAAGAAAGAATATGCAAAGGGCCCACAGCCCCTGTCCAGTGGCTTTTTCTGTGTGGTTCCTAAAGGCCATCAAAGCAGTGGGTCCTTCTGGAAACTTGGCTCTGTCCCACCCATCACAGGGTACCCCACAGAGCCTTCTCGTGATTCCCCTGAGATCCTCATCTTTTGGGATCCCTGAAGTCAAAGCATGCAAGTAGGATGGGTGCAGGAATCCCTGGATTAGAAACCCCCAGGGCTTCACCCCACACCAGCCTTGAGGGTTGGCTCCTCCCAGCTCAGCCTTCCTCCTGCCTTATGCAGACCTGATGGCCTCTGCTCCAGGGGGCAAATGTGCAGCCTGGGTCCTGCTCCCCTCTGAGGTCTCCTGCCCCTCATTTCATGGTGGCTGTTTGCCCTGTGACCTCAGCTCTCTCCTGGGTGAAGGAAAGCCCACAATTTGCAGGTTCTCTGATTTTGTTTTAATAGGCAGACTGGGAGTGACTCTCTCCTGCTCCCCATGGGAAGTAGCCCACACTGTTACATATGAGTCCTCGTGTGTGATGTGCACCTAGGAAGAAGGACTGAATGGTCTTCCAGGGAATCGCTTCCTGAGGGCCCCATGATGCATTGGTGGTGAATGTCATGTGGTAGAAAGAAGCTTTTTCAAGGTTATTTGCCTCCTTCTAGATGTATGGCCTGGGGATGCTGCTGCGACTCCCAGCCCGCACCACCCCATGTGGGCACTGTTCTCTCCACCCCGCACTGGCCCCTCTGCCAGCTACCAGCCATGTGGGCAGAGCAAGGACGAGAGTGCCCAACTCACACCATGGGGAGGTTGGGCCAAGAACTTGGGTTTGCCCAGGGCCATGCAGTGGGAGCCAGACAGGTGACCCCATACAGCAGCTGGGCTCTCCAGCACATCACAAAGGAGATACTGAAAATGTAGCTTTGTTCCTACATGGGTGCTTTCTCCCAAAGAATGCGGGAACCTCTTTCACTTAACAAGGACCCTTGTAGAAGAAGTGGTCTAAACCTTCAGTTCTACTGACCAGGGCTTGCATTAGGATTGTGGCAGAGGCTGCAGACTGAATCACTGTTTCCATCACACACACTCCCATTTCCAGAATTTGTAGCCCAGTAGCACATTTCCTCCCTGTGGTTATAACTAGGCACAAATTAGTTTCTAACTCAATTTGTGTTCCATGGGAAAACAGCCTATGGATGGTTTTCAAATATAAAAATAGGAAACAAAATTTCCATGACGATTTGGAGTCAAGTGAAGGTAATCTGCCTTGCTAATGAAAGCTCAAAGATTCTCACAGTGCTTGGCAGATGAAGTGATCATTTGGCCCAGTGTCACTGTAAATGCTCCACTGAGTTCAGATACCAGTGTTCACTATCTGGGACAGAGCTTTCTGCTACAGCACACATTCTCCCAGCTTGTCAGGAGATTACAGAGGAAGCTAATGCACTCCATGTGATTTTAGAACAACCCAGGGATCCTATCACCTAGTAACTGTTCTGGGTAGAATTCCAGGTCAATGTTCAGATTTCCAGCAGACACACTCTTCTGAGAGCATAGAAGCTGACTCTGTGTCTGCACATATCCAAATGCCAGTTTAGCCCAACAGCTGTGTTAGTGTTCCAGTATACATTTTGCATGTGTCTTGGCAAAAAATCAACAAAAACAACAGCAAATTTGTATTTGTATGCTTTTATTTATTTTTCAACAACTTTTTTTTATTGAAGTACAGTTGATATACTATATTATATTGGTTTCAAGTATGCAACTTGGTGATTCAATGGTTATCTACATTATTAAATGCTCACCCAAATTAGTGTAGTTGCTACCTGTCAACATAGAAAGATATTACAGAACTATTGACTATATTCTCTATGCTGTACTTTCATCCTCATGACTAATTTATATTGTGATTGAGAGTTTGTGTCTCTTTATCTCCTTCAAACTATACTACAGAGCTACAGTAACCAAAACAGTATGGTACTGGCACAAGAACAGACCCATAGATCAATAGAACAGAAGAGAGAGCTCAGAAATAAACCCAAGCATATATGATCAATTAATATATGACAAAGGAAGCAAGCAAGAATATACAATGGGGAAAAGACAGTGTCTTCAATAAATGGCTTTGGAAAAACTGGACAGCTACATGGAATAAAATGAAACTGGATCACTGTCTTATACCATACACAAAAGTAAACTCAAAATGGATTAAATACCTAAATATAATACATGAAACCATAAAACTCTTAGAAGGAAAACAGGCAAAAGTCTCTCGAACATAAGCATGAGTAAGCATGAGTAACTTTTATCTTGTTACAACTCCCCAGGCAAGGGAAGCAAAATCAAAAATGAACAAGTGGGACTACATCAAACTAAAAAGCTTCTGTGCAGGAAAGGACACCATCAGCAGAACAAAAGGTGACCTACAGTATAAGTAGAATATATTTGCAAGTGATATATCTGATAAGGGGTTAACATCCAAAACATATAAAGAACTCATATGACTCAACACTAAAAAAACAAATAACCCAATTAAAAAATTGACAGAGACCTGAATACACATTTTCCCAAAGAAGAAATACAGACAGCCAACAGGCACATGAAAAGATGCTCCACATCGCTAATCATCAGGCAAATGCAAATCAAAACCACAATGAGATGTCACTTCACACCAGTCAGAATGGTCACTATCTTAAAGATAAGAAATAGCAAGTGTTGCTGAGAATGTGGAGAAAAGAGGGTCCTCCTACACTGTTGGTGGGAATGCAAATTGTTGTAGCCAGTATGGAAAGCAGTATTGAGGTTCCTCAAAAACTAAAAATAGAAATACCATGTGGCCCAGTAATTCCACTTCTAGGAATTTACCCAAAGAAAACAAAATCTCTGATTCAAAAAGATATATGCACCCTTATATTTATTGCCTCATATTTATATGAGGTATCTATACACAATGAAATATTATTCAGCCATAAAAAAGAAATCCTGCTATTTGCAGCACCATGGATGGATCTAGAGAGTATTATGCTAAGTGAAATAAGCCAGGCAGAGAAAGACAAATACCATATGATTTCACTTATATGTGGAATCTAAAAACAAAACAAATAATACAACAGTAGACTCACAGACACTAAAAAGTAACTGGTGGTTAACGTGCAGGAGGGGTTGGGATTGTATGTTTTTTAAAAGCAGTTTTCTTAATGATGAAATAGTATCTCTTTGCTTCATAATTTTTTTTCAGTACAGAGAAAAAAAGTGACTCACTGTACCGCCCAGATATAATTCATCATTTTAACAATTTAATTGGAATCTTTTATTGGGCATAATTGTCATATTTTATGATATGGTATTTGTTTTATATTGATGTTCCTAATAAACCAGAAGTTTGTTTATACAAGTCCTCTATATGTGTGAAACTATTTACTGGTAATATTTTAAGGCACTACCTATTTTGCGAGAGTCATGGGTCACAGTCACAGTGAATGGAAATCAAAAGAGGGAGGGAGAGAAGAGGGAGGAAGAAAAATGGAAAGCGAGGGAAAGGAGAAAAGAAATGAGTCAATCTCTCTATTTAACTGTGTCACTGTGCAGGGCAAGGCAAACACGCTCACCAGCACCGATCAGAGAGTCCCTTGCTAGAAAGAGCAGCTGTACAAAGGTCCGGGAGCAGCTGACCTGTCCAGCGGAAGGAGGGGGCAGAGAGGCATCTGAGAGACCTGGCAGTGTGCAATCGGCGGTTGCCGACTGGAGGGAGGAATAACGGCAGATGGAGACAAAGAAGGTACTTTTAAATACAGCTGGCCCTTGAACACACAGGGTGTGGGACATTGACCCCACACAATGGAAAATACAAGTATAACTTTGACTCTCCAAAATTTAACTACTAATAGCCTGCTGGTGATCAGATGCCTTACCCATGACATCAACAGTCAATTAACACATATTTTGTGTGTTATATGTATCATATGCAATATTCTTACCATAAAGTAAGCTATTGAAAAGAAAATATTATTAAGAAAATCACAGGAAGAGAAAGTACATTTATAGCACTCTACTGTATTGTAAAAATGTCCACATGTAAATGGACTCTCACAGTTCAACCCTGTGTTGCTCAACTGTAATTATTATTATTTTTTGTCATCTGTTATTTCCATAAAATTAATTGCTTTTGAATTAAAAATTATTAGCACACTTAGGGCCCCTCATATGCACAACCCTTCAAAGTGTATTTCTCACTTCACATGCTACTAATAATTTAATTAGCACTATGAATCTAGCCTGTGTGTGTGCATGTGTCTTTATGTTTAAAGGGAAAGAAGAAATTCAAAATAGCATATTTGATTTTATAATATAATCTATGATTATAGAATGTAGAAATAACAATTTTAATATGACTTTAAAAAATAAAGTTTAATGAAAACTTCTTCGAGTGGAAATACTAAAACAATATACAATGACTATATAAATTTTTTCAGACTGTGGAAGGTGTATCTCAGAATATAAACAAGTGCAGAGTTGAGGTGTTTTTTAATTTGATTTTTTTTAACTTAGCAAGAAGGCATGCAAGTTAAAAATACCAAAGCTTCTTAAAGTGTACAGACTCTCCATGACTTCTGTTGTTTTTATTTTTACTAAAATAAAGCAGTGCTTCAATACAGTTCATAATCATTAAGTTTTATCAATAATTTGCTATTTACACAAATACATTCTATTTCCTCTCATGAGAGCCATCAACCCTTAGCTGTTGCCTGGTTGTTTCATGAAGTTTTAATATTTCATACTGAGTTTGATACTTCCTCTTATCTACCCTTTTTACTCAGAATGTCTTTTATTCCATAGTGTTTTCTTGTACTTCAGTTCAATATTCCTTATGTTTCGGAAGGTTTCATATATATGTATATCTATATATATACACCTCCACACACTGTCAAATTTATTTTAAAAGTGTGTGAGATGTTTTTCATTGCTACGATGTTGAAAATACATGTTACTGCATATATGTTTTCTGGTGTATTTTAACAAAAATATCATTTATTATTCTCTTTTGTTGACACTAATGCTTCCCAAATTATCTGGGGTATGGGACCAGGTTTGTTTCTGCATTAATTTTCAAATGTGATATAGGCCAATTTTTAAGTGATATGCAACATTAGATGGCTAGGGCCATTTCCATTTCTGCATTTTTCTCGTCTCTAGAGTACACAGCTGGTACCAGCCGACAGCCAGTGGATCTCCTGACCCTCTTTCTTGTTTTGAGAGTCCCCTTATTGGCTCAGGGCTCTATCAGGCTCTATCCTTTCCCATCATCTGTTGATATTCACGCAGAATCTCAAGATTGAAAAATGATTCATGATGCGACTGAGGAATGAAGCTTCTCTTCACCTAAACTTCCTAAAATATCCTTGCATAAATTCTCAAAAATTCCTCACTAGAAAAGCCCTGATTTTCCTAGAATGCAAGAATTCCTGAGAGATTTCTGACAGGTTGCAACACTCTTTCCTGCTCATTAACTCATCTATTGTAACAAACCCATTTAAGCCAGCAGGGGTTATTAATTACTCCATTTTACAGTCAAACTGATTTACAGGTAGTGTGCCCAATGTCTCCAAAATAATAAGCTCCAAAGCCAGGTTCGGGGCACAGACGTTTCCAGACTCTAAAGATTTTCCTCCTCTGGTACAATTGTATGGCGTATATATGCCAAAGCTTTTATTCCTTAGCTGAATAAGAGTACAATTACTCACTTGCTTCATATGCCTGTTACTGTATATCAGAATTTATGGCTCAGATGTTTTCAGTCAGAAAACACAAATTTGGTGCAAGGATGTGGGTAGATGAAATAGTTGTAATGTTTGCTCCAAATTCCCCAACACTTATGAACTTGATGAATCAATCATCTCATAAGCTGCCTATGGTATCCTGTAGGTGTCACAGCGCCGGCCAGCTGGTGCGCACCTTTGTAGATGAGCTGCACCCGCCAGCTGGCGGCTGCTCTGCGAGATGCAACTGTCACCCTCTGTGGCCCGGGCCCTTCTCTCCAACGGAGGCCCTGCCTGTCTTCGGCCACAGCACACTTCTGCCCCCAACTCCCGCTTGTTGCTGGACAGATTCATTCTCCAGGTTCTGTCCTTTCCCAGGTCTCTCTCCCCAGATGCCCCTCTTTCCTATTTCGGTTGTAATTTGGGGGCACATTTTACCTGATCCACGTAGCCTTGATTTCCTCCCAGACCTCAGGAGCCAGAACTCCTGCCGCCCAGGGCCACATTCTCCTCACCCTCCATCAGAAACTGACTCTCCATCCTGGCCGGCCTGCATGACTTCCTGCAGGGCCTGTTTCTGTTTTGGCCTGAATGCTCGCCTCTCCCCCACCCCAAGAAGCACCCAGGGGGATGGACAGGTCAGGCCTGTCAGGGTTCAAGGGAAAGTTAGCGGCCAGAGAGTTCAACAGACAACAGAGCAAGAAAGAGGGATGGGAAGGACTGTCTGTCAGAAGGCCCTGAGGACAGGTGCAGTTTCCGCAGTAGGTTAGGAACAAAGGTCAGGGGGCACTGGGAGAAGATCTGAATGAAATGTAAGGAGAGAGAAACAGTTGATGTAGGAAATTAACTCAGTCGTTGTGACTCTGACAGGGTGCGAGACCCGGGAGAGAGGGCGGGAGAGAATCAGAGAGCACCCGGCACAGAGCCTAGAAGAGGAGAGGAGGGAATCGCTCATTATATTTTAGCAGAAATTGCACAAGTGGGGAACTTCTGTTTTAATTTTCATTTCACACCTTCATAACACCTCTGAGAAATCTTTCTATCTGCCCCCTTGCGATATGCATAATAAACACAGTTCCCCATTGCACTGAATGGATGAACCAAACATTTCACTGGTTTCCTATCTTTAACAGGTCAATTGTTTCTTGTTCTTCCCATTACCTGAAAAATACTGTCCCAGGTGTACTCAGAAATTGTATCTTTAGGACATACAACTAGAAATGCAAGTATTGAATAAAAGCAGAAAAATTTGGAGAGAGTCACGCTGAAAGTTGCCCTCTTGAGAGTTTGTAAAAAGACCTTTCAGTGGAAGCCCTGCACCCTTCCTAATCTGGAAATTATCATTTACACATGCATTTGCACACTTGAGTAAAGAAACAGGTTTGCTTGAAGTGATCTTTTAGTTATGGCCGGGATTAAATGTCTTTCATGGTTTTGTCCAGATATAATTCTCTGAACTTTTTCATGCCTTTTGCTTGGTTTTCCATAAATATTTTCTTTCTGCAATTGGTGGATAAAGGCTGTGGGTCATTGTCCTTGTGAACAGAGGCTGTGGGACAAGTCCAGGATAAGACAAACAGAACCCAGCAAAAGGCTGTTTTCCGTTTCTGCCAAAAACACCAAAGCTTAGTCAAAAATTGGTCTGGTCTTGTGTAGATAGTGTGGGTATACCACGTGAGCAAACCGCATTCTCACTTCAGTCCCCTGATCCCTCAGCTGCATCTCCTGATTCAGGTTGCACCTAAAATGTTCTGTCGGTGAGGAAAAGGGAAAGTGCGTTGAGCAAACAGAACTGCTTCTGTCCGCTCTTGCTGGCAATCACACTTTCCACACCATGTCAGGGGATGCTTCAAATCATGGCAACAGAAAGGCTGCTGCAGTTCAAAGGTATTCTGATAGAGCTGCAAGTCATCTTCATGTCTGTGAAAAGTTAGGGAAACTGGAGAAAATAAGACAAAAGATTGGTGGTGTCTTGTCCAAGTACAAACGGGCCTTTGCTCGTGTATCTACACATCTGGCATTCCGAGCAGTATCATTTGGGCAAATTGTGCTCATTCTATCAACTTCTTACCAAGGGAAACAAATGGCCTCACCTGCTGGATGCTTGGTATGTACACACTGAAGTCAGTACTGCTGAGCATGGCTGATGGGATACCTCGAAGACCCACTTCACAGACACGTGCTGATGGAGCATTCTGCCTAAAGGGAACAGAAACTGAATTAGTGTGTTGTCTGCTATCTTCCCGGCACTGTGCTCAGAACTGTGTGCATTTTATCCCATTTAATCTTAGTATTAATTTGCTTTTGCAGATGAGGGACCCAAGGAACACCTACACTGACATTAGCAGCTCCCCTGGCAGTGGAGTCTGCCCTAGAATCTAGTTCTGAGTCCAAGAAGTTACACTATCTGAAAAGTCAAAAGCATTTTCTATCCTTTCTTCTACTCCAACTCCTGGGTGCCAAACTCACCATAAACAAAAGACAACTCAGAAATCTGTGTGTTGTACCCAGAGGACAAATGATGGCTACCCTTGGTCCATTAAAAGCCCTCACATAATTGTCTAAGGAAGCTGAGCACATCAGAGAGAAATGGAGATGTACAAGCTGGCCACTTACATGTGCTGGAGTGTGAGAGACAGTATAGGGAACCCGCTAGCTTCACTTATATCCAAAGCAGCAGCCTGGAGTGTCCCACTGGACTGTTCTGAACCCAGTTTCCTCACCTCCAGAATGACACCACAGTCCGGACTGTAAAGGCCAGTGGGTGAGTTAAATGTTCTACAAGTGATGGTGCATAGCCGATACTTGGAATAGTGTCTGCTGCCTTCCACAGAGTAAAACCCGTGGGAGCGGAGCACGTGGTATCAGCAGGCACTCATATCCATCAGCCCCACAGCATGGCTTCTGAGCAGCCACCCGCTTTCCCACCCAGCACCTCATGACCAGTATTGCCTAGCACACAGAGCTGGGTGGCATATGTCCAGTGACACCTCAGAGGAAGACAGCAGGTGTCCCTGGACACCATGTAAGGGACTTGGGGAGGAAGAGGGAGGGTGGGTCTTACACATAAGTCACCATGTGACTTGAAGTCCAGCTCTCAAGGCTCATGTCAAACTAGGCATGAAGGCCAACACTGTCATCAGCAAAGAAAGTCCCAGGAGGTTCCCAAGTTGGCCACAGGAGTTCAGTAGGAAGTGAGCAGTTAGTGTGGGTCCCACCCACTTGCTATGGGGTCTCAGGCAGCTCATCCATAAACAGGTGGATCCCACCTCCCAGGGAATTTAAGGAGTGGAGGTTAAGAGGTCTCCCACTGATGTGGAGTTGCCAGGAGAGGTAAGGAGATGGAGAGTGGGGACACCTGAGCCTGGAGGCCAGGTCTGCTTCTACAGCAAAAATCTCCCTGCCCACCTGCTAACTTCCACGTGATCTGAAAAGCGGTGTGGTCTTCACGGCCCGGGATCCCCCATGTCCTAAGCGCTGGAGTGAGCCCAGACAGATCCTGCAACCTCCACCCCCAAACCTAAAACCCACTTTCATGCCGAGCTGAACTGTAGCTCCACAGATGGACCAAGTGCCATCACGAACTGTGACAGCGGCTCAGAGGTGCCAAGAGAAATACAGCAAGTGATACACAAGCCAGATGTGCATTGTCTAGACAATTTAAGATCATGAGCAAATCCAGTGCCACAAATCAAATTATCTTTTGTGCTCCATCCCACGTTTCCAGCCGCACAGAGGATCCCTGAGGAGACACTGTGTCTATGTTTTCCTGTCCCGGAGCCCATTCTGTTCATGAAGCTGGAAGATCTGACTCTGCTTCTGACACAATTGCTAAAAACAGTTAACCACAACATTGCACACTGTCACAAAAGGAATGAATGGTATTCTCAGGAGTGGCTGAGGGAGAAGTTGCCCATCTGGGTCTCTCCAGGAATGATGGGAAGCAGAAGCAGGGGGTCCTAAACATGGGCTCTGGGACATTCTTCAGTGCTGAACCAAATAATGTGACAGCTTTGGGAGTTTCTGACATTTCTTTTGGCCTGAAGTCTAACTCATCTTGTGCCACGTATCATGGAGATGTCTGGGAAATATCCGTAAAACATGAAGTCTAGGATTCCATAGAAGAATCTAGGTTTGTTGAGGATAAAGAGAGACAACTGGTCTGGAGCAGACTAGATTCTGGTCTCGATATCTCCTCGGCATGTAAACTCCCACGAGTCAATTATTGCTATGAGCCTGCTTTCTCCATGGAGATGATATTTATAATATAGATATCAGAATAGTTATATTTCATCATGTGTATATAATTACATATATTTCAATAAGAACTTTTAACAAATCTGCCTGCTAGTAACGAGTGTCTACATCTCCCAGGAAAGTATGGGCTCAGAGATAGTAAACGCACACTGCAGCATGAAGTTACTAAATGACAATGGTGCACATGAGCTTTGTGGAGCTTTCTGGATTGTGGGCCACACTGAGGAAACTTGTCCTGCATCTCAGGAAGACAGATAAAGTCTTGACTCTTAACTTCGTCATTTTCCTAGACTAAAGTATTCCATAAAAATTAGGTTTGGCTTCAAGAAACAGAAAACTCAACTAAAGTAGATTAAAAAATACATA
>JAQQAC010012171.1:9139540-9205513 GCA_029783875.1 Phataginus tricuspis | reverse complement strand
TCAGAGCTGATTCCAAAGAGGACAAAGGAAAGATGCTCCCACCAAGATACACCCTAGAGAAAATAGAGACAAAATAAAAATAAAGGACAGAGAAATCTAACAAGCAGCTCCAGAAAAGCCCAAATACCCTCAAAGAACCGGAGCCTTGAACCGACTTACCAGGGCACAGTGACAGCAGGGGCCGGGGTGATGTGTGCAACCAGTAGACCAACAGGGCTGGCCTAACCAGAGCTCGACCACAAGGATGAGAGCAAATACTGAGTCCTTGAAACAAACAAATATTGGGAGAGTGCACAGCAGACTCATGACAGAAAATTCTAAAGGGCACACTTCAGGCGGAGCGAAGCAGCCCCACATGGGAGGCCAGGGGCACAAGAAAGAGCCCCAATCAAAGGCAGGTCCACCCACAGGACTATCTAAGTGAACGATGCATAAGACAGTAAGATTCCTAATTTGGGTGAAAGTGGTAAAGGTGGTATTTAAACTTACATGAATGGAAACAGTTCCACTGTTCTGAGGTCCCTGCATCATCCCAGTGTGGAAGGATAAACAGGTGATTTATCTAAGACTTTGTTTGGGTAACTTTGCATTTTGCAAATTTTATGGTTTCTCCTTAAAGAACAGAACCAGAGGCTATAGCTTCCAAGGAAGAAGAAGAAATGAAATGATTTGAAGTGTTAAAAGCACTTTGATACTAAAACTCAATGGTGATTGAAAAGAATACTAACAAACTGAATGTAGCAATATTTAAAGTAAGAACAACAGTCATAATATTCCAGGAGTGAGCTGAGCTCGCCAAATTAACACACTGGACAGCAAATTGCCAAATTAACAGATTAGAAACCAATGATCATCTCTGCATCTGGAAGCCGAAACAGCATCTGATAAATTTCAAACTCCACTCACAATAAAAAAAATAAATCCCTGGAAGGGAATTGCCTAACCAGATAAGAGCACCTAAAAAGTCATTCTGCGAATTCAGGTCATAAGTTAAAACCCTATCAATGTTCCCTGCGGTACTAGAAAAATGACACTTGGGGGACATCACAGCCAGCTGAGCAAAGTAGAAAGGGGAAATAAATGAAAAGGCATAAGTTAAAAGCAACGCAAAAAGGTATTTTTGCAGAGAAAACTCTACTCAACACCATACACAGTAATGCCAACCCTGTTAAAGCCAAGATTATTTTTAATGTTAGAACTATTTTTTAAAAAAGAGATGCAGTAGATCTTTATAACCTAGTTATAAATTTTAAAAATGCAAACAAAATACCAAAAATTAAAAAGGAAAAATATCACTGAATTGGTGTGTATCAAAATGAAATAAATGATTTGGAGGTATTTCAAAATATAGAAAGTCAAACAGAGGATTAAAGATGACAGCATGAGAGGTGAGACAGAGCCTTCCTCCTGAAACTGCATGTAATATGAGAATATAACTGATACAACTAATCCTGAAAGAGCAACAGGAAAGAGGGCTGCGCCAGACTGCATACACCTGGAGACAAGACCTCACAGAACAGGGTAATGTACTAAAGCTGTGGCCCAGCAGGACCCAAGCCCTTCCCCACCTCAGCTCACTGGTGGGAGGAAGAGAAACAGAGCAGGGAGGAAGTGGAGACCTGGGACTGCTGAATACCTAACTCCGGAGATCTGCTCTGGGAGCATAAACCTACATTTAATGGTGCTTGCATGATACTCTCATAATTCAGGGGTTGGAAAGCTAAGACAGGCAGAATTCCTGAAGAGACTGAGATTCCAGCTGCTTGTGGAAAGCAGGGATCCATAGTTGGCTGCTCTGGGACAAAAGAAAGGCGGGCAGTCTGAGAGACTTCCTAACAGCAAGAGGGCTGCTAAAGGGGCAAGGATTGCACAGAGCTAACTGCTCAGGAGAAAGGACAGGTAGACAAAATTGTCTGGGTGCACTCTGCCCAGCAGGTTGGGAGCTTTCACAATCTTCAATTGCTCTAGCTCCCTGGCTGCCTACACAGCTCCAAGAACCTGTAATAGACAATCTACTGTGCCTTTCTCCTGGCCAACCTAACCTGGATCACAAACTGGCAAACCCTACCTGTGTACTCGGTCCACTGATTCAGGCAGTGAAGACAGGCATAGCAGCTGGGAAGCAAGAAACAGCTCTTTCCTCCCCCCAGGCCCCAATACTACTCTCCTGCGACCCTCGACACTGCTTCAGGGACTGAGCAGCTCCAGAGAGTAGAGCTTCTGGGCACTAGAGTGTGCCATATGCAAATATGAAACACCAAAGGAACCTGGTTCAGAGTAAAATTATGAATACAACTTCTGAGAAAGATTTAAATGATATCCATCTCATGACTCTCACTGAAAGGAAGTTCAAAATAAAAATCATTAACATACTCATGGAGGTACGGAAAGATATTTAAGAACTCAGGAATGAACTCCGGTCAGAGATCCAATCATTGAAGAGCACAATGGACGGTATTAAAAGCAGACTGGATATGGTGGAGGAGACAATAAATGAAACAGAAACTAGAGAAAAGGAATACAAAGAAGCTGAGGCACAGAGAGAAAAAAGGATCCCTAAGAATGAAAGAATATTGAGAGAATTGTGTGACCAATCCAAACGGAACAATATTTGCATTACAGGGATACCAGAAGAAGAAGAGAGAGAAAAAGGGGTAGAAAGTGTCTTTGAGGAGGTGATTCACTAAACTTCCCCAATCTGGGGAAGGAGATAGTCTCTCAGGCCATGGAGGTGCGCAGATCCCCCAACACAAGGGACCCAAGGAAGACAATATCAAGACATATAGTAATTAAAATGGCAAAGATCAAGGATAAGGACAGACTATTAAAAGCAACCAGAGAAAGAAATAAGATCACAAACAAAAGAAAGCCCATCAGGCTATCATCAGACTTCTCAACAGAAACCTTACAGGCCAGAAGGGAGTGGCATGATGTATTTAATGCAATGAAACAGAAGGGCCTTGAACCAAGATTACTTTATGCGGCAAGATTGTCATTTAAATTTGAAGGAGGGATTAAACAATTCCCAGATAAGCAAAAACTGAGAGAATTTACCTCCCACAAACCATCTCTATAGTGTATTTTGGAGCGACTGCTATAGATGGAAGTGTTCCTAAGGTTTAATAGCTGTCACCAGAGTATATAAAACCACAGTAAAGAAAGTAGAACAACTAATTACCAAGCAAATGCAAAATTAAATTAACTATCCCCAAAGTCAATCAAGGGATAGACAAACAGTACAGAATATGATACCTAATATATAAAGAATGGAGGAGGAAGAAAAAGGGGGAGAAAAAAAAGAGAACCTTTAGATTGCGTTTGTAATAGTATATTAAGGGAGTTAAGTTAGACTCTTAGATAGTAAGGAAGTTAACCTTGAACCTTTGGTAACCATGAATCTAAAGCCTGCAATGTCAATAAGTACATAACTATCTATAATCACCCTAAATGTAAATGACTGAATGCACCAATCAAAAGACATAGATTCACTGAATGGATAAAAAAACAAGACCCATCCATATGCTGCCTATAAGAAACTCACTTTAAACCCAAAGACATACACAGACGAAAAGTGAAGGGATGGAAAAAGATATTTCATGTAACTAATAGGGAGAAAAAAACAGGAGTTGCAGTACTTGTATCAGACAAAATATACTTCAAAACAAAGAAAGTCACAAGAGAAAAAGAAGGATACGATAAAGGGGTGAATCCAACAAGAAGATATAACCATTATAAATATCAATGCACCCAACACAGGAGCACCTACGTATGTGAAACAAATACTAACAGAATTAAAAGGAGAAATAGAATGCAATGCATTCACTATAGGAGACTTCAACACACCATTCCCTCTGAAGGACAGATCAACCAGACAGAAAATAGGTAAGAAGACAGAGGAACTGAACAACACATTAGAGCAGATGGACCTAACAGACATCTACAGAACTCTACACCCAAAAACAGCAGAATACACATTATTCTCAAGTGCACATGGAACATTTTCAAGAATAGATCATATACTAGGCCACAAAAAGAGCCTCGGTGAATTCAAAAAGATTGAAATGGTACCAACCAGTTTCTCAGACCACAAAGATGTGAAACTAGAAATAAATTATGAAAAGAAAATGAAAAAGCCCACAAACACATGGAGGCTTCACAACATGTTCCTAAAGAACCAATGGATCAATGACCAAATAAAAACAGAGAAGAAGCAATACATGGAGACAAATGACAACAATAATTCAACATTGCAAAATCTGTGGGATGCAGTGAAGGCTGTGCTAAGAGGAAAGTATATTGCAATACAGGCCTATCTCAGGAAAGAAGAACAATCCCATATGAGCAGTCTAAACTCACAATTAATGAAACTAGGAAAAAAAGAACAGATGAGACCCAAAGTCAGTAGAAGGAGGGACAAAATAAAGATTAGAGCATAAATAAATAAAATTGAGAAGAATAAAACAATAGAAAGGATCAGTGAAAGCAAGAGCTGGTTCTTCGAGAAAATAAACAAAATAGATAAACCCCTAACCAGACTTATCAAGAAAAAAAGAGAGTCTATTCACATAAACAGAACCAGAAATGAGAAAGGAAAAATCACTATGGACACCACAGAAATACAAAGAATTATTAGAGAATACTATGAAAAATTTATATGCTAACAAACTGGATAACCTAGAAGAAAAGAACAACTTTCTAGAAAAATACTACCTCCCAAGGCTGACACAGAAAGAAACAGAAAATCTGAACAGACCAATTACCAGCAATGAAATTGAACTGGTAATCAAAAACCTACTTAAGAACAAAATGCCTGAACCAGACGGCTTCACTGCTGAATTTTATCAAACATTTAGTGAAGACCTAAGACCCATCCTTCTTAAAGTTTTCGAAGGAGTAGAAGAAGAGGGAATACTTCCAAACTCATTCTATGAGGCCAGCATCACTCTAATACCAAAACCGGGCAAAGACACTACAAAAAAAGAAAATTTCAGACCAATATTCCTGATGAACATAGATGCAAATACACTCAACAAAATATTAGCAAAACT
Source organism: Phataginus tricuspis (assembly GCA_029783875.1). NCBI lineage: Eukaryota > Metazoa > Chordata > Mammalia > Pholidota > Manidae > Phataginus > Phataginus tricuspis. The sequence goes on along the minus strand of JAQQAC010012171.1, from coordinate 9,200,465 downwards.
AATTCAAAAATACATCAAGAGGATCATTCATCATGATCAAGTAGTATTTATTCCAGGGATGCAAAGATGGTACAGCATTCGAAAATCCATCAACATCATCCATCACATCAACAAAAAGAAGGACAAAAACCACATGATCATCTCCAGAGATGATGAAAAAGCATTTGACAAAATTCAACAGCCATTCATGATAAAAACTCTCAACAAAATGGGTGTAGAGGGTACATACCTCAACATTATAAAGGCCATACATGACAAACCTACAGCCAACATTATACTTAACAGCGAGAAGCTGAAAGCTTTTTCTTTAAGATTGGGAACAAGACACAGATGCCCACTCTCCCCACTTCTATTCAACATAGCACTGGAGGTCCTAGCCATGGCAATCAGAAAACACAAAGAAATAAAAGGCATCCAGATTGGCAAGGAAGAAGTTAAACTGTCCTTGTTTGCAGATAACATGATATTGTACATAAAAAACCTAAAGAATCCACTCCAAAACTACTAGATCTAATATCTGAATTCAGCAAAGTTGCAGGATACAAAATTAAAAAGCAGAAATCTGTGGCATTCCTATAAACTAACAATGAACTAGCAGAGAGAGAAATTAGGAAAACAATTCCATTCATAGGTGCATCAAAAAGAATAAAATACTTAGGAATAAACTTAACCAGGGAAGTGAAAGACCTATACTCTGAAAACTGCAAAACACTCATGAGAGAAATTAAAGAAGACACCAATAAATGGAAACACACCCCATGCTCATGGATAGGAAGAATTAATATAGTCAAAATGGCCATCCTGCCTAAAGCAATCTACAGATTCAATGCAATTCCTATCAAAATACCAACAGCATTCTTCAATGAACTAGAGAAAATCATTCTACAATTAATATGGAACCACAAAGGACCCTGAATAGCCAAAGCAATCCTGAGAAGGAAGAATAAAGCTGGGGGGATTATGTTCCCCAACTTCAAGCTCTACTACAAAGCCACAGTAATCAAGACAATTTTGTACTGGCACAAAAACAGACCCATAGATCAATGGAACAGACTAGAAAGCCCTGATATAAGCCCAACCATATATGGTCAATTAATATATGATAAAGGAGCCATGGATATACAGTGGGGAAATGACAGCCTCTTCAACAGCTTGTGTTGGCAAAACTGGGCAGCTACATGCAAGAGAATGAAACTGGATTATTGTTTAACCCCATACACAAAAATAAACTCAAAATGGATCAAAGACTTGAATGTAAGTCATGAAACCATAAAACTCTTAGAAAACAACACAGGCAAAAATCTCCTGAATATAAGCATGAGCGACTTCTTCCTTGAATGCATCTCCTTGAGCAAGGGAAACAAAAGCAAAAATGAACTCATGGGACTACATCAAACTAAAAAGTTTCTGTACGGCAAAGGATACCATCAACAGAACAAAAAGGCATCCTACAGTATGTGAGAGTGTATTTATAAATGATATATCTGACAAGGGGTTACCATCCAAAATATATGAAGAACTTACATGCCTCAATACCCAAAAAACAAATAACCCAATTAAAAAATGGGCAGAGGATATGAAGAGACCATTCTCCAAAGAAGAAATTCAGATGGCCAACAGACACATGAAAAGATGCTCCACATCACTAATCATCAGGGAAATGCAATTTAAAGCCACAATGAGATATCACCTCACAGCAGTGAGGATGGCCACCATCCAAAACACAAACAACAACAAATGCTGGCGAGGATGCAGAGAAAGGGGAACCCTCCTACACTGCTGGTGGGAATGTAAGCTAGTTCAACCATTGTGGAAAGCAATATGGAGGTTCCTCAAAAAACTAAAAATAGAAACACCATTAGACCCTGGAATCCCAGTACTTGGAATTTACCCTAAGGATACAACTTCTCAGATTCAAAAAGATATATGCACCCCTATGTTTATCACAGCACTTTTTACAATAGCCAAGATATGGAAGCAACCTAAGTGTCCATCAGTAGGTGAATGGATAAAGAAGATGTGGTACATATACACAATGGAATACTATTCAGCCATAAGAAGGAAACAAATCCTACCATTTGCAACAACATGGATGGAGCTGGAGGGTATTATGCTCAGTGAAATAAGCCAGGCAGAGAAAGACAAGTGCCAAATGATTTCCCTCATTTGTGGAGTATAACAACGAAGCAAAACTGAAGGAACAAAATAGCAGCAGACTGGGAGACTCCAAGAAGTAACTAGTAGTTACCAAAGGGCAGGGGTGTGGGAGGGTGGGTGGGAAAGTTGGGAGAAGGGGATTGAGGGGTATTATGTTTAGTACACATGGTGTGGGGGGTCACAGGGAAAACAGTGTAGCACAGAGAAGGGAAACAGTGAATCTGTGGCATCTTACTACACTGATGGACAGTGACTGCATTGGGGTATGGATGGGGACTTGATAATATGCATAAATGTAGTAACCACATTGTTTTTTCATGTGAAGCCTGCATAAGAGTGTATATCAATAATACCTTAATAAAAAATTAAAATAAAAAAGAAAGTCGAACAACATACTAGTAGATGAAATTTCCCATGTACCAAATGGTAATGAAATTGTAACCAAATTCATGTCATCGTCTTCAAATCAGGAAGAAGTTGTTTCAAAAAAGTAGGAAAATGGGAAAAGGATATGAAGAGTGAACTCCAGAAATCTCCAGCCCTCTCCTCTTGGTCCTTTTGGCAGCTCCTGAGCTGGTCCTGAATAATAAACTGTAGTTGCAAGTAGAATGTCATTCCCTTTTCTGTTTTGCTAGCAGATTTTTGGGACAGCCCCCCATCCCGAATTCACAGTCTGTCAGAAGCACAGGAGGCACCCTAGTGACTGTGTCTGAAGGGGGTGGGCTTGGGGACTGAGCCCTTCCCCCTTGGGGTCTCTGTGACTGCAGGGAGAAGGTGGCAGAACCGGACAGAGCACACGCACTTGGGTGACACGGACAAGCAGTGTCGGAAGCCAGCACCACCACCCCCCTTTCAGGCCCTTCACTGCCTGGCATGGACTCCCAGGTGTTTCTCCATTGGATTCTGAGGTCTTGGTCCCCCACCCGTTAATCTTACTGCCAGTGACATTTCTTCTGTCTTCTCATACACACCTTCTCAGGGAATTCCCTCTGACCTGCAGGGTCTGCACCCCTCCTGGCTTCCCAGAGTGCTTCCACCTGGATTCCCAAATGCACGGGGAGTTCAAGCCCCCACACCTAAAGCATCCTCCTTTGCTGGTGCGTTGGGAAGGCTGCTGGACCAGGGGCACAGTGATGGCTGCCACCCTCCTTGCCCACCCCACCCCGCTGTGGACAAGAGGCCTTCCAGGCTACTTGGGAGCACAGCCCTGCGGCTCCTCCGGCTGTGGCAGGGGACCGGTGGCACCAGCCTCACCTGGGACACATGTGGGCTCCCGATTCCACATGTGTCCCACTCCACCTCTGAGACTTTGCATTTCATGAGGCCCATGAGGCTCACAGCAGGGGGGTTCCTACTCCAGGGCTGAGGAGGACCTAGAGTCAGCACCCTGCCATCCCTCTGTCCCCAGGGTTGATCGGCACACCAGCAGCACCCTGGCCTACTTAGCTCTGCCCAAGTGAACCTTTCCAGTCCTGACCCTCTGACAGCAGGTTGAGAGATGCAACTCCCCTTGCCCACCTAGACAAAAACAACTCCTTGGGACATACTCGTGATAAAAATCGCAACTACAGGCTGCCAGACAGTGAACAGCGTGCTGCGCACACACAAGGGTCTCCCTCCTCTGTAAACTGATACTACAGCCCTACAGTCTCAGATTGAGTACAAAATTGAGGGTAAACATGCACTGCGGATGGACATTCATGTGAGAGACTTTAGATACAAAGCTTAGCAAGTCCCACAGTGAGGCTTCCCAAACTTGTCGAAAGAGTGTCCACAGCCCCAGATTCAGCCAGACCTGGCAGGTTTGCATCGTGTGAGCCATTTACCACGAGACATCACGGCTTTCACGCCACTGAGGGCCCAGACTTCTGAAAACAGTAAAGGAGAGAAAGAAATCCAAAGAACATATCTTTGACATGAGAATTTAAATTTTACTCCTTTTGATTTTCTTGTTTCAGCATTTGTGTACTTTACATTCCACCTTTCATTGAATTTTTTTTGAACATGCTGTTCTAAGAAATTACATCTGTGCACAGCTTGCCCCCCCAAATGGTAATGTTTTGCAAAATATACCATATAATTATAATATCACAACCAGGATTAACATTGATACAAACATCAATCTTATTTCAGATTTCTCCCATTCTAGTAGGATTGGTGTGTGTGTGTGTGTGTGTATATGTGTGTGTGTGTGTGTGTGTGTCTGTCTGCAGTTCTACATACATTTATTACCACAGTGGTTTTGCCCATCTACCACTAGTCAAGATACTGAACAGTTCCATACTAAGGCCCCCTGTGTTGGCCTCTGCACCTTTATATATATATAGAAAACATAAAATATGTAAAACGTTACATAAATAGAATCATAAGGTATGAAACCTTTTAGAATTTTCTTTTCACTCAGCATAATTCCTTGGCAATTCATCCAAGGTATTGCATGCGTCACTGGCTTGCTCCTTTTTCTTTTTGATGAATAGTATCCTTTGGTATGGATGTAGGACAATTTGTTTACCCCTTTGCCGTTGGACATCTGGGCTGACTCCAGTTTGACTGTTATATATGAAGCTACTATGGATGCTCCTGTACATGCTTTTGTGGGAACATACATTCTCATTTCTCTGGGATAAATGCCCAAGCATGCCATGGTGAGTCATATGCTGATTGAATATTTAGCCTTAAAAGAATCTGGCAAACTGTTTTCCAGAGTGCGTACATGTCCACCATTGATGGGTGATAGATCTGGTTTTTCCACATCTCACCAGCATTTGGTGTTGTCTCCATTTCTATTTTAGCCATTCTGATAGATGTGTAGTGATAGCTTACTGTCGTTCTAATCTCCACTTCCCTGATAAATAATAGTGTACCTCTATTCATCTGCTTTTTGTTGCCACCACATCCTCTTTGGTGAAATGTCTCTTTATAACTTTTGCCTGTTTTCTAATTGGTTTGCTTTTTTTACTGTTGAATTTTTCAAGTTATTCATATATTCTACATACTAATCCTTTGTCAGATACATGGTTGCAATATGTTTTCTATAGTCAAAAGACTGTCTTTTCATCCTCCTCGCATAGGCATTCATGGAGCAAAAGTTTAAAATTTTTATGAAGTGCAGTGTGTTATTTTTTTTCATGGATTCTACCTTTATGATCAAGTCTGATAACGGGTTCCAAAACTTAGGTACCAAAGATTTCCTTCTATGTTTTTTTCTAGAAGCTTTATAATGTTAGATTTTTCATTGAAATCCATGGTCGATTTTGATTAATTTTTGTAGAAGGTGTAACTTAGGTGGAATGTCATTTTGTTTGCCTATGGATGTCCAGTTCCTCCAGCACCACTTGTATTAAAAGCTATGCTTCTGCTATAAATTGCTTTTGCACCTTGGTCACCAACCAGTTGATCCAATTTGAGTTCATTTTAGTGAAGGTTGTAAGTCTTGTCTAAATCTAAGATCTGGATTTTGTTTTGTTCCGTTTTTTTGTTGTTTGTTTATTTATTTGCTTTTGGATATCCCTTTGTTCCAACAGCATTTATTAAAAAGACTATGCATTTTTCCATTGAGCTGGTTTTGCTATTTTGTCAAATACTAATTGGGTCTATTTCTGGGCTTTCTAGTCTCTTCCACTGATCAATTTTTTCTGTCCTTTTGCCAACACCACACTGCATTTACTATTGTAATTACGTGGTAAGACAATGTTAGGTAGAGGGATTCCTCCCACTTTTTCTTTCTCAAGTTCTTTTTTTTTAAATCTATTCTAAGTCCTGCACTCTTCCATACAGAATTAAAATAAATTTTGTGTTGTCTTCAAAATAACCTTGCTGGAATTTTTATAGGATTTACATTAAACCTCTAAATAAATTTGGGAAGAATAGATGTCTTCACTATGCTGAGTCTTCTAATCCATGAATATGGTATGTCTCCCTTTATTTTGATCTTTGGTTCTTCACTGCTTTGTCATTCTCATCATATAGATCCTCTACATGGTGTTCAGTACACATACAAGTTCATTTCTTTGGAGCAATTGTAAATGGTATTGTGTTTTATGTTATTCTATTTTTGTTATGAACTATTAAAATTGATTTTTGTGTGTTGATCTTATATGATGCAAACCTACTGTCTTCACTTATCAGTTCTAGGAATTTTTATTGCATTTTTTTTGTAGATTCCCTGTGATTTTCAATGTGAACAGTAAAGTCATCTGTAACAGGGAAACTTTCTGATTTGGGTGCTTTTATTGCCTTTTTTTTTTTAACTAATTACTTTAGTTAGACCCTTCAGTACTATATTGAATAGGAGTAGTAAAAGAGGATCCCTTACTTTATTCTGAATCCTAAGGAAATATCAGCAAGTTTTCATCATTAAGTATAGTGTTAGCTGTAGAAAACTTACAAATGCTCCGATAAAGTTGAGGAAGCCCTCTATTCCTAACTTGATCAGAGTTCTATCATGAATTTTGGATTTTGTCAAGTGCTTTTTCTGCATCATTTAATATGATCATATGATTTTTCTTCTTTAGTTTCAGGAGGTGTCTGGATTACATTGCTTGACTCTCAAATGTTGAACCAGCTGACACACTTGGAGTAAATACCATTTGGTCATGGTGAGTAATTTTTTTTCAGACATACCTAGATTTGGTGTGCCAATGTGTTACTGAGTCTTGTGTTCATGACAGATATTGGTCTGCAGTTTCTCTTTCCTTCTCTACTGTCTTGTTCTGTTTTTACTATTAGGGTAAGACTGCCCATACAATGTGTTGGGAAGCACTCCATCCTCTTCTATTTTTTGGAAAAGGTTTTATAAAATTTGCTTAATTTTCCTTTAAATGTTTGGTAGAATTCTCCATTGAAATTATCCGTTCCTGGAGATTACTCTTTTAGGAGCTTTTAATTACAACTTGATTTCTTTAAGAGTGAAAGGCTTATTTAGATTTTCCATTTCACTTGGTTGTGTTTTGCTAGTTTGCAGTTTTCAAGGTTCATTTATTCTTAATTGTGAATTTATGAGCATAAAGTTGTTTGCAGTTTTATTATCTTATGAATGGCTGCAGAATCTGCGGTGCTATACTCCACTCTATTCTGTATATTGGTGGTTTATAGTATTTATTGGTGATTGTCAGTGTTACTAGACATATCAACTTTACTGATATTTGGGGAAATCAGCATTTTATTATTTTCCCATGCTTGATTTCATTGATTTTTGCCCTTATCTTCATCATTTTCTTCCATCTGCTTGCTTTGAGTTTATTTTGCTCTAATCTTTCTAGTTTATAGAGGCAGGATTGTGGCTTGTTTCTTTAGGCCTTTCTTCATTTGTAACATGGACCTTTAATGCTGTAAACTTCTTCCAGTTCTACTCCGGTTGTGTTTCCACTTTTATTCAGTACTCTGCATATTTTTATGTATTTTAAGACTTTCTCTTTACTCATGAATTATTTTGAAATATATTATTTAATTTCCAAGAGTTTTCTAATGTCTTTGGCTTCTGATTGATAATTTTATCCCATTATGCTCAGAGGATAATTTCAATTCTTAAATTCGTTGAAGTTTGTTTAAAGGACTGTTAATGAATGTTTCACAGGCTCCTGAAAAAGCATCTGTCCCCCGTTATTGGGTGGAGTGTTCCTCGTGGGTCCCTTAGATCTTGCCCATCTTCCAGCTGTCCTGTCCACAACTGAGAGGGGTGTGTTGGGGTCTCCAGCTATGGCTGCTGATTTGCCCGTTTCTCTGTTTACTTCCATCAGCTGTGCTTCCTGTGTTTTCAGGCTGTGTACGTATTTAGGATTGTCTTGTCTCCCTGCAGATTCTTTCCTTTATCAATGTATAATGTCCCTCTTTGTCTTTAGGAACATCAACTTTGCCAGGTACCAATATTATTCCTGTGTTTTAAAACATTAATGTCTGCATGACACATATCTCTATCCTTTAATCTTCAATCCACCTATGTTTTTGAATTAAAAGAGCATTTCTCATAAACATACATAGTTGGGTCACATTTTTGAATCCACTCTGTTCGTCTCTATGTTAAATTGGTATTTGAGGTCATTCATATTTAAGATCATTATTAATGGGTTAGGTCTTAAGTCTGCCATTTTATTATTGGTTGTCTGTTTATTCTGGTGTCATTCCGTTCTTCATTCTTGCCTTCCTTTGGGTTTCTCGAAGATTTAATGGGATGAATCTTGTTTAATTAGAGTGGTTTTGGGTATCTCTCTGGTTGTTCTGAGGGTACCATTTACTCAGGGACCTACAACATCTACAGGTATCAATGTTTTATCATTTCAGGTGAAGTGGGAGCCCCACTGATGCCACTTCACCTTCCCCGCTTTTAAGTATTATTGTCTTAAGGATTAGATGGTGTTGTAATTACTGCTTAATCTATCAAAAATCACCACCATAAAGCACGCGAGGAGGATGCTAATCTGTCTGTGTCCCTGTTTCTGCTCCTCGCAGTGTCTCCCTTCCTTCCTCACTCTCCAAGATCTTCCCTTCGCATTTCTGACTGAAGAGCTTCCCTTCGATGGTTCTGAGTGGGTCCGCCAGCCACATACTCTTCATCTGAGAGGGACTTTACTCCCCTTTAGTCCTGAAGAACAGTCTCTCTGGATAGAGTTTACTGTTGGCAGCTGTTTTCTCTTGGCATTTGAGGATATTCTGTCTGTGGGGCCTGTGGTTTCAGACAAGAGAGCCACTGTCAGCCACCTGTCCCCCCTGGCAGCATGTCCTTTCTGTCTTCGGCCTTCATGATTTTATTTTTTTGACTTTAATCCCAAAGTTTGCTTTTAATGGACCCCTGGGTGCCTTTGGGCTTGTCCTGCTCGAGGTCTGCATGTTTGTGCTGGTCCCCGAATTTGCTGAGAATCTCCTTCTCCCTGTCTCCTCTCCATCCCAGTTCTTCTCTTGGTGGGCCAGCAAATCACCTTCTCTCATGGGTACAGAGATTTCCTTCATTCTGGGTAATATCTACTGTGCCCCACATGCTCGTCTGGTACATAAGCAGACTCTGGGTCCTATTTACTCTGTCACTCAGCCACAGTCACCCTGGTGGGGGCCCTGCATGGAGGGCCGTGGGGCTAATGGCCCCTTAGGTTTGAGAGCCTCCCCACTAGTCTGGTGATCTGCTGCTGGTCCCCACCACTCCCTGCTATGCCACCTGAGGAGTGGAAGAGTCATCCCCAAGCCTGGCTATGGAGTGGCTTGGAGGCCACCACTAGCTACCCTGTCTTGTCTGGGCAGCAGGAGGCATGGGCTACAAAGAAAACCTTCCCAGACCAGGCTGCCTATTGTTAACAGCCTGTCTCTCGCTTACCCACCCAGGTGTCTCCAAGGAGAGAAGGGGACCTCAGGCCTACTATGGAAAAAGGGCACCTCCCCTGGCTGCAGGGCTCTCCTGCAGCCTCCCTGATGTTCTGGGAGGACCGCCCATGGAATCCAGGTGAGCAGGGCTCTGACATGACTACCTTCTGTTGCCGGCACTGGTGGGCAGAGACCAGGCCAGGTGGCCTCCTTTGTTGGACAAGGGCACCATAATCCCTTGACATTGTCATCCCCTGGCCTGTGGGCCCACTGCTTTCCTACTACTTTCCAGAGTTTCTTTCTATTTTGAACTGTGCTTGGCAGGGATCGGAATTCCAGCCATTTTTAAAAATCACCTTTACAAAGTGAAAATGCTTCCTTGAACAGAGAGGAGTGACCCAGTGCTACATGCCAGGCATGCTGCAGACCACATGGCTTGTCACACTCTGAGAGGGTTTTTTTTTAAATACACAATCCTATAAAATAAAATGCATGCTGTCAGTTTTTCCTGCCAGATGTGGCAGAAAAGAAGAAGATAGAGTGTCTGTGCCTGTACAAGTATTCAAAGAGTGGGGGAAAAGAAAACAATAGGAAAGTGAGCAAAGAACATTCAGCAGGCCATTCACACAAAGGGGAACCAAGGGCCACTTAACAGTTTGCTGAAGACCAAAACTTGGCTGTAACTCAGGAACTGAAGCAAAGGCGAAATGTCATTTTCTCCTATCAGACTAAGACACCAACACGCCTGGTAATGCAGTTCGCTTCTGAAGCTACTGGAAACCAGGACCCTTGGGTTAAATCCTCAGTAGGTGAGAGGACACCCATTTGCCATCAGTTCAATAATGTTGGCAGTTATATCAGACATCGAATTCTAGCCATAAGAAAACACACACGTGTTCCCTTCGTTTGAGATATTCCACCTTTAGCAACATACCTGTACACATATGCCCACACATGTACAGGGAGATGCCCACATCCACAGTACTCTCTGTGGCAGGAAATGATTGGAGAACATCTTAAATATTCAGCAGTAAGCTATAAATAGTGACTAAATAAATCAGAGTTCATTGAAACAATGAAACACAACATAGCCATTAAAGTATTCTCCAGGCGATGAAATGAAAGATGCCCTAGAGATATTCCAGGAAAGAAGTTAAATGAGGAAAGTGTGTAACCCCTATGCTGTCAGAGATGTGAGAATCACCATGACACAGGAATGAGAGGAGGGGGGCTGGGGATCCTGTGGGAGAGGGAGCCATGCGTGCCCCTGGGGAGTAATTTAAATGTTTTCATTAAAAATAGTATGTCTTTAAAATGGACTTTTGTGGGTGGAGTATGAAAGTTTATCAGACAAAATGAGAGAAAATAAATAAGGAGAGAAACATACACACACACACAAATACACACACACATGCCAGAGAACAGACACCTTTTCCAAACTTGTTTCCAAACCTAAACAAGACCCACGTGTTTGGGGCTAGAGAACTTCCTAGGACCTCAGCAATTGTCAGTATGATTTTATAACCATGCCATTTACAGGGCACAGAGTCTGGAAGTACAGTTACCTGGAGCTAACTGTCTATTATATGATTGCTGGTTTCTTTCAATATTTAAAAGTAAGACAATTTTTGAGCAGAATGAAGTTGTTTTTATTTTTTTAAGTGTTCTCTTGCCTATAACAACTGGGTTGCCAGAATTAATATAAAACACACCTTTTATCTATTCATTACTGAGACTTTTACATCTTCAAATTCTAACCCAAATTTGAAAAATCAAAGTTGGAGGAATAAAATAGGCGCCCCTATAAATAAACACAACCACAATAACCCAGGAGAAAGGAAACCCACACAGTGACCCTGCACCTACTGTCCTGAGCTGAGTCCACCGTGATCCCAGACTCTGGCAGGGGACGCGGACCTTTCTGCACCAGACCCTGGTCGCTGGCCCTAGCATGAACCCTGCTGACAGAGGCCAAGGGAGTCCCCACTACTTAGGGACAAGAATGTACCTTTTCAGCAAAAGGTGTGTGAACCCAGATGCTGAATCAGACACAGCTCACTCTCTGTGTCAAGGAATTCACTTGTGAAGCACCCTGGTTATTTTTAGATTGTGTGCCCCTGGGGCGTGACTCTCTGATTCAGTGCTCTCTAAATCTATTAATATATTGCTGAGGCACATCGTCAAGTTTCAGTGTGAATGATTATAAATCACCTGCCAGATCTGCTCAGGGGAAAAAACGAGCTGGGGCAGGGGGGCTGCGGTTTATCCTCAGGCCAGTTCAGAATGGGTTCAGGATTCTACGTGACACATTTAAGGAAAAAGTAACCAAGTAATGAATTCAACTTGAAATTTTTTTTTAAATAGGCCATGATAATGAGAATGGGGGGAGACACAGATCAGCTCAAGGCAGAGCCCCACGCTGTCGGGACCTGGCAGCATCCACAGAGGGCAGGAAAGGGCAGGTGGCTAGGCGGGGTCATTCCCTGGGTTAGCTTGTCTCACCGCCACCCACACACCAAGCCCCTGCACAGCATCCCCTCGAGGCCCCCGGGCCTGTGTGGCTCAGGGAGAAGTCTGAGTAAGGTGGCCTCGGCCCGCCACCCAGTGGGGTGGTGCCTCTAGCCTACAGCCAGAGTCCAGCGATATAGATTAACCCCTTGCCCCCTGCCCTGAGGCAGGCAGGGCTAGTGCGTGGGCAGCTTTGGCAAAATATGCTGGCCCTGCAGATTCACCTGAGCCACATGGGGAAGGTGCCTGGCCCTGGGGGACATCCAAGTGGCTAGGAGGCTGGACGTCAAGAAGCTCTTCTGTTCTTAACCAAGGTCCTTGAAATCCAGGCTTCCCCTACTACTGTACAAAGGGCCCAGTCACAGCCTGATAGAGGAACAGTCAATACACACACCTACCTCCTTCACAGGTCATCCAACTGTGGTCATCAGAGGCTAAGTTCTGGCCAACAGTGAGTTCACCGATTCCAGTCTGATCTCTTGTTAGCAGAAAGGCAATGTGAGCGGCCTTCCCTCCCTTCCGAGCCTGCTTCTCCCAATTAGAGACATCAAGGGGAACCTGTCTCTGCAAAGAGAAGAGGCAGCTTGCAAGTCCCTTCGGGCCCCAGAGTGGAGGCCACTGCTCGCCAGAGCAGGAAGTGGTCAGTGGGCCAGTGAGGCCACCAACTGCACCAAGTTTTAGCAAAAGGGGATCGTACAAGAAGGACCACGTGCCATGCCACGCCAAGGGACGGCCGTGGGAATGCCCCTCCCCTCAAGCAGGAGGTGGGGGCACAACCTCTGTGGAAAACAACACAAAACCGAACAACAGTCAGTCTGGCCACTGTCATCACAATTTGTGGGCAGTCCAAAGGGGACAAAATGCCTCTCTTCTGCAAAACTTGCTGTTGGTTTTATGGGTGGAGGATTCTCCTCCCAGCACTCATTGCTAGAGGAAATGTGTAAGTGCTGACACCCACAAGCTCCATTTGAGCGCAGCATGTGCCCAGCCCTGGGGAGGACACGTCCTTGAGTTGTAAGCCGCGCATTCTGAGACAGCCTCGATGGCCCTGTGACTGGAAAGACAGAAACACCTGCCCTGCTTGGATTCTGCATTCTCACCCTGCCACCTGGAAGAATCACCTGCGTGTAAAATGCAACGAAAGTGTGATACAGGACACACACTGGAAGGTGTGGTCTCTGTTTCGTGAGAGCTCATTTTAGTTCATATATCCGATATCCTACTGAATTTGATGAGTGGATTTTAAAACGAAATTTTTTATTTTTTAAATTTTTATTGTTTGGTCATTCAAGAATGGATCTAGAAAATAATAATTACTCCTGACTATTCTATGGCTATCACTGAAAATGATTTGTCATATATGGAGGAAATTGTGAAAAATGATCTCATATGTAAGGTGTGCCCCTGGTATGTGATGGGAAGTATAATTAAAGATGATTTTATAAGGACATTAAGGCACAGAATGGGGAAGTCAATTTTCAGCTTCATACCACAAAAACAGTGGGATAGCAGGGCTCAACTCTTGCTGTTTTGATCCCTTAAAAATTGTTCCGTCTGCTCCCAGAAAGGCTAGTGAGACCCCACTGTGCTCTGGTCAGAACAGCCAAGACCAAAACAACCGGCCATGTCAGGGGCTGGCAGGAGGGTGGATGGGCCAGGACTCCCACCACTGCTGATAGAAACCCAAAGTGGCACAACCACTTGGGAGAAGTTTGGCTGTTCCAAAGTTACACTACAACCACTATAAGAATCAACCTCCTAGATCATTAACCCAAGAAAAATGAAATCATACACATGCCCATGTAAAGATTCGTGCAGGAATGTTCACGGCAGCTTCATCTGGAATGGACGAAACTGCAACACACAATGTCCATCCACAGATGAACGCATAAGCAAACTGATGTATCCACATGGTGGGGTGCAACTGGCAGCAGGGACGAGCCTCAGAGTAATTACGTGGAGGAACAGAAGGTGGATGGCAGCATACAGGTGCAAAATTCCAGAAAAGGAGAAGTAGTTGACTGTACAGAAGAGCAGAGGTTGCCTAGGAAAGGGAGAGGTAGGGCATGGAGGGTGGGATATGTTCATTATCTTCATGGTGGTTCTATGCATATAAATGTACAACAAGAATACCAACTGTGATATATATATATGTTATATACACACACACTATGTAGGTAGCAGGTTATATCCTTCAGTTGCGGATTTTCAGATAGAAAATAACAATCACATATAAAATGCTTGAGGATATAGATGGCATGGCATGATTTTAAAAAACAGTCGATCAACATAAGAGTATAAGGAAAAGAACACACAGCAATGAAAATGTAATTGTCACATTAATTCACACGCAGCTTAACTAATAATTATTGAAATGGAAGGTACAAGAGAAGAAATATGTGGAATAAGATGAACTACATCGTGTGGGCGTGAATGGACATGGGTGATGTAATGGGATTGGCCCTTGGCTCAGCGATGGAGATGGACAGCCCCGGTATCTCAGTGCCTGGACATGAGCAGATGCAACATCGTGCCAGCTGCAGGTTGGTGTGAGTGCTTCATGGCCCTGCTCAGTGCTCAGTGCCCCTTTCTCTGGGATGCCCACCAATGACACTGCCCCAGCTTGGAGCGGGGCCGCTCACCCATAGAAGCAGGAAGAGTTCAGGGAGGACATGCTGCCCATGAAACGCTATAATGCTGCAGGGACACCAGATGCTTTTGCCTGTAGGTCATGGACTGCAGCTAGGCCCATGGCCCGAGGCGACCGCACGAGGCCAGGAAGGGCGCCCCTGCCAGGCATCCAGAAGCAGGTCTGCTGAGCTGCGCTGATGACAGTTTCGTACAACACAGATCTGAGCAGAGTCCTGGAGGGAGACCTGAGCACGTGGAGGAGAGGCGGACTCGGGAGCTCCAGGGTGGAAAGTTTCCAGAATAGGGCGGTCACATTGATGCATGCCATATAAGATAAATACTAAGAAATCTGCCTTTTTTTTTTAACTATGGAAGACAAGAGGGACCTAGAAAGTAGCCAGGAAGGACAAATAGACAACTTCCAAAAAAATGAAAGTCAAGATAAATACACATTTCTCGATAGCAACAGTGGGAGAAAAGAAAACATTCTAGTAATATCTTCCATTCCATTGCCTATATAATCCACCCCATCTGCCTCTCCACTCTGAGAAGGTAAAGATTTTGTTACCACATGCAAGCCAGCACCCTCAGCATCTCATCCGTTCACTTGGAACCCCAGGGAGCTGAGAGCAGGATATCCCTTCTTCAATGTAGACAGTGACCTTTTCCACTGAGCCTCAGATGCAAGCAAGAGGGAAGGTGTCAAAGCCCAGCCATTGAAAGAAGTAAATGACAGGTAAGCACTTCCTTAGCATTGTGCCCCTCCCTCCAAAATGCTAATACCAGCACAGCCACTCTCTCTCGTGGGCCATGCTTACCAAAGTAGGACCAGCCTGGCTTCATTCACAAGAAGGATCCGCAGTCTGGAATCAATACCCACCTCCCTCCCCCTGTCTCCAAGTGGAGAAATGACTTTGTAAGGCCGTGTGTGAGGTCCTCTGTGGATGGACAGTTTGTTCCAGTGAACCCAAACTCTCCTAGATTTGGGAGAATGGATATGCTGCATGTCGTTTTCCACCCAGAAAAGTTCGTTTTGGTTCTTGAGTAGTGATGTCTGGAATGAAATTCTCATGTGCACACCAAGAACATGGAAAATGCTGAGCCTACAATAAGTCATAGCACTATTTTTAACCCAAACACAGGAGCAAATGCAAAGAAAGTAGAAGCACCAAAATCATTTAGGAAAGGAAAGATTCCAGTTAATAGACAGATGCAACAAGGACAATGGTAAGCCAGAACCAGCACGCCACAGAGTGACTGCTGTAAGGCAATCTTCAGGGGATAGGGACATTTGCAAAGCCACAAAGCAGCTCCCCAGATGGTCATCAGTAACTGTCCTGGTTCTAACTTATGTTGAGAATGAACAAATTATTAGAAACTCCTCTATCTTCCAAGGAGATAGAAATGGGCCAGCGACCAGAGACTGCAAACAGAAAGAGGACAGCAGTGACATTTGCTGGGGACACCACAGACTCGCCCTGTGCCAGGTAACCAAGGTAACACACTGAGTCGTGTTCACACCGCAGACACTGACGTGGTGTGACAGGGCGGCACGTCACCTCTGTGGTCTTCATCCCCAAATCCATATCCTGGTCCGATCATGAGAAAGCCCCAGGCAAACCATACAGGGACATTGTACAACCACCTGCCCTCTGCTAAAGGGTCAAGGTCGGGATAGAGGTGGAGACACGGAGGGCAGATCAGAGACTGAGGATTCTCAAGAGGTCTAGACAGAAGGCAGTGTGGGACGCTGGCTTAGCCACTGGAACAGAAAATGCATTCATGGCAGAACTGGTGGCACCTGCATAAAGCCTGCTGTATGACTCGTAAGATCGTGCTGATATTAATTCTTCCTTTCGATCCGTGTTTATGTGAGCTGTTACATGACAGGGAGCTGAATGTCAGCTGTAGGAAAACGCTCTTTGCTATCTTTGCAACTCCTTTGTGGATATAAAACTACCTCAAAATCAAAACATTATAAAATATTTTGAGAATTTTACAGTTAAAAAGGAAATCATTGCTCTTAAATATTTACATATTTGGAGAGATTTATGTGGCCCCTATTTTTGTACTTCTCTCTTCGTGAAATATCTGCTTCTGCAACATTTTCTGGTCTGTTCAGCTGCATGTGATTGGGGAGAGGCTGTGTGAAGAATGACAGCCCTAGAGCAAGAAGCCCATGGCTGGCTGTCACTTGAACACCCCCAGGCTCTTAGACAAAGTACATATCTGACCTCACTTGGCTTCTGAATCTGTTAAGCGGAGGAAACCACTTGTACCTCATCAGATGAACTAAAAAACTGTACATTTTTTAAATACATGAAAAAATATTCATTCCGAATACCTGAACATTTATCTTAAATTTATTTATTTGTATTATACATTTTCATTTAAATATATGTCAAAACACATGAAGTTGTCTAACAAAATATATGAACAGTGAACTGTAAGCCCATCGATCATCGAATGGGTCAGAGTGTGGAAACACATGCTCTAGAGGAGGTCTGACTTACAGAGGGACCCCAGCAGGAGCCACGGAGCTCAAAGACCCCGCTTTGGAATGGTCCGTTGTGTGCCAGTGCGCCCAACAGTCGGAAGTCTCCCGGAAGCAAGCCAGCATCACTTGCATTTCTTAAGTAGAATTCTCCTTAGCATCTCCCGGCCCTGGACTCCAAAATCCCAAAGAGTCTCCAGAGAGAAGCTGACTGCAAACGTAGGTGTGTCTGGGGGTGGGCAGACCTTCTTGGAAGTGGAAGGCTATTTAATCATTTCAGCAGAAGTTACGTTTGGTAGAAATAACAGAAGGGCTCTCACCTTGCCTGGCCAGGACATCGGGCGTAGAAGCATGACCTGAGCAGGTGGTATCAGTGGGAAGACCCAGAACAAAGTCACACTCATGTGGCAGGAGCTCCAGCCACACCCAGGCTCCCCACATTCTCATCCCAGGAAGCCCCCCACCTGCCCATCTTGCACAATCCCTCCCTAGTGAGTCACTGTCTAGAGGTCAACCATATAGATCTGTTCTCTCTCCTAAGCAAAGTCACAACATCCATATTATCCTTGCAATGCATTCATCAACGCTATGTATGCTTACTTTTATAGGTTTGTTTTGTGTCTGCCATATTTGATGCATTCGATAGTTCTAGGAAAAGGAATAAATTCTGAATGTTTTCAAATTCTAGAAATTTTCAAATAAATGTTCCCTGGAGCACTAAAGCTTTTTATGTCCTTAAAGAAAGCCAAAGGCTAAATTGCCTGTATGAACCTGGAGATGTCATGTTTTAAAAAGGCATGCGGTTTTTGAGAAAGCATAGACTGGGAAGCTGGACGTCAGTGGACCAACTATGTGAGGCAAATTTCTGGGAAGAGGGTCACTGGAAATTTCTGTGAAGTGATAAACTAGAGCCAGTATTTATTATATCAGAAGGAACAAATATAGAAAGGAAATAAAAGTTTCTTTCTGCAGTGATTTGAGGTTGAGAATTGGAAATCATGTTTAATTAATAGTTTACACGCACATTACATTTTTTACCGTGATTCGTCTGTCCTACTGGATGGGAGGGAATTATGTCCAGACAGACATGTGGATAAGCACCCATCAAGGACACCTGTATACAGGGCCTTGGTGAGCTCCAGCCACCAGGGCAGAGCAGCTTGCCCAGGGGGCCTTACGTCTAAGCTGGCAGCTCGTGTTGTATTTGCTGGAGATGGTGAGGTCGAGCCTCTGAGTAACTCAGGGCTCTGCACCTCCAAGCATGGGACAGTGGGTCTTCATGAACCTCTGTAAGCCTTGGTTCTTACATCTACAAAACCTGAATTGTGCTGTACCTGAATTGCACACCCACATCTGTGAGCTGCAGCCCTAACCCCCAAGGGGATGGTGTGGGAGGTGGGGTCGTTGGGAAGTGCTGAGGGTCAGATGAGTTCATGAGGTGGGGCCTCCTGCTGGGCTTGGGGCTCTTATCAGAAAAGAAGCCCCAGTGTGTCCCCATTTTCTGCCCCGAGGACACAGCGGGAAGGGGGCATTCCAAAAGCCAGGAACGGATGTCTGACCCCCTGACTCGGGACCTGCAGCTTCAGCCCATCCTGATACTCTGTCACCAGGGCCCCTGCAGTAGCTGCCCAGCAACCTGGGCCAGAGGAAGATGATGTAGAAAGTGTCAGGTAAACCACAGGGGCTCTGACACTTGCAACTGTCCTGAAAGTTATCCTCATTTCCAAGGAATCACTGTGTGCGCCATCCTAGCCTAGCTGCAGCACATTTAGTCCCTGGGCAGGAGAAGGGGCCCAGCCTCCACACTGAGAAGGGGCCTGCACTGACTCTTGTCCCATAATACTGCCAGAAGGCCTGCGGGCAGTGGGGACCTGAGGATGGCCCAGGGAACTTACCTGCATTAGTCAGTTGGGGGGGCCATAGCAAAAATTAGAGAACACACAGCTTAAACCACAGACACTGGTCTCTCCCGGTCCTAGGGCTGGATGTCTGAAGTTGAGGTGGGGCAGGGCAGACCCTCCCGAGGCCCCTCCTGGGCATGTAGTTGCCCTCCTCCTGTGCCCTCACGTGGCCGTCCCTCTGTGCATGTCTGTGTCCTCATCTCCTCTCCTTATGAGGACCCCAGTCACACTGGATCAAGGCACAGCCATGGGACCTCAGTTTACCTTAATCATCTCTTCAAAGTCCCCATCTCCAAATACGGTCTCATTCTGGCCTCCTGGGGATTAGGGCTTTCATGTGTGGTTTTGAGGAACACGGTTCAGCCTGTAACAGCACCTCAGGTGAGTGGGGAGAGCAAGAAACACCATGTGGCCCCTGCTGAAATGACAGTGAAAACGCTTGACCAAAGACCTTTTTTGCTTAAAAAATGTCACTTTTGGCCAAGATGGAGTAACCGGGGCCAGATTTATCCTCTTGACTGAAATAACTAAGGAAACTGGCAAAATGCATGAAACCAGAAAACAGTGTCAGGCAATGAGGGACAGCGGTCCCCAGGATGTTGACATGACAGCCGCAGCTCCCTGCCTAAGGAAGGTTGTAGGCCGTGGGGCAGAGGGGAAGCTCGGAGCAGGGGAGAGGAGCCGGGAGTCAGGAGGCCACATGGCTGCATGCACAGTGCTGGGGAGGGAAGAATTGCCAGAAAGATGGCCTGGATCTAGAGAGGGGCCCCTCACCTCTTCATGGGGAGCACAGGTCTACACACATGTTTGGCAAGGTACTGAGATCAGGGAGGGAGTGACCCCACAGCTCACATGGGAGGGAGAAGGGTGGGAAACAGTAGTTATATTGTCCACTAGCTAGAGTGGAAAATCGTATAATCCACAGGATATATAGCCCCCAAAGGCATCAGTGGTGGCCAAAATGAGTTCTAGATGTGGGCCTGGTCCCGCCCAGCAAAGCTTAAAGTAAGATTGGAAAGAATCAAACTGTTCTCAGTAACGTACTACATCCCGGAACAAACCTCGGCACAGCAGCAAAACGTACTCAGTCCCCACAACGTGAAACTCACAGTGTGTGGCGACTAATAAAAAGTTAACTGGCATGTAAAGAAGCAATAGAGCCCCTAACGATGAAAGCAGCCCCGGGAGGACAGATGACACACTCGTGCACAAGGACATTAACGCCGGCACTGTAACTGCATCCCACATGTTCAGAAGGCTGGAGGAAGGCTGGAGCATCAAAGCCCAGACACGGGAAATATAAAGAAGAGGACACACATCTTGTAGAGATGAATGCTGTAATGTCGGAGCATGGACAGGGCGTGGAGGGGTTAGCAGGGGCTGGGCTGGGACACTGCAAAGGAAACGGAAACTGTGGCATGGAAACTGCACAGCTGGCAGTGGTCTCTCGATCCAGGATCGGTGGATGTGGCCACCGTGAGTCAGCATCGGAGGGTGAGAAGAGCATGCACGTGGAATCAGACATCCTTGCATTCCTGCTAGATGTGCAACCCTATTCCTATGGCTACCCCTTCCCTGCTTTAGTGTGGATAACACTTCTGTCTCAGGGAGGATTTGCATGGTGAAGTCGGTCCCTAAATGCACGTAAGTGGCAGGGTGTCACCACAAGGACTGGGTGCGCTGTGTTGTACGGTGTGAAGAATATCCCTCATGCAGTCCTCCACAGCTGCTCCTGAGCTCCATGGTGAATGCCTCAACTCTCTTACTTTATACTTTGTTGAAAATACTTGCCTTAAAAATAACCTAAATAGTCTCTTTTTTAAGACAATTTATTTGCAGACATTATGCACCTTCAGGGAAGGAGAGGAGAGAAGGGAGGAGCAAGGAAGCCGGATAGCCCTGGATCCAAACCAGACTAAACAGAACTAGCCTTGCCTTAATCTGCCTCCAGCTCCCCCTGCCCCACCCCGTATACATAAACAAATACAATAAATTAACTAAAGGACAAAATCAGAAGTGTAATCAAGAGAGTCCCACACCATCAGACAATAATGGGACAAAACACTCCTGTCTCCCAAAATAAACCATGTTTGGAAAATTGTTTAGAGAAATTGCAAGGCTTTTTTTTATGTCAGACTTCCTAACTTTTATCATCTGATTACTTACAATAGGTCATGCTTTGACATTTATTCAAGACTGCAGGTTTTGGATGAGTTGGTGGGCAGCTGTCCAGGATGACCCACCGTTCAGGCACGCCGTCTGCAGCCCAGCCGTGCCTGTGGGGCACTGGGGCTGCTGTGTGAAACAGGCGAAGCTCCCCGTTCTTCACACTGTATCAGCAATGAAATCATAGCGCAGAGTTTCATTCCTTTCGTACAGCAGTGAGAAAAATGATTTTGGATGTAATTTTATTTGAAATGAAATAACTCGAAGACCCACAAAGATAAGCTAGGCTCTGAAGACGTTGGCCTGGATCCTGGCCTCAGCCTGAGGCTCACCGGGGCAGGATGCGGCTTGGTGGCCTCCCCTCTACAACAGGGGTTGGTTCAAAGGGCTGCCTGAGCATTAAGTGGGTTAATGTTTTTAAATTGCTGAGAATAGTACCCATGATATAGTAGGTGCTCCATACACATTTATTAAGAATAAACAAACTGGAGCAATCCACTGCTTTGCAGGACGGTGTAGATGGGCAGGGGTTATAAGGCAGCCTTCTCTAAAGCTAATTATGCAGGAAATGGTACAGTTTTCATGCCCTCCTTCTGTATGAATAAAACACGCCATTCATACATGAAAAGAACACTCCATTTAAAATAGCCACCAAAAAGATCAAACACCTGGGAATTACCTTAGAAAGAAATGTGCAGAACCCACTGACCCAAAATCAGACTCACCGCTCCAAAAAATTGTGTGAATATTCTAGAAAAGGAGACCACACATCACAAAGGCACCATTCTACCCAATTCATCTGTGATGCTGAACGCACTCTCAGTAACAAAAACCAGGGAGCCCATGATAAACTTCGTCTAGAAAAGTGAAAAGAGTCCCACACCATCAGACAATAATGGGACAAAACATTCCTGTCTCCCAAAATAAACTGTGTTTGGAAAATTGTTTAGAGAAATTGCAAGGCTTTTTGTATGTCAGACTTTCTAATTTTTATCATCTGGTAGATCTTTATCACTTGGTAATTTTTACCACTAGGTAGAACTCTGAAAAAAAAGAGCAATATAAAGCGGTACCTGCCTTCTCAGGCTGTAAAGCAGTGTGGGGACAATTATTTAAACGCGTTGGCATCACAGATGAGCAGACCTGCAAACTCATGAACCAAAGTCTGGGGACAGTCAGGTGGCCAGCCCTCAGCTCTGAGTGCAGATCCTGATTCCTGGGCCTGCACACAGCAGGCACGCTGACAGGCCAGCCCTGTACTTCCACGGCTGCAGACCGGAGCCCCCACCTCCCCTCCATTCCTCCTGCACTCACGGGAGCTGCTGCGCCCTCTCCGAGGTCAGCCTCCAAAACAGGCCCACGCTGCCCATGGAGGGCCCCGCTGGTGGGCGCTGGGGCAGGGAGCTGAGGGAGCAGGGACCCTGGCTGGAGGGTAGCAGCTTGCTGGTCACATGCATAGGCAGCTGTCTGTCCCTCCTGCAGGACGTCTTGTAGGAGGAAATATTTTAACATTTAACATGTAACTGTCCATCGTGCCTTTTAACTTGGTCTCTGATGAGGAGAGGAACCTATAGCTCAAAGCCTTGGAAAAGCTGTTCCTTGTGCATCCAGCTGCTCTTGATGCCACGGGTATCGGGCCTGTACTGGACTCCTCAGAGTGACACGCAGTGGCCTTTATGCCACACGGGCATGGTGGGCTTAGGATGGTGAGGTTCTGAGGGGACAGAGCATGGAGCCTCGAGCTCCCTGAGAGTAGGGCTGCCTCTCCTAATACACCATCACACCTGAAAGTTCCCCTGGGGCGCAAGTGCCACCATAATGAAGGACCCCAGTGGGGCAGCCTGGGTGCACACACTGGCTTCCTGCAGCTCTGGAGGTGGGACCCCAGACCACGTTGCTGACAGGTTTGGGTCCCGGGGTGAGTTCCATGTCCTGGCTAACAGACATCAGCTCACTCACCCTGTCCTCACATGCAGGAGAGAATGAGCTCCACCCCCCCTTGTCTTACCCACCCCAGCACAGGCCACCCCACCACCTCATCCCACTCTACTTTCCTGCCCAAGGCCCCACACCCAAACTCCATCCACTTGCAGATCAGGGTTCATGAGCAGTGGGAGGGCATGAACTTTCAGTGCCCATGTGGCCCAGCCAGAGTGTGCATGTAACCTTGTCCACAGGGACAGGAAGCAGGGTCAGGGGCTCACACAGCCACCCCAGGAATGCTCAGGCATGAGGAGGGCTTGCCAGTAAGTCAGTGGGTGGGAACTAAGCTAGATGAGCAGAGCCTTCCTGCCCTGGGCCACAGGGGTGTTCCGTGGCCTGTGTGATGAGTGGGGGCATGGTCTGCAGGCGTTTCTTCAGAGGCAGGCATGCGGGACCCACACACATCCCTGGGGGCACCCTGGGCTCTGAACTGGCCTGTTAACGTTTCCCTCCCAAGTCCTCCCCAGTGTGGTCAGATGTTACCAGGTGCTTCCAGGGTAATCAGTGGAACACGCTGCATGGGGGCAGGACAGTGGGGTCACACGGGGCTACGTGCACAGCAGAGGGCACCTGAGCACCTTTCACACTACAGCTCAGAGCAAACTCCCAAACCATAAAGTCTTCAGTTACCAAACGGACAAACCCCATTGGAATCCTCCCACATCAGCCTGCTTTCAGGACTCTACCTGGGGACACGTTGGGTTAATGGGGGGCTTCTTGCTCAACTGTCAGGGAGAAAGTGAACCACAGAGGGTCCTGGTTTAAATGCCTGCCCTTCAAACCGGCCTTCATGAGGGGCTTAGATGGATACCTGGGGAGAAGGCCTATCAGAGAGGTCCTATCCACGGGTGTCAGAGCCTTTGAGAGTTTACACACCCTCAAGACTGTAGGCTGTACCTCAGAAGTGCATTATGTGGAGTCTTGGATGTCGGGGGAGATTTTGTATTTAATAACTTAAGGAATGATGAGGCACCGACTATCATCATACATTGGGCTGTGCAGTGATATCTAAGAGAAGCACAAGGGTGGGTAAACTACAGGCAGAAGACTAAGCTGATTTAGAGAGACACAGGTCTACCCTAAGCTGTGTTCGCTGAGAAGAGCACGTGGTGTTGAACTGACATATATGACAGAAGATTTGACAATCTTAGCTGAATGAATACATTTTAGCATGGAGAAAGAGAGAGATTTGGGATTTGCTATAGCTCTAGGTATATTGTAGGTGGTCAATAAATGCATATCTACAGACAAAATAATGGAAATAAACACACTTCTAGAAGCAACATCTAGGACATGGGAAGGCTAATATTGAACTAAAGGCAGGATATCTGTGTCTCTTATTAAATGTGCAGCAGGATCTTAGACAAATAACCAGATTTGATGATGTGTCTTGAATTCTATTGGACCTTTTACATGATGTGAAAGGTGGGCAAGTTACTGAACCTCTCTGAGCCTCTGTCCAACAGATATGAGTCCAGTGATGGCACTAATCTTGTAGGTGACAAGGACTTGGTGACCTAATATGTGCACAAGGGTTGGCATGTGGCTCAGAAATGTCACTGTAATCACTAACATCCACCTCACCATCATCGGCATTACTACTACTTTGCACCAGTCCCACCTTGTTGGGAGCTCAATACAGACAAAATATCAACACAGAAATGAGCACTCGATGTGGCTTTCAATTGTCAACATGGAAATTAGCATGCAAGTGAAATTCTTTTGTAATTGTACAAAGTATTTTAAGAGGAATAAATGAAAACACCTGCAGAACTTTTTTCTAAATGAGAAGTTCTTTCATCTAAGATCAACCCAGAAAGCAAATTCTTCCACTTGCCCTCGGTCTCACCACATCCAGATCTTTCTAGCTGGAGCTCTTTGGGCCAGAACCCACAGCAACGCGGAGGGAGAGAGGCACAGCCTGCAGGGAGCATGGTGCCACCCTTTGCAGACCGCCAGTCCTCTGGCTCACATCAGCAGACTTTGCAGAGCCTACATCCACTTAGGACAGGGAGCCCCGACAATAGGAAATGCCGTCAGTGTGCACCCTCACTCGTTGCTCATGGATGGCAGCCCCATCCACACTTCCTCGGACTTAGGGGACTCTGTGGTCACTGCTTAGGGGGCTTTCTCTCCAGTGGCTCTGTAAGAACAGGCCTCTCTAATGAGAAGTGGGCACTTTCAGGCCTAAAGTAGACTTCTAATTATCTATATGGCCTTATTCACTCCAATCACAATGCAAGTTGCTAACCAGAACTACTTTTGTTTCAAATGAGCAAGACAATTACCCCGATGTACAGTGAAGAACACCAAGGAGAAAAAACCTATACTTTAAGCCTTACAGCAAGTTATAGACCTGCTGGTCCCATAATGTGTCTCAGTATGGAAAGAACTCCGCGAGGGAAGGCAGGGCCGGCGCTCTGCAGGGAAGGCCACACACCAGTACCTCAGGGCTGATGGGGTCCTTAGGGAGCTGTGCAAGGAACCAGAGCATCGAGATGCGTATTTTCTTTCAGGTCCATTGGAAGAGGATGACAAAAATAAATAAAATAAAATAAATCTGAATCTATAAAGGAGACCCTCCTGTCTCCAGTCACACATTTTCAGTGACCCATGCAGTCACTGACCTATTCTTTACAAATTATTCCCAGCCGCCGACCACATGAACCATTTGCTAAGTTCCAAAGACACAGAGATAAAATAAGTATGAGGTAATTTGCACTCTTGGGGCAGGGGTGGTGAATGTAACAATAAACACACTCAGACTGCCATGCGAGGGCACAGTGAGGGGTGATTCCTCGCGGCTCCTTCCAGCACTGACTTTCCCAAGTAGCTGCAGCCACACGGACAGAGGAGGCCACACCTGCCCTGCTCCTTGTCCGGCTCCGGAGCCTCAGGTGTGGCTGGCAGTTCGGTCAGGGAGACAGGAAGGACCCGGCTGAGCATCACCACCGAGGGGGTGAGCTGCCCCCACCCACACGGGGAGCTCTCTACTTCCCTTCCTCCAAATAGGTACCCACACACTTGCACACTGTTCTTGTGTCAACTTTCCTACTGCAGAGGGGAAAAGCATCTCATTGTTGTCTTAATTAGCATTTGTCCAGTTGCCCCTAAGATTGAATGTATTTTCTTGTTTTATAGGATATTTGTATTTGGAGATGTATTTACATCTGTGCCCCTGTGGCTTTATTCTACTGGGTTCTTTGTTCTTATCATTGATTGAGAGAAGCTCTTTGTAGTTCCATATGCTGCAAATACTGTTTCCTGCTCTGTCCTTTGCCTTTGGCTTTGTCCATGTGGCACGCTGGTTGGGCTCTGATGTGGGGACACTTGCTGCCATAAAGGAGACCAGGGGAGAGGCCAGCTTCTGAGGCGGCTCACTGAGACCATCACTCTCTGACCGTGACCGCCAGGGAGTCCAAATGGCGCCATGCTGGAGTGTAAGCCCTATGCAAGATTGCACCACTTGTTATAAAAACATGATGCCTTCACTATTTTTAATGCTGCTACGTATTAAAATTATATTGTATATATTGGATTAAATGAAGAATACCAAGAAAATAATGTCACTTATTTCTTTTTACTTTTTTAAGTGTGGCTACTGGAAAACTCATGATTATGTGTTTGGCTTACTGTGTGTTTCACCGGGTAGTGCTAATCCAGAGACAGCAAGACAGCGGGCGCAGAGCCACCCCAACCCTGCCACCTGCTGCGGTTATGCCACATGCATGTCCACCCCTTGTGTGACATGTCAATCGTTTTTCATTTTCCTGCAGGGAAGGTCAATTCTCCAAGTTCCTTTCTTGAATCATCCCTCGTTTGTTCATAAATCAGCTTCCCAGATCCTCCACTGTGTTCCTCAGTCTTTCTGTCTATCCCAGGCCAGTGCCTTTCTGTCTTAGTTCCCACCGTTTATAATAAATACGTGTGATGTTTGATAAGGTAAGTCACCCCCACCACTGCTTCTCTTCTTCCGAAATGCTTTGACTAGTCTGATCCCTTTGCTGTTCCATATATACTCGGATTAGTATTGCAGTCACACACTCATATACCAAATGCACACAACAAAAATGTGTGTGGGGATGTTGGTTATAATTTTATTGAATTTATAGATCAATTTTAGTAGAATAAACTTTGTCAGAATATTGTTTTCCTGCTCGTGAGCCTGATAAAACTCTATCTTTGTTTAAGTTAACTCTGATGTCTTTCAAGGAAAGGCACGGCCATCTTGTTAGATTTATTCCTGGTAATTTATACGTCTCCTTCTTCCTTGTCTTTCACTAGATCAAGTTGTCCTTTGGTCTTATTAGAAATAATGCATCCCATTTCCATCATTCTAGTGGTGGCTTCTTTGCAAATTCTGTTAACTCACTATCCTTATCCTATAATGAAAACATGCATATAGTGCATCCCAGAATGAGAAAAAGGTGATACGAAGCATCACTCTTCCTAGCTCCACCGACCCCTTCTCCCTAGGGGTGATGTCCATTGTATGTAGTCTTCTAGAAATTATCCTTAAGCTTCTAATAAAAGTTATCCTTTGCTACAAAAATTAACGGAAATGATCACTGATACCTTTTTTTCTCCAACAAGAGAGGATGGAGAAAAGGCCAAGTTCCAGGCCTACCTACCTGTGCATCCCCCAGTAAGTCACTTCACCTCCGAGCATCAGTTCCCTGTTTTTAAAATGGGAACGATGACCCCACACTCAGGACTGGCTTGCCAAGTTCTAAGACTGTCACACTGAGCCTCAGTGGCCCCTGGCTGCACCAGGAGCCCAGTGAATGGAGGGGAGCATGCTGCCGGCTCCGGCTCCCAGAACCACCTGCTGGCTTCAGGGAGCAGAGACCCACTCTGCCCGCTGCCAGCATGAGCTCAGGAAGGGCCCGGACCACATCCTGCCACCCCAGTGGCTCTTGTGCTCAGCTCTGTCCATGAGCCCTGCTGTCTGTGTGTCCTGCCGGTCCCAGGAGCAGGCCTTCTTCCTTCCCCTCCCCACTGGTGCTGCAGAGCTCCTGCAGCCTTGGGGTCTACACACTGAGCTCTCAGCTCACTGAATAATCCCTCTTTTGTGGAGGGAAGAGAGGACCCTCTAAGGAGGTATGAGCTCAACTGTGCCAGAGTGTGTCAAACCTCCAGGCCTGGGCTCAGTGGAGAGCCCTTCTTCCACTTCCTGAACACAGACCTGCTTCTCTGGTGGCAGCAACGAGGCCTCTCCTCCAAGGAGCCTCCCCTGGCCTGGGGGCACATTGGCTGGCTGCCCCACTGCCCTCTGCCAGCTCTAAACCCTGAGCACCCCTTCCTGAACCCTTGACTTAAGTGCATGTCTTGCTCATCTTTGCATCCTCTGCCCCTGGCAGGGCGCCTGGCATCCCCCAGGGGCCAACAAAGCCTTGTAGGGTGCACATGCCTTCTCAATATAACAGATTATGATCCAGAGAGCAATCAGAAATGGTCTCTGTCATCAAGTAGCTTGCCATCTGCACAAAACAGGTATAAATCAAATTACTAGATGGGGGGATGTACAAGACAACGGTGACGCTCCACAAGAGAAGTGAGCTTTGGCCTGACAGCCATCACCTGACCCAGACCAGAGAGCTGGGGCGTCCAAGGAGTGAGCAGACCTTAGGGGCAGGATGGCGCTGGTCGGAAGCGTGGCTGGGTTCCCAGCAAAGGTTTGTGCAAAACAAGGGATGCTGACAAAAGGTACCCGAGCCGCTAGAGGAGGGCCACTCACCCAGGTGTGCCCCACCCATCAGCGACACCCTCGGGAAACGGGAGGCCCCTGCTCAGGGCCTTGGTGTCAAGTCAGATGCGATCACGCTGCCTGGAAGCCAGTGTGCCAGGGAGATTGGCACCCTCTATATGTTTAGGGGAAGGGTTTGAATTCCACGGTGAAACTGCACTGAGAGGACTTCGGTTGCTATACATGTCCGCTGAAGCCTAACTCAGAAGAAAAGTCCTTAGTTCTTCTAACAAGGAGAGCCACGAGCTCTCATTTGTTTTTTTAAAGGGTGCTTTACTTTGGAGAATAAATTTAAAAGAACACTTGGTTTTGTCAAGCTTTGGCCATAACATTGAAGTGGCCTTAAGAAGAGCAAAACCGGCATGGATTTCAAAGTCAATGAAAAAAAAAAAAACAGTATTTTCAGAATATATTCATTTCTAAAATTTACTTGATTCTTTATGAAACAGCAGTTGGCAAAATGAATTAATTCAGATTTTCCTCTATGTTAGTGTAAATTGGCTGGAATGGTGTTTGCTGTATCTTTAATCGGCCAAAAAAAATACCTTTGTTTTCTCTAAAAGAATTAAAAGTTAGGTCAATACAGGTATTTAAATTTATGTTTTAGAAAAGCTTTTAGGAATGAGTTAAAAGTATCTAGACAGGATGATGTGGATAATAAGACCAAGAAAATAAGTAATAGGCCTACGAGAAAGAAAGTGTGCATGTGTGTGTGTGTGTGTGTGTGTGTGTGTGTGTGTGAGAGAGAGAGAGAGAGAGAGAGAGAGAGAGAGAGAAAAGCATGATTATTTGTCTATGATGATACCCTGGGTCGCTAATGAGAAACTCACACGTCCCAAAGCTGCATCCATGAAGCTTCCAGGGGACCCCGTTGTGGCCCACATGACAAGCCCTCCGCTGGGTGTCTGGGGAGCTGCAGTGGGTCGTGGCTGGCCTCAGACAGTGGGAATAGCAAAGGGGGCAAAGCAACAGTTTCTGGGGGTCTTGGAAAGACCCCCCTAACAGCCGAAGCATCATGATGTGCTCTAAGGCACTTTTATATTAAGACATTATTTTAAAGCTATAAACTCACCAAGAAACGCCTCAATATTTAAAATAATGAGAAAAATACAGAGACAACTTACAACAAGCCCAGCAGTGATGAACTGCAGTTGACAGGGTGGGACACCCCAGCCCCAGGTCCTCCCCCCGGTAAACTCACGACTCTGTCTAACCATGAAAATGACACCCGACAGATCCCAGCTGAGGGGCCGCCTGCAGCAGCCCCGGCCAGCTGGCAGGTCACCACAGACATAGGGGGCCTGAGGAGCAGCTGCCACCCTGGGGGCCTGCAGGGACTCGAGGACCGCGTGTCACCTGGGGCTCTGGATGGGACCCTGGGTGGGGTCCTGGACCGCAGAGGGACAGTAGGCAAAAGGAAGGGACCTGAGTAAACTACGGACTTTAGTTCACAGCATTAATATTGGCTCATTACTGTACCAGAAAGATGTTAATAAAATTATTTTTAGTTTTTTTGTTTTGTAAAGCCATAATTTACTAAAAATTTTTTTAAAGGTCACTGTGCTTTTAACATTCAAGTGGGAGGGAAAGTTTGGAATTTCTTTGTCATTTCATTACCTTGCCACAACTCTGAAAATTAGGACTACTTATTACAGTGGAAGGGTTTTTTTTTTCCATAAAATTAATTCATGCCACGATTCAGTGAGAAGCTACATACGGAACTGATACCATAGACATTCTGCAAGGAGTCAGGGAACTTGTCTGAAAAGATAAGGCTTCCTATAAATCATTACAACATAAATCAGAGATGTGCGTCCAAGACAGCAGTAAGTCCAGACAGGTGTGATTTAAACGAGGAGTTTCAGTGCAAATAGTGGAAATATTCGTGGCACTAACAACATCTGAGCTGGTGGTAGACAGGCGTGTGTGAAGGGAATTAAGGACAGGAGGAGGAAGAGCATGGACAGAGTAGAGGGGAGGTGCCAGGCCAGGGGACCAGGAGGGGGCCAGGTCACACTGCGATGTTCTCAGCTGTGGTTACTGAAGCAGTTAGAGGGCACATGCCAGTCAGGGTGTTCTCCAGACAAAGGCCCAGCTTTAGAACCACACGCTTCACGCTATGAACCAGGTAAATGTTCCTGAATTGGAAAAACAGAAAGATATCACACAGTCTCTGAGGAAATAAAGCCATTTCCAACTTGAGATATTTGCCTGGGGGGACTCAGCAGACAGACCCAAGGCCTAGGAAGGCTGCCAGCAGGACCTCGGGTAAGGGCCACCGAGGCACAGGGCATGGGAAAGGCAAGTTGGAGGCGAGGTCATAAACAGCCCGGCAGGCCAGGTGGCTGGAAGTGTGCTTTACAGGCAGAGAAAGTCACATGCAAACCTCACTGTGAGTGCGTGCCACAGGTTAGCCCAAGGCCGGCCCTGAGACCAGCTGTCTCCCACTTGTCCCAACCTGACTGTTCTCCATAGGAGGGAGAGAGCTGGTTGAAACATGAATCTAATATTTGTAATTAAGTTTTTTTCTTGAGATTATCATAAGTTTGGATGCAGATGTAATAGAAATACTAAGAGATCTTATGCACCCTTTACTTATTTGCATAGATAGTTTTTAAGAAATGTCCCAACTGCCTTTCAGAGACTGTTACATTTTCCATTCCCACCAGCAGTGTGTGAATAATCCAGTTTCTCCACAGGCTCACCAGCATTTGATATTTTATTGTCTGTGTTAGTCATTCTTACAGTTGTTACTTCACACAATTTTTTTTATTTGCATTTTAATTTGCATTTCCCTGCAGTCTCGTGATGTAGAACATCTCTTGGGTTTATCTGCATCTGCATATCCTCTCTGGTGAGGTGTGTTTTCATGCCTTTTGTCCACTTTCTAGGTGAATTATTTTATTGTTCATTTTGAGAGTTCTTTATGTATTTTGGACACGAGTCCTTGGTCAGAGATATAGTTTGCAACCATTTTCTATAATCTGTAGCTGGCCTCTTCATCCTTATAAGAGTGTTTCACAGACCAGAGGTTTTTTAATTTTGTTGAGATCCCCTGCAATCACAATTTTGGTGTTGAGTCTATAAACTCTTTACTTAGATCCTCAAGATTTTCTATTTTTTTTTTCTGAGAATGTTGTCGTGTTGGGTTTACACTTAAGTCTAAGATCCATTTGGAGATAATTTGTGCATAAAGGGTGAAATTTAGTTTGAGGGTCAGATTTTTCCCCTCTGGTGTCTGCTGACTCCAGCGCTGGTTTTTGAAAAGGTTACCCTTTTCTCATTGAATAGCTTTTTCACCTTTGCCAAAAATCATTAGGACATCCTTGTGCGGGATTGTTTCTGGGCTCTAGATTCTGTTCATTTGACCTCTGTGCCTGTCCTTCTGCCAATAGCAATCAATTTTTATTACTGAAGCCTTATAATAGGAATTAATACTGGGTTGAATGATTCTACTGACTTTCTTCTTCTTTTTTTAAAAATAGTGGTATCTATTATAAGGCCTTTACCTTTCCGTATAAATAATAGGATAAACTTGTCTAAGCTGACAAACAAAAAAACATTGCTGGGATTTTGACAGGAATTTCTTTAAACTTGTAGATCAGTTTGTGATAATTGACTTCTGTACTACCTTGATTTTCCTTTCGTGACAATGGTAGGCCTCTTCATTTATTTAAGAGGCCTTTCATTTCTTTCATTAGCATTTGGTGATTTTCATCATAGATACTTTGTACCTGTTTTGTTTTTTTATACCTAATTACTTCTTTTCCTTTGAAATGATTATAAATGGAATATACTCTAAGTTTGTTTTCCACATGTTTATTGTGAGGACATAGAAATGCAGTTGATTTTGTGTGTGGAATTTGTATCCTGCCCCTTTGCTGAACTTGTTATTTCAATTTTTTTTTTACTTTTTTTTAACAGTGTTTTGGGGGATGTTCTATGAAAACAATGTTCTCACCTACAAACAGAAACAGTTTTATTTCTTCCTTCCCCATTATTATGCCTTCTTTTCTTGCTACTTCACAAGCCGGAAGTTCCAGTGCTACATTAATACAATGGGAAAAGCGGCTTTATCTTGTTTCTCCAGGACAGCCCTCTGTCTCACCACAAAGTATGGGTTTGCTGTGGAAGCTCTGTGGAAGGCTGAGGTCATTCCTCTCAACTGCTAATGCAGGTGCGGTAGGGCAAAGGCATGGAACAAGCATCATGATTAGGTTTTCCTGCCTATGATTAAAAATGCCAAAATATAGATAGTGTAGTAAGAACAGGAGGGACTCCATCTTAAGGTTAAGACTCCATTTAAAAGCAGAGAATTGATAATCTACATTCCTCACTTTCTAATAACGTTAGGTCTTATAATGAAGCTACAATGTTTATTGGCATAAGGATGGACATATACATCGATGGAATGAAATAAAGCATGCAGAAATAGACAACAACCTTTATGGCCAATAGATTTCAACAATGAGGCCAAGGTAATTCATAGGGGAAATGATAGCCTATTCAAAAAAAAAAATGTCAAAGCTTCTGGATAACCCTGTAGTGAAAAGTGGATTCCCATCTCAACACACCCACACAAAAATAATTTGAGCACATCATAGACTTGCCTGTAAAAGCTAAAACTATGAAACTATTGAAAGAAATCAGAGGAGAATATATTTGTGATTTCAGAAAGTAGGTAGAACTTCCCTAGTCAGGTCACAAAAAGTACTAACCAAAAACCAAAAAAAAACTGAGATTTGGACTTTGTCAATATTAAAACATTCTTCTCATAAAAAAGACACCATTAAAATAATTAAAGGGCAAGCCACTGACCAACAGAAGATATCTGCAAAGGGGTAGACCTGATGAAAGACTTGCAAACAGAATATAAATAATTCACATACTGTAAAGGAAAAGACAAGAAACACATTAACAATTTGCAAAAATTTGAGCAGATATTTCAACAGAGAAAGAAAATCAAATAATTGATAAACACTCAAAGGATACCCAACCTCATCAGTCATCAGAGAAGTGCAAATTAAAACCACAGTGTGATGCCCTCTCTCACAGACCAGAATGGTCAGTGTTAAAAAGAACTGACAATACCAAGTGCTGACAAGGAAGTACAGCGACTGGAAATGCATGTAGCACTAATGCAAGCATGACATTGTCCTGCCACTTCTGTATCTCATGCACCAACTCAATATGCACCAACCACACTGAATCCCATTCCTGGTATTTACCTCCCAAAATAAAAACATATGGCCACAAAGCAAGTTGTATACATATGTTCATAACAGCTAACACTGAAAAAGAAGATGATTGGATAAACAAATAACTCTATGTCCTTATACTTACACAGCACTCAGCAATAAGACCCCAAAACTAGGGTGCACACAATGACCTGAACCCCATGTTTGAGCAAAAGTAGATACCCAATGAATACATTCTCTTTGGTTCTCTTTGATTCTGTCTCCAGAACAGACAAAATCAATGCATGTGGAAAACACTCAGGTAGTGGCTGCCTCTGAAAGCAGAGGGTGGTTTGACTGGCAAGGGGCAGGGTGGAAATTTCTGGATGAGGGAAACATTTTGGGCGGTGATTACAGGGATGTATACTTGTGTCAGCATTCATTAAGCTGTACACTTAAAATTTCTGCTGTATTTGAATGGTACCTCAGTATAAATACTCCAGGAAGCTAAAATGAAACTGTACATGTGACATAATGAAACACCAGATAACTCAATTGCATGTGAGCAGGACTGATATTCAAGTCCCATCACCCCCTAGCTGCATGTCCTTGGGCAAATCATTACACGTCCAAATTCGGTCGTATGAAGATTCAGCAAGGTGATATCAAGATGTGCTTAGAACAGTGACTGCCACAGAGTGAGCTCTCTGGAAACGGAAACTAGTCATGCTATTCTTATTGACAAGTTAAATACACAGTCAGGGAAAGTGTGAAAAACCCACTCCCTTTGTGATTCAATTGAGAGCTCCTGCTTGGAATAAAAACTGCAGTTTCACCATATGCAATGATGCCCAAAACACCATACCTCAAACGACTTGGCTGTAACACCAGTGAGTTAAAAAGGAGCACTTCTCTAAAATATAAACCTATTTTTTAAAAAAGCAGCACTGACCTTTATAATTCCAGCATTAACTTGTGTTTTAAGAGCTTGGACAGAATTGTATAGGATATCTGAGTAGAAGGAGCAAAATTTGTAAATGTTATTGTAAAACATTTGCTTTCAAAGATGTAAATACGATTAAATGAATGCATTGAATACTAAGAGAAGAAACGTGACTGAGCCTAGTTCCTGAAAACCATGCAGGTGTGCGCATCTGAGCGCCTGTGGCCTCCAGCAGGGGGAGCCCGCAGCCCCTGGTGGGCTGGCCCCGCCCAGCACCAGGGCGCTGGGACTTACCCAAGGGCTGTGACCTAAAGTGGGAAAACTGGAGGCCAGCAAGTTCTGAAGGGAAAAACAGGCTTTGTATTTGTTTGAGGCGTCAGCATGTGCCTGGGCGATGGCCAGCTACACCTGCTCAGTGTGTCTGTGTGTCAGGGGGTGCAGGTGCCCATCATCTGGCCCCTGGAGGCCACTGCAGCTGTGTCCGTGTCCATCCCTCTGCTGGACGGGCCACCGCCCCTGTGCTGTGTTGGCCCCAGGGCAGCCGTCTTCTTTCCATCAGTCGACATCTCTGGAGACCTCCTGACTGTCCCCGCAGGCAGATTTGATGTCAGGCCTCCACTAAGGGACACCATCGCGTTTATTTAGGGGTCTTGCACTCTGCACTTTGCGCATGAGGAACAGGAGCTCACACGTGGCAGGAGCATTGGTGGCAGTTACCGACTTGTCGTGGAACGGGGAAGGACTAACCTAGAAAGGAAGATGCTTGCTCCTGCATTAACAGGACAGGTGGCTAACCTCTCACGTGATTATGTTGGACTAAAGGAAGGGTTTGGGGCAGCAGAGACCCCTGGAGGAGATTTCCGGGCTGCCGGCACAGGTGCACAGGTGAGGTCAGGTGCGGGCGCCAGGGGAACCTGTGCCTGTCGCATCCCTGACGCTGCTGGCCACCGGCTGAGCAGCGGGCATCTCCCAGGGGAACCGCAGGCTGCCTGCACTCTCCACTGCCCAAGTCCCTGTCTCCAGGCTCTTTTCCTGCTGTCAGGTCCAGAGAGAATTTAGTGAAGAAAAAAGGGCCTGGCTGGAGGAGGAGCCCTGAAGTGTAGATGGCTCAACTTCTGTTAGCTTCCTTTTGGTGGCGGCTCTGGCCAAGCGCTAGTAATTTCAGCTCTGAGTCTCTGAAGGGTGCAGTCGTGTGCAGGGGTCACCTGGTGCCAGGCCTGTCCTCCTGCTGAGCCCGGGGACCCTGCAAGGATGCCCCCACAAAGGGGTTCATGAGTTGGAGAGGAAGCTAATCACACCTCCCTCCAAGGTCTCCTTGCAAAAGGTATTCGCTTGAATATCTTATGAAAAAAGCTTAGCCCACAATTGCCTCCCAAATCGTAAGCCTGGTTTGATACCCCCCACCATGTGAGCTCACAGGGAGAGGCCCTAGCAGGCTTGGGGCTACCTATGCCCCATGCCTGAGGCGTCTAGGGGAGACCCATTATCAGTGTGCCGAATATGCCTGATGGGTGTTTCCCATGGAATGTGTCAGACCAGAATATTTACCAGAGCTGTGTGGTATGGATGTTGGTGTATATGAGGGTGGTGGTGGCATCTGAGAAAGGCATTGGCATTTTCAATACGGTAGGAACACATTGTTTTCTTTCCCACTTAAAATAAAAAGGATTTAAGGATCTTGTCTCTGAAAATCGTAATGTGTCGCCTGTAAGGGATTATACGTGGCTGATGGGGTGGACGCTTCAGGGCAATGAGCTCATTATTTGGATACGAACTGGTTGGAGCAGCAACAAAATCAAATGACATGATCCAAGAGACAGTCCAAGGACCAAGGACGGCAATGGTGGAGCCCCAAGCCACCGTAACGCTCCTCATGTGCCTCCCCACCCCTCCCCTTCCCACCCACAATACTCATTGCTTCCTGTCACTATGGAGTAGTCAGCATTTCCTAGGTTTTTATGTAAGTGAAATTGAACTGTATCCACTCTCTTTGGCTCCTTCCACCGAGTAAAATTATTTTTAGATTCATCCATACAGTTGCATGTGTCAATACTTTATTCCTTTTTATTTCTGGGGTACCTCCATTATATGCATCGACTACAGTTTGTCTCTCTGCTCACCTGCCGACGGACATAAGGATCATTTCCCAATAATTTGTTTAAAATATAGCTGCTATGAACATTTCTGTGTGAGTCCTGTGTGGGCATATGCTTCCATTTTTCTTGAGCAAAATGTACAAGTCAATGGCTGGGCCATAGGCTGCATTTAGCATCATAAGTAATGGCCAAACTGTCCCTGAAAGTCGCCAAACTGTTACTGTTCACATTCCAGAGTGTATGACAGTTCCAGTTGCTCCATGCCTTGTTAACAGTAAGCACAAGCCATCTTTGGATGTTATTCATTCTGGTAGGTGTGCCCTGCCATAAGGACCTGTCATGGCCAACATATTTCCATGGGCTTTTACACCATCCATATTTCTCCTTTGGTTCATATATTTGCCATTTTTAAATTTTTGTTTTGCTATTATTGATCCTTTATCATGTATGTGATTTAGAAATACTTTCTCCAGAAGTTCTTAATTTTGATTAAGCCTATTTTGCCAATTTTTTCTTTAATAGCTTAAGTTTTGGTGTTGTTTCTAAGAAATCTTAGCCTAACACAAAACCTAATCTATTTTTTTCTTGAAGTTTTACAGTTGTACACTTTATATTTAAGTTTATGGTCAATTATGAGCTAATTTTTGCCTAATGTGTGCAAGTTTATATTTTTGTGTATGGATACCACTTGTTCCAGCATTAGTTGGTAAGTTAATAAATTCTCTCTCTGCTGAGTTGTCTGTTCCCCTTTTCAAAAACAGATTGGCTTTATATCTATGTGATGGTCCATTTCAGATCCACAGAGCTATCTTTCTATCTTGATGCCAATTCCACATATTCATGACTCTTAGAGATTTAAAGTAAAGTGTAAAGTCAGACAGGGTGAGCTCTCTGACAGCTTTCTTCTTTGCAAAGTTGTTTCTCTAGATCCTTCACACTCTCATAAGATTTTTAGAGTCAGCTTTTCAATTTCTACCAAAAACTGCTGGGATCCTGACCGGGGTTGCACTGAAGTTATAGGTTAATTTGTGGAGAATGGACTGGTTAAGAATATTGAGTTTTCCAATAAACGAACATGGTATAGTGCTCCATTTAGTCTTTAATTGCTCAAGCAATTATTTTAGTTATTATGGATACATCCATATGTGGCTGGCCTCTGGCCAAGAATATGGTGTATCTTGCTAAATATCCCATGTGTACCTAAAGAAGAAAATGTATTCTGCAGCTGTTAGGTGGACTGTTTTATAAATGACAGACAAGTTTCTTAATAGTATTCTACAATTCTTCTATGTCCTTATTGATTTTCTATCCTTTTCTCTATCAATTATTGGATGAATGCTCTTGAAACCTCCAAATATAATTGTGACTTAGTCTATTTCTCTTTGCAGTTACAGAGTTTTTGCTTCCTCAACTCTTAAGTTCTATTATTTGGTGCATAACAATTTAAGATTGTTATGTTTTCTTCCCTAAAAAATACTGTGTCAACAACCATCCTTTTCTTGGGGTTGCGCTATTGTCCAATGAGCGTCTAGTGAGGACAGTACTGCTAACGCCTGAACAACACGCCTGCATCAACTAGAGCTCTGCTTTACTTTGGTGCAATTTTTGGAAAAGAGAACTTATTTTCCACCAGAAAAAAAAATACCTGTGTCATTATGAAATGATCTCTGTTCCTGATACTATTACTATGAACTACTTCAATATTTAAATAGCCACTCCAGCTTTCTTTTGATTAGAGTATACAAAGGCTACCCATCTTTTATTATGAGCAGTAAGTTTTTAATATGATAATTTTTATTGAAGTATAGTTGACATACAATATTACATTAGTTTCAGGTGTACAACATAGTGATTTGACACATACGTATTATGAAATGCTCACGATAAGTCTAATTACCATCTGTCATTATACAAGGTTAATACAATACTATGAGCTATATTCCCTATGCTGTACTTTACATCCCCTTGACTTATTTATTTTATAACCTGAAGTTTGTACATCTTTATCCCCTTCACCTATTTCACCCACACACCAAACACCCCTCCTGCATGGCAACCGCCAGTCTGTTCTCTGTATTTATAAGTCTGTTTCAATTTTGTTTGTTCCTTTGTTTTGCTTTTTAGGCTCCATATATAAGTGTACGCATCCAGTATTCATCTTTCTCTGACTTATTTCACTTAGCATAATTCCCTCTAGGCCCATCCATGTTGGTCCATCTTGGCAAATGCCAAGAATTCATTCTTTTTTATGACTGAGTAATATTCCATTTTATATATATGTACCACATTTCTTTATTCATCAAGGACATTTTGGTTGTTTCCATATTTTGGCTATTGTCAATAATGCTGCAATAAAAATAGGTCTTCATATATCTTTTCAAACTAGTGATTTTATTTTTTTCAGAAGTGGAATTGTTGGATTGCATTGCATTTCTATTTTTAATTTTTGAGGAAACTCCATACTGCTTTCCATAGTGACAGCACCAATTTATACGTCACCAACAATGAGGGTTCCTTTTTCTCCACATGCTCACCAACATTTGTTAATTCCTATCTTTTAAATAATAGCCCATCTGATAGGTGTGAGGTGATATGTTATTGTGGTTTCGATTTGTATTTCCCTAATGATTAGTGAAATTGATCACCTTTTCATATGCCTGTTGGCCATCTTTGGGCCGTCTTTGGGAAAATCTCTATTCAGGTCCTCTGCCCATTTTTTAACTGTATTGTTGGGGTTTTTTTTTTTTTTTTTGGTGTTCAGTTGTATGAGTTCTTTATGTATTTCAGATATTAGACCCTTATCAGATATATCATTTTCAAATTTCTTCTTCCATACAGTATGTTGCTCTTTGTTTTGTTGATGGTTTCATTAACTGTGCGGAAGCTTTTCAGTTTGATGTAGTCCCACTTATTTATTTTTCCTTCTGTTTCCCTTGCCTGAGCAGACACATTCAAAAAAATATTGCTAAGACCAATGTTGAGTAGCCTCTGCTTATGTTTTCTTTTAGGAGTTTTATGGTTCCAGGTCTTACATTGAGGTCCTTAATACATCTTGACTTAATTTTTGTATATGGTGTTAGACAGTATCAGTTTCATTGTTTTGCATGTAGCTGTCCAGTTTTCCCAACACCACTTATTGAAGAGACTATTTTTTCCCCATTATTCTTGCCTCCTTGTCATAAAGTAATTGACTGCATAGGCGTGGGTTTATTTTTTGGGCTGTGTTCTGTTCCATGATCTATGTGTCTGTTCTTGTGACTGTACCATACTGTTTTCAGCATTGTAGCTTTATAGTGTAGCTTGAAATCAGGGAGCATGATACTCCCAGCTTTGTTCTTGAGATATATCTATCTTTTAACTCTCAGCCACTTTGTGTCTTCATATTTAAGTGGATTTATGTAAGCAGCTCATCACTGAGTCTTGCTTTTTTTATCCAATCTGACAATCACCATCTTTTTTGTAATTAAACTGTTATTTTGGAATAATTATAGATTCACATGCAGTTGTAAAAATTTAATGCAGAGAGATCTTATATATCCATTGCCAAGTTTCCCCTAAATGTAATGTCCAGAAAAATTATGGTAAAATATCACAACCACAGTTTTGACATTGATACAGTCAATATCCGGAACGTTCCATCACCACAAGCAGCTTTCATATTGCCACACCTCCTTCTCTCCTACCCTAGTCCCTCCTTAAGCCCTGATAACTGCTAAGCTGTTCTTCACTTTTATGATTTTGTCATTTCTAAAATGCTATATAATGTAATCACACAGTATGTAACCTTTGGGGACTGACGTTTTTGCTTTAATTATTCCCTGGGACTGATCTAAGTTGTGTGTATCAATAAATCATTCAATTATGTTGATAAGCACTGCTCCATGGAATGGGTGTGTTACAATTGTTTAACCATTCACCATCTGGCTTGTTTTTAATTTTTGACTGTTCCTAATAAAGCTTCTGTAAACATTTATGTATAAGTTTTTGTGTAAATAGGTTTTCATTATTCCAGGATAAATGCTTGAAAGTGAAAATGGTAGGTCATATGGTAGTTGCATATTTAGTTTTATTAAAAATTGTCAAACTCTCCTCCAGAGGGGTTGTGTAATTTACATTCTCTCTAGCATATATGTAGTAAGTTTCTCTACCTCAACACTGGCATTTATGTTATCATATTTTTTTATTTTAATATTGTGATGTGTGTGTAGGGATACTTCATTATGGTTTTATGTCCCTACATGTATTTTGCCCATTTTTTGATTAGGCTGTTTGTTTTTTTCTTTTACTGTTGACTTTTGAGAGTTCTTTATGTATTTAGATACTAATCTTTTGTCAGAATGTTATTTGCAAGTGTTAACAATTTTCCAAATATGTGTAGCTTGTTCTTTCATCATCTTATTAGGGTCTTTGTAGAGCAAAAGCTTTTAATTTTGATGAAGCCAAATTTATCAGTTTTCCATTCATGGATTTTGCTTTTCGTGTCAAATCTAAGATCTGTGCCCAGTCTAGATACTAATGCTGTTCTATTTGGTGCTTTTTCATCTAAAAGTTTTATAGTTCTATGTTTTTCACTGAAGTTCGTAATTCATTCTGAGTGTATTTTCATAAACTGTGAGACTTGGGTGGTGGTTCATTCTCCCTGAGAATCTCTAATGGCTCCAGCATCATTTAC
Organism: Phataginus tricuspis; assembly: GCA_029783875.1. Lineage (NCBI taxonomy): Eukaryota > Metazoa > Chordata > Mammalia > Pholidota > Manidae > Phataginus > Phataginus tricuspis. Next base: position 9,158,701 of record JAQQAC010012171.1, on the reverse strand, counting down.
TGAGAAGACTGTCTTTCCTCCATTGAATTGCTTTTGCACCTTGGTAAAAATCAATTGTGCATATTTGTGAAGATCTATTTCTGGGATTTTTATATATTTCCATTGAACTGTGCATCCTTCCTATCAACAAATACAAAATAAACTTGATTACTGCAGATACCTGGTAAGTCTTGGAGTTAAGTAGATTGATTCCTCCTATATTATTCACTTTTTTTTTTCAGAATTGTTTCAGCTATTCTCATTCCTTTGATTTTACATATAAATTTTAATGTTGTGCCTATAACATCTTGCTGGGATTTGGACAGATATTACTTTAAGTCTGTATGTTAGTTTGGAGAGAATTGACATCCACTATGTTGGGTCTTCCCATCTGTGAAGATTTACATGTATTTTTGAGATATTTTTAAACAGTACAGTTCAAATTTTGTTAGCCACATATTCATTGCAAGTATGTAAAATATAATTAATTTTTGTATATTTATCTTCTATCATGTGACCCTGGTGAAATTATTTTTTAGCTCTAGGAATATTATAGATTTCCTGAGATTTTTTTGTGTAGATAACCATACCATTGCCAAAGAGACTGTTTTGCTGAATCCTTTTTGGTAGGTATGCCTTTTATTTCTTTTCTTTTCTAATTATACTGACTCAGACTTCCATCACTATGATGAATAAGGATTCTGAGAGCAGACATCTGAACATTGTTTGATATGCGTAGTTGTCAATCAGCTACAGCCACTGTAACTCAACACCACGGACTGGGAAGCTTAGAAACCAAAGAAATGGCTGGAGGTTGGAAGTTCTAATTCAGGGTGCCAGTGTGGCCAAGTTCTCTGAGGGCCCCGTTCCAGGTTGCAGATGACAGTTTTCTGTTGTGTCCTCAAAAGGTGGACAGGGTTTCTTGTATGAAGGCACTAATCCTGTTTATGAGGATTCTACCCTCATGACCTCATCAGCTCCTAATATCATCACGTGGGGGTTAGGATTTCCACATATGGCTTGCAGGGAACACAGACATACAGTGTATAACAGTTGGGAAGCATCCTGTCTGTCTCTCCCCATTAAATATAATGTTAGCTGTAGTTTTTTATATATGTTCTTCATCAAGTTGAAAAAGTTCCCTTTTATTCCTAACTTGCTGAGTTACTATCATGAGTGGGCATTGAATTTTGTCAAATGCTTTTGCTGCATCAATTGATAAGATCATGTGATTTTGTTTTTAGAAATAATGTGATGCATTGCAATAATTGACATATGAATATTGAATTCTAATAAACCCCACTTGGTCACAGTGTATAATTCCTTATATATATTGCTGAATTCTGATTGCTAATATTTAGTTAAGGATTTTTGCATTTGTGTTCATATGGAAAGTTAGTGTCTACTTTTCATGTGGGTGGTTTTGTCTCGTTTTGATAAAAGGTACTAGTAAGTGTCATAATAAGAATTAGGAAGTTTTCCCTCCTCTTCTTCCTGGGATAGATTGTGATAAGTATTAATTCTTATTTAAATATTTGATAGAATGCTTCAATGAAAGCATCTAGGCATTTGTCAGGCTAATTAGATGTTTGTCAATTTTATTCATTTTTTTAAAGAACTGCCTCTTTCTTTTCTCAATTTCCTCTATTGTGTTCTGTTTTCAATTTCATCAACTTCTGTTTTAGCTGTTCTCTTTATTATTCCTTTCTTCTGCTTGCTTTGGATTTTTTTTATCATCTTTTGAAGTTTCTACAGGTAGGAATTTATATGATTAATTTGGAAGTTTTCCTCTTTCCTACTGTATTCCTTTAGTCATTAAAATCCATCTTTTGACACTTCTTCATCTGTATTCTGCAGATATCTGCATACTGCATTTTCATTGACACTCAGTTCAATACACTATTCAATTTGCTTCCTTTGACAGTTCCTCTTTGAATCACCTGTGGCTTATTTGGAAGTGTGCTGTTTAGTTTTCAAGCATTTTGAGATTTCTCTGTTATCTATTTTAGATTTCTAGTTTCCTTTTATTGTGGTTGGAGAGCACACTCCGCACAATTTCAATTTTGTTAAAGTTTTTGAAATTGGTTTTATGGTACATTTTTCTTGGGTACTAACACAGCGTGTGTACTCTGCTTCTGGGGGTTGGAATACAGCATTTGTGACAACCTTTGGGTTGGCAGTATGATTGAGTTCTCCTATACATGTCCCAGATGATTTTCTGTCTGGTTCTTCCATCATTTGTTGAGAGAGGAGTGTTGAGGTTCCAGCTGTAACTGTGGATTTGCGTCTTTCCCTCTTCAATTCTGTAACTTTCTCCTTTGCTTATTTCACTGCTATGTTCTTTAGTGCTTAAACTCTCAGCACTCTATCTTCTTGTTAGATAGACTCTTTGATCATTATAAAATGTTCCTCTTTGTACCTGGTAATTATTTTTGCTCTAATTCTGCTAGAGTTAAGGTATTGTTCATTCTTGAACTACTCTGTAAAGGCATTTTCTTTCTGATTAAGTTTTAGAAAATCAACTCTTATGTATCTTGGTATGGATTTATTTGAGTTCATCCTGTTTGGACTTACCTAATCTCTTGAGTCTATAGGTTTATGGCTTGCCAAAATTGGGAAGTTTTCAGCCATTGTTTTTACATGTACTGCTCAGCCTCTCCCTCTCATTTCTTTTCCCCTCCTTCTCCAGTGACATGAGAATAGGATCCTCCGGTTTAGCCCTGCAAGTGCCCATGGCTCTGTTCATTTTTTACACTCTGCTTCTCTGCTCCTCAGATTGGGCACTTTCTGTTCTATCTTCCACTTTACCGATTCCTTCAACTTCACAGCCAAGTTCGTTGTATTTTCTATCTTTTTGCTGAGACTTTCTGATTATTCATTTGTTTCGAGTGTGTTTGTAATTGCCCACTAAAGCATGTTTGTGATGGTTGCTTGTAGATGACCCTGACATCTCCATTTTAGCATCTATTAATTTTCTATTTTTATGCAGTTTAGGATCTCATTGTTCTTATTATGAGTGATTTTTTATTGTCATTTAGTGTTTTACATTATAAAGCTAACAGTCTCTGTTAGCCAGCTTCCTATGACACCACTCTGACAGGAAATAGGATGTTTCCAGCCTTGATACTTCCAGGTAGAGGTAAACATTCTAATTCCCCATTTTTCATCCATTGATATCCAAGACTCCTCTTGACCTCCAAGAGTGTGTTGGGGTTCTGGTTCCCCAAAGGCCTCCATGGCTCACTGATTCCATGTTGCCTAGTGGTATAGTACCTTCTTATCACTATACTCATGTGGACCCCACTGACACCATGGGGTATCTTCATTACTGTTTTTTTGAAGACTCCACTTGGGGTACAGGATTACATTTTGTTGTCATATCTCCTTAGGCCCCTTTTGGTTCTGACAGTTTCTCAGTATTTCTGTGTTTTTGATGACCTTGATTGTTCTGAAGAGTACTTGTCAAACATTCTGTAGAAGGTGCCTCCACTGGAATTTGTCTGATGTTTTTCTCATTCATATACCAGGGGTGGGAGTTTAGGAAGCAGATTAGAGAAGGAAAGAGCAATTTTCAGCACATCATATCAAAGGTACCTACTATCAACATGACCTATTGCTACTGATGTCAACTTTGACCACCTGACTGAGGTCGTGTGTCAGTTTCCTTTATGATGAAGTTATGTTTTCTCTCCTTTTCCTTACTTTGTTCAGACCACAATATCGTGAGGAAGCAGCTCTGCTCAGTGCACATTTAAGGAGTGAGGATTTCTCTACTTGAAGATAGAGTAGAAGTCTTTGGAATTCTTCTGCTCTACTTGGAATATTTGTCCCTTTTCCATTTATTTATGTTTCCATCATGTATCTATATCAGTATGAATACACAGATATTGATTTCATACTTACATTATAACCCAATCCTACTTTATTTATTTCATTTCTCTCTATTGTTTGTATATATATTATGCTTTGACATCATTAACAAAAATCTTTCTGGCTGAGGATAGATTGCCTTTCCTGGGTTAACCAATTCCAATTCTTAGAGATAGAAATGGTCGAGTGTCTTTGATCTACAAACTGAGCAGCCCAGAGGACACCCTCTCCTCTGCCCTGTGCACACAGGAGGCAATTTCCTCTGGTCTAATTCCCACAGGGCCATGAGCCAGGCATTGAGGAGCCACCCTGCTGGCCCCGGGCCTGCTGGAATTCCCCAAAGTGTCCAATCCTAAGTTGATCAACCTGTCCTGCCACGCCTTTCTGAGGAGCCCCAATCAAAGCTCCAGCGTTAGCTGTCCCCTTGTTCCCGCCTCCGCTAACTGACCAAGGTAACCCAGTGCTCCCCTGTGGCCCCACGTGCTAGGCCTCCTGTCTCCAGAACCTATAGGAGTATCATGGGAGTTTTCCTGAGTCTCTACCATGCTTTCCTCTTATGGTTCACCTGCATGGCCATCCCATAAGAGACCATGGACCAAGCTCAAACTGTTCTAGCTTTGAGTATCAATCTCTAGATTAATTCTACTGTAGCTTCATAACATACTTTGTATTTCTATCCTTTTAATCTTCAAGTCTATTTTGTGGCCCAGAATGTGGTCTGTCTTGGTGAATGTTTCATGAGAGGTTGAGAAAAATGTGTATGTTTTGCTGTCATTGGATGAATATTCATGGATATCAACTAGATTAAACTGATTGATGTTATTCATAGCTATTCAGTTATATCCTTATTGATTTTCTGCCTGCTTGATCTATTAATTACTGAAAGAGGAGTGGCCATCTATAATGGTGGATTTGTCTATTTCCCTGGAGTACCACCAGTTTTTGCCTCATCCACTTTGACATCCTTGTCAGGCACACACACATTGCATGTTGTCATTTTTTCCTTTGCTGTCTTCTTGAGGAATATCTTTATCATTATGTAATGCCTTTCTATATTCCTGAAAATGTCTCTTCTCTGAAATGTGCTTTGTCTGAAACTAATATATGAATCCAGCTTAACGTTGACTAGTGTTAACATATTTCTCATCCTTTTACATTGAGGCTGTTTATGTTTTTCTTCATAAAGTGGGTTTCTCTTAGACAGCATATAGTTTGTTCTTGTTTTTATCCACATGACAGTCTTATTTGGTATATTTAGATCATTTGCATTTAAAGGGATTGTTGATGCAGCTGATTTAATTTCTACCACATTTGTACTGCTTTCTATTCTTTGCATTTATTTGTTGCTTCTTTTTCTCCCTGACTTGTGCCCTCTCTGGTTTTAATTGAGCATTTTATATGATTCTATATTCTCCCCTCTCTTGAAATCACACACCTTTTAAAAATGTTTTTAACATTTGCCCCAGAGTATGCAAATTACATTTGCAGCTACTCTGAGTCCACCTTGAGATGATTCTCTAGTATTTCATGGTAATCAGGTACCTTACAGGAGAATAGTATTCCCAACTGCTGCCTTCTGGTTAATATGATGGCATCCACTTCACTTAGGTATACACCATAATTACCCAGTGCTCTATTAACATTTTTACTTGGAATAAACTGTCATACATTAGATCAATGAAGAATAAAATAATACAAGATTTTATTTTACATTCAATTACTCTTCCTCTCATGCTTTTCTTCCTTTTTTTTAGATCCAAGTTTCTGACCAGTATAATGTTTCTTTTCCCTAATGAGCTTCTTTTAGTTTAGACCTACTGCCAATGAATTCCCTTCATTTTTGTTTGTGGGGGAATGTCTTTATAGTCCTTTATATTCCTCTATAACACTCAAAAGAAAATTTACCTGGATATAGAATTCTAGGTTGTTAGTTTTCTTTGTTTCAACACTTTCAAAATCTTTTCTTGCTTGCATGGTTTTTGATGAGAAGTCCAATGTGATTCTTGTTTGTTCATGTATATCTAAGGTGTTTCCCACTCTGGTTGCTCTCAAGATTTTCTCTTTGCCTTGGATTTTCTAGTTTGATAATGACATGCCTCAGTGTAAGTTTTTGCTGTTACCCATGTTTTGTATTCTCTGAGCACCCTAAAACTATGGCTTGGTGTCTGCCATCGATTTTGGGAAATGTTCACCCATTAATGCTTCAAATATTTCTTCTGTGTCTTTTTCTCCACCCCTGGCATAGCAATAACATGTTGAAGCTCTGAAAATTGTCCCACCATTCTTGGGTATGGCCTTCTGTTTCTTTTTCATTCTTTGAATTTTGGGGAGTTCCTATTTTCTTACCTTCAGGCTCCCTGATTCTTTCCTTACCACATCCAGACCACTGATGCACCAACCCAGGACAGGCCTCATTTATGTTACAGTGTTCTGATTTCTCACACTTCCTTGGGCTTCTCAGAGTTTCCATCCCTCTGCTGACATTACTCATTCGTTTTTGCATGTTGTCTGTTTTTTCCTTTAGGGCCTAACATAGTTATTTTAAATTCCTTGTCTGATAGTTCCCAAATCTCTGCCTGTCTGAATTTGATTCTGATGCTTATTCTGTCTCTTCAAACTATTTTTTTTTCTTGTCTTTTAGCATGCCTTGGAATTATTTTGTTAAGAACCAGATGTGACATGTTGGGGAGTAGGATCTGAAGTAAATGGAATGGTAAAGTGAGGTCCCACTACTCTGGCTGTGGGCTGGACCAAGTGTGCATCTGCTCTTTAGGCAGCAGAGTCTTCCATTTTCTGTAGTTTCCCTATTTTTGTCACTCCTATTGCTTTGGGGTTTCTCGAACGCCTTCTTCAGTAGAGTCTGAGCCCTGCAGCTCTTTCCAGGTAGCCTGTTGGTATTACAGCAGAGTCCTGGGGGGTGGGGGGCTGGCAAGAGCAGGTATATGGCAGCTCATAAATCCTTGTCTTTTGCCTCTTCTCTGTCCTGTGGCAGTGACCATGTCACAGTTTCCCCAGTTTTTTTTTTTTTCCTCTTAAATGAGAGGGATACAAGTGTGGCTGAGTTGGGTTGACCCACTTTGTCCCTTTGACGAGCAGGGAGAGCCCTGCCCGCTGAGGTCAGAGTGGCCACTTGCCCAGAAGCAGGTTTTTTTCTTGGATCTTCATAATGAGAATATCATGGGTTTCCTGGAAGTCAAGTCCATGAAAGCATGGTCCCCCAGGTCCGCAACCCGGACCCTTGCCCCCAGGCTTGTCACGCTCTGCCCCCAGCAATTTCTCAGTGGCCACATGTGCTCCTCTCAGCTTATGCTACAGCTTCTGCCCCAGGTGAGCCGACATCGCCAACAGATCTCTGCATTCACCTGTTTATCCTAACTTGAGGGTTATGCTTGCCCTGTGACCTCAGGGTAAGCCATCAGCCATCTTTCAAAGGGGATAGAATAATGCAAAACACATCTTTCCATTCCTTCCAATCTGATGGTGTCAATGTACTTTGTTACTTTTGAGCACCAGGGTCTACCTGCACCAGGACTTCTCACAGTGCAGATCTGCTCACCCTGGGCTTCTACTTTTCTAAAAGATATCTGCATGAGGAAAAGCATTTCTATTAGCAGATTTCTTTCTTCTTTCAATACCTAAAAGACCCTTTGCCACTGAGGTCCAGCACACACCATTCTGATGAGAAACCATCTCATCACAGCTCAGAGAGCCAACTCCATCTTTGCTCCTTTGCACACAAATTTATTTTTTCTATCTGCTCATAAAATTTCTCCTTATCGTGTTCTTAAGTAATTTGATAATGAGGTGACTGTTTTTCATCATCTTCCTTGGCTGTCATTTCCTCGGATATTTTTCTTTCTGCCTTCCTCCTCGAGGTACTTCAATCACACAGGTATTTGTCTGCACGAAGTTGTTCTTTGGTTCCCTCACATTCTGTTCACTTAATTTTTCTCAGACTTTTCACCTATTTTGTAAAATTTTAAATAGCTTTATGTGAGTTTCTTAGGGCCATTGTGACAAATTACCACAAGCTGGGTGGCTTAGAATAACAGAAATGTGCTGTCTTTCAATGCCGGAGGCCAGAAGCTGCTGTTGAGGTGCTGACAGATCCCGGCTCCCTCCAAGTCCCCAGGGAGCCCACCTCCTCGCCCTTCCCAGCTCTGGGGGTGCCATTGGTCCTTGGTATCTCTTGCCTCTGGCTGTGTCTCTCCAATCCTGCCCCTGTTGTCATATGTTCTTCCCCCTAAGTGTCTCTGTGTCTGTGTCCCAATTTCCCTTTTTTCATCGGGACACCAGCCATTGGACCAGAACCCTGTGTGGCCTCTCCTTAACTTGACTGCATCTGCAGAAAACCTTCTGCTCAGCACTGGGATATATCTTCTCAAGGATGCCCCTCTCCTCACCACAAACTTCTGCTGCTGGGCTCTCTGATCTTTCCTTTGCTGTGTCCAGTCTTTGACTCTGCCCACCCAGTGTGCTTGTCATCACATATCATAGTCTTCAAATCTAGAAACTGCATATGGGTTCTTTTATACATATTCTATGTCTCTAACATATTCTATCCATCACCTTTTTGAACATATGGAATAAAGTAACACTGGCTGTTTTTATGTCCTTAACTAATAATTCCATCGTCTGTCATTTCTGGACCAGATTTGATGGACTTTCTCTTTGCTGTGGGTTGCGTCTTGCCACTTCTCTGTGTCTAATGAGGCTTTCTTGGACACCTTTGCTCAGAGCCCTGTGGGACACCAGGAAAGCATTCTCTTTTTTTCTTTCAGGTGACCTTTTCCCAGCATCACAGGTACCCCTTGCATTGCATGCTGACAGCACCCATCCGAATTCTGGAAGAGAGCCCTGTGAACCTCTGCAGCCCTGTCTCAGTGAGGTGCTCTCCCCCTGGAACTCTGCCCTGAGATCTTTGGGCACAGTGGCTTGGCTGAACTCCAAATGTCATGTCTTCACTCAGGGAGACGCCAGGCACCGCCAAGGTCCCCACCCTCTGTCCTGCCATTGTCTTTTGTATTCTATCCAGTTTTCAGTTCTTCCAAGTGGAAGGGCTAATCTAGTCCCTGTTATTCTGTCTTGGGCATAAGCAGAAGCTCATCGAAGTGTTTTAAGCAGGAACAAGGACCCAAACTCGTATTTCTATTTAAGAAAAACCTTTCATAGACGTATGAAGGGAAGATTGGATGGTGAGTTCTTAGAAGCAAGGAAAAAAATTAGTCCACTTTTGCAATATCTCCAGCAAGACAGAATAAAAATTTGATAAGAACATAGGCTTGGCTAATGGGAGAGGGGAGGGACCAAGGGAGAAGAAGACCATTAGAATGACACTCATGAAGCAGGATGGGGAGACCTTGCAGGGGGACCAGGAGGAAAGCAAGAACCCGCACAATTCCCACGTACAGCAAACCAGCTTTCATTCCCTAAAGGGAGAGACCAACTGAACCCACTGGAAGGAACAGACAAGCAGGCACCAATGAGGGCAGCTCTGTGCATACTCATCCAGGAGAGCTCTGCATATGGATCTGAGTTGCCCATGAAGACACTGTGGCGGGGAAGCCAAGTGCAGGGCTGGCCATGCATGGAGCTTAGAGGTAAGAGCATCTGGTCTGAGGGTGTAGATGTGGGGAGCAGTGCACAGATATGGATTGAGGATGTGCAAGGGGCTCAGTCACTCAGAGTGTAGATAACCATAAACAGTTAATGCAAACCATGATGAGACAAAAATACACCAGATAATACTCCAAATAAAATTATTAATCAGGTCCAAAAGCTTTATTGACATCTTTGAACAACAATCATTTTTTAAAAGAACCCTATTTCAAATTAGAATGAGGACGATGTCTGTTATCCATACTCTAGCAGAATTACTATAAAAACCACCCCGCTTTGGAGGATATGTGTGACTAGGCCGTATATTGGCAATAAATTTAAGGGGACAGGTAGGAGGTGGCATTTCATAGCTGGAAGTTCAGCTACAGTTCAGTGAGTAACCTCACGGAGCAGACTCTCCCCATAACTCTCTTTTTGGGTGATTACCATTACTGTTTCTTGGATTCAGACACTAAAAATCAGACTAAGTTTATTTCCTGAATAAGGGATAGAATAAAGCCCAACGAACTCCAAAGCCCTCTGTACCAGACTGGTCCCCTGTTCTGCTACTACAACAGCCTGCCCACGTCAGGGCAGTGGGATAACTGTATCAGACCACAAAAACGCAGCCCAGGGAAGAAAATGGAATTTCTCCCCTCTTTTTCAGAAGACATCATTTTAATTGGGTAATGTGATCTTTCTATGTCTCTTAAATCTCTGCTGTTGACAATTATTATTGTATTTTATTAACCAATCCAGATCGCCAGTTCTTCGGTATAATGTTCCCCTTTATTGGGCATGTTTCTGTGGACTGTCGAGCATGTTCCAGGCACCACAAGGGCCCTGAGGAGTAAATGAAACCTGCTCCTGGCTTCTGAGTAGCTCACACAGTTCTACAGGGGCCAGGCGGGTTTGGAATTGGGGCAAGACAAAAAGGGTGTTTAGACTGGGGCTGACACTCCCCGGGCCTGGGCTCCAGAGGGGGTGGCCCCGTAGGTCATAGCCAATACCATCACCCACAGGTCCGTTCTGCCATGACCAGCCTGGTGTCCTCGATCTGCAGCACATGGAAGAGTGCAAAGCAGCTTTCAGAATCAAAGAAACGAAGAGAAGGTAATCGCTTGTGTGACTGTGACCGTGTCAGGGGATGTGGCGGATCCACATAGAGGCGGTGGGACTTCGTGCCGGCTGGAATGTCCAGGGCGGGGTGGGGCTGGAACTAGGCCCAGACCACTGTCTTCAAGATCTGAAGGCCATTGTGAGCGGATCTGTACTACAAAGGAGAGAGAAGGGCCCCAGGCAGGGAACTGGGGAGACCTTTCTGCCTCACCCCCCGAGCTTCATTAATGCTATTCTTCAAGCATCTGCTCTTTGCTCTTCCCAGTCTAGGACCTTCCCCCAGACCCAGCATCCCCCAGGGCCCCCCAGGAAGCCCTGGCTTCCCTGTCTGTCTGGGAGTCACCCTCACCAGGCCCATCTCTGGGGAGCATCCTGAATGTTCTTTGTAAGACAGTATCTGAGCATCCCGCTTTCCCAGTGCCTCTTGAGTAAGGCTCCATCCTTCTGCTGATTGGAGCACCCGGCCCACCCCCAGGTCACGTGGTCCCTGTTTCCTCTGCTATCCGGTGCCTCCTCCCCGCCCAGGCTTCTCACCCCAACCTCAGAGGCGTCACTGCTGCAGATTGGAGCCCCTTCCTCTGGACTCACTCCTGCTCGTCTTTGAGGAGTTTCCGCCGTGTCGAAGGCCCTCTTAGGCTCCTGGTGGCCCCTGCCCGGCTCTGGGGGTCACACCTCTGAGTGTGGCCTCTGGCAGCCTGCATGTCACTCATGACAGAATGTGCTTTGGATGGTGGGAGAGTGATCCGTGAACATGCTCAGCAGAGAGCCTGGGGACTAGCTGAGTAGAAGCAGCTCATTTTGCTCCTGGGCCAGTTTCCCCGGCCGTCCCCCATAATACAGGGCTGCCAGGTCCTAAGGGCAGCACCTGTCCCAGAACCATCTTTGAAGCTCCATGAAACAGCGCAGTTCCCCTGCAGGGTTGCTTATTCGCTGAGGGAGGACGGACCGCAAACAAGCGGTGACCTATATTCTTCCCTGACACTGTCAAACCCTAGGTCCTCTACACTTAATTTATACAGATCATTCATGAAACCAGCCTCACATAGAAATGGGTCACTGAGGAGCAACGCGGATCAATGCAGAACTGATCTGCTTAGGTCCAACCTGACACCTTAAGGAATTAAGGAGGAAGAACCAGACTAGAAATAATTGCTGAATCCTGTTTTCCTTTCACAATGTCTTTCCATAAACAGTTGTTTTAAAAATAATGAGGCAGTGGAAGAACTTCTGAATGGAAAAAGCTCTGCTACGCCAGAAATGCCAATGATTTCTAAATTCTAAACCCCCTCTCAAAAAATGTCTTAATCAATGTAAAAGACGGCTTTGGAAAATGCCTATGTCCCCCCAGACACATTCCTTGATGCTAGGCGTGACTCCAGGTTCCAGGCCACCCTGAGGGCCACCGGCAGGGCACCAGCCGGGCAGAGGGGTGGGGGCTCCAGAGCAGGGCAGTGGAACCGAGTCCTGTGATACAAGAGGTTTCGCTCTGCAGAAGGATTCGTGCCATACCCATTAAGTAGGGAATCTCACCAATCACTTAAAATATAATTTAACATACACATATTTGATTTCTGCAGAAGAGCTCCCAGTCAGGCATGCCCAATTCAACCCCATCAATATTTAATAACAGTTACGGGTCATAATATCCACATTCTCCCTCACCTTGAAAGCACTTTCCCTCATCCTCAGAGTGTTAGCAGGGGGTCAGTATTCTCTGTCACATCTTTTGTCCCCTCCTTTGTGGGGACAGCCCTTGGGAGAAGGGTGTATACCCTGTCTCAGGGATCAGACCTCCCCTTCTCCATACCATCCGGCTCTGCTCCTTTCCTTCCCATGGAAATGCTCTCACACGTCATTCATGCATGAATTCAGCATTATCAGAATCAATGAGAAGCATGACAGCATTTGACACAGTAGGCACACCGCCTGTTGCTTGTTAAGGAGGGGCTTTCTTTGCGTGGCTCTCATTATGTCCCACCCTCCTGGTTTCCCTCCGGCTCATCCATCTCTCTCAACCCCCCAGGAATGTGGTGGCCCAGGTCTGACCTCTCCAAGGCCCCCCTTTTGGCTGAGGCATCCCCATCTGTGTGTTCCTGTCCCTGCCTCCCCCCAGCACCGCATCAGATGTGCAGCCGCCGATTGCTCTCTGGGTACCGGCAATTTCAGCCTTGCCATCTCCAAGATGGAACTCTTTTCTCCCCAGACCCTCCCACGTACTGTGGTCACTAGGTGCCCAGAGCCCCAACCACTCCCCCAGCTGGCGCTGTCAGGAATAGCCAGTGGTCTGGTCTCCTCCAGGCCTGTGGGACTGGACCACATCCGTGTTCCCGGCTGCAGCGTCCCCTGTGCTCCTGGGTCCCGCAGGCTGGGACACAGCCATCAGGTTTGTCATGGGCGCCAGTGGGTCATCGTGCCCGCTGAAGAACACCTCCAGTTGGCACTTACGTGCCAGCCTTACTGACATGAAGCATTCCCGACCATCAGTCCCAGATGTTCCTTTCCAAATGGCGGCAGGTCTGCCCAGTGCCCTTTCCATTCCTCGCACTGTTTCTCCCTCTCTCGCTCACTCAAGATTTACCCATTTTATCCATCTTTTCCAAGAACAGCTTTGGGAGTAACTTGCTAAACGCAGGTCAATGATGAGCCGAACTTTCACCCTCACCGCAGGCCACGCAGGTGCTCCCGTGCCTGTGCTCTGCGCTCCGCGCCGTCGCCATGGCCCCCTTGTCCCCAGCTCAGCCACTTGCCTGGGTCACTCCAGGAAAATTATTGTGTAAAGGCCTGAAAGAATTAAATGTGAAAAAACTTGGAACCAGTAAAACGCTCCCCAAACCAGAATCGTCCTCATCCTTTTTCTTCATGTTCCTCAACAGCCCCACCCCGGCACCTCGCCCACGAGCCCCTCCCAGATCAGAGCCATGGTGAGCTTCTGTCTCTGTGTCGCTCCGCCCCACGCTGGGCGGGAGCAGCCGCTTGAGCAGGTGTGGGTGCAGCCTTTTCACCGGGCACAGCCCGTGGGGCCGCACAGAAGAGCACAGAGGGAAGGACAGCTTGGCGCTGTCAGCAACCTGGCCTTGAACCTCGGCTGTCACTCGCGACTGGTGCCCCTCGTCCAGCAGCCTCCTATCCGTGACACCACACTGCCTGCGGCCACCTGGCAATGTGGAGGGATTGTCAGGGACACCCAGGAAGCCCAGTGCAGGCCTGCACGGAGCTGCTCCGCCTCGCAGAGGACAGGTCTCAGAGGGCTCCATGGGGCTGTGGCCACCCTGCACCCACGTTCCGAACACATTTCATTTGGTGCCAAATTAGAGTCCTGGACTTGCGTCACAACCTGAGGTTGCCTCATTCAGAAAGAGCTTTCTCAGAAAAATGAAGATGACTCCTTTGTGGAGTCCAGCCCCTCTGCCCTCCCCTCCTGAAATCATAAGCTTCTGGAAGGCCAGGTCTGTACCTCTGCCTCCAAACTCCCTGTGCCCCATTCGCTCCCACCCCAGAACCACCGGGTTCTGCAGACCAGCTGGTGCTCACCCAGGAGACCTCACAGAATGGGATCCCGCTCTGAGGTTGACAGACCCTCTCAGGGGCCTGGCATGCAAGAGCCGGCCTGGATGGTGAGCGGGGAGGGGCCGGGCCTCACTGAGGACCCTGGGGGTGCTGGGGCCTCCTCCACCCTCTCAGCAGCAGGAGTTAGGGGCCGATTTGTAGTCACCTTAGCGCAATAGCAACACTCACCTCCTCCCCGAGGCTTTACTGCTATTTGTGCTCCTATAGAAAACACACTGACTTCTCCTTATTTTCCAGCTAAAAGTTACAGGGGAAGGAAGAGCAGGAAGGACAGACTAAGGGGCTTGATTTCCACTATCTGCAGGGAGGGGATGCCCCGGAGCCCTGGGTGGCGCTGGCTGGTCAAGCAGCTCTCAGGCAGCTGAACCATGTGAGTCAGCACCAGCACCTGTTACCCATGTGGCATGTGGTGCAGAACAAGGCCCACCAATGCAGGGAAAGCTGGGCAGCCCCACAGCCTCACAACAGACCCCGGGTCTCAGGCCACTCTGCTCAGTGAGCTGCCCCTGGTTGACAGGTGGGGAGCCAGTGTCGGCTGCCCTCCGCCTGAGGCCCACTTAAACCAAGCTGGGCATGCGGGCCGGGCTTCAGCACATGCCTAGTGTCGTGACCTCATCTAACAGATGGATACATCACTCAGGGGCTGGAAGGAGCGCTCACTTTCCAAATGGGGTCAAGCAGGCGCGGTCTTCCTGCACCCATTGCTTTCCCACAACTCTGATGGAGCTCCCTAATTGCCAGGTCGGGTCACAGGTGGAGGGGTCTCCCCAGCATACAAGGCCAAGGACCCACCCTCCGGGAGCTCACCTTCCAGTGGGAGAGACTGATGATAATGGAGATGGCTGAGATCTATGCCGAGAATGGGAGACAAGGGGCAGAGACAGCCAGGAGGGCACAGGAGAAGTGTCTGCAAAGGGACTGAGGGCAGGCGGTGCATGGGCAGTCTGCAGGATCCCTGAGTGGAGGTCCAGAGGAGCCTGCCCAGGGCTGAGGGGCCATCACAGGTCACACCCTGGGCAGGTTGTGGGGAGGGAGGGTGCTGCAAGACCACAGAACCTCCTGGGCCCTTGCTCTGAGGACAACACCCATTCTCCCAATACAGGAATGGCTATCAGGAGCACATTGTCTCAGGCTGACGAGGCACGTGAACGGAAGCTCCCAGTCCATCTAAACCTGGGCAATGAATGCAGTGTGATCATGACTATAGTTTAACCCACAGTCAGATTCCAGCAGAGCCTGCACTTAGGGAGACCACATGGGTCAAAGGGACCTCAGCTCACCTCACTGTCTCAGTCAGGTGTGACATAAAGGTTAAGGACTCTTCCATCACTCAGAATGAGAGGGAGAGGTCACAGAGATCTGGGAATGGCCTTGAGCAAGGCTGCCCACCCCCCTGGGTGTCAGCATGGACTTGGGGACTGGGCACTCCAGTCACTTTCCAAGAGCTGGGGTATGAGCCATGTTCCCCTTTGTTTCCAACTATTCTAGTAGTAACTATAAAATTAATTTTTTGAGACTCAGATCATCTATATGGTGCTAAGATTGTAAAAGGATATTCTAAGAATAGTGCACTGGAAGGTTCTAATTAGTCTGGGAAACTGTTCCATATTAAAACCTGGCATTTTTTTGGAAAAAAAAAAACACAGAAATTGCAACAGATGAATGAAACATGTTCATTAAGTATGAGGCAATGGAAATGTTGACAGATGTTGCAAAGCCCACTGCTCCGCATAGACAAGGAAGCCCTGGGAAGCTAAAGGCAGATGAAAACATCACAACATAAAGAATTAAAAAGGACTCAAAACCTTAGGGGCAAAACATGACGCAACATTTTAGCAAAGATGTACATTGAACAATATTGATTTTCCTATGGAGCACATCAGGCATAATAGCAGCCCAGGTAGGAAGAAAGGGCATTTCAAAGATACTAGACTATCAGAAAGGTGACCTACTGCTAGGGCATGTTGGGGACTGTCATCAGGACAGCAGAAAATCCCAGACATCTCTGCGTGTCTATGAGGACATGGCTTAGAAATGCGGATGCTGGGCAGCCAGAGCTCTGGGGATGTGGTGGCCTTCTGCGCTACAATCAGCCCACCACCTCGGGATCCTGGGAGACGCCCCGCCGTCGCCCTCGTCCGCCCAGCCTGGGGACTTCTCTCATGTGGAGGGAAGGCTGAGCCTCTGGGACCCAAGGCTCCCTGAGGGGTGTGGTCGCATGTGTCCTTTCTCTAATGACATAGTGCTGCGTCTCAAAATTTTCGTCTCTCCGCACCCCACCCTAAGAACTCTCTCATCCCTTACCTCTGGTCTCAGAGGGAGTTTTAGGCTTGCGCCCAGGGCGGCCCAGCGGGGGCTGAGGAGGCCCCCCACACAGGCAGCCCTCATCCCACTTGGCGTGGGGGTCTCAGGGCTCGGAACGGCACACGTAGCATGGGGAACACTCAGCCTCGCGTGTGAGAAACGCACACGCAGAGTGGGAAGAGCAGGCATGTGCCGCGAGGGTGAAAGGGGACATATCAGAGAGCCACAGGGTCAGAAGTAGCAGGTCGGATTTTCTCCCAAGGACCAGGCTTCCACATAAAACAGGTGCCCCAGGGAGGGCGTGTGGACCGGACCAGGACAATGCCGCAGGCTGGGCGCAGGCTGTGGACCCTGCATGATCCCCGGCAGGTGGTGGTGAAATGTGGCACATGGGGGCTCAGGGACAGCTGTGATCTGACATCTCCAGGAGCATGGCTGTCCTGGCATGATGGGCTAACCTGGCCCGGGACATCCGAGACAGCCAGGACGAAAAGTTGGGCTGGTTTGGCGAGAGAGGCCAGTGGGGAAGGAGGAGGACTAGGGCTGACCGCTGAGGGCCTCCAGGGTTTCTCATGGAGTGCATGGAGGGGTCCCTTGGGCCAGAAATACCATGCATGGACAGGTACAAGGGAGCAGCTAGAACTGGACCCGCTCGTCCAGCTGCAGCCCTGCTGACAGGCACAGGCTTTCAGATGGTGTAGAAGATTCCTGACTCCCAGGAACGAGCCTAACTGCAATCCAGCTGGTCAGAGGCTCAGGAACTGCCTGTAAGGCATATTTTTTGAGTGAAGGGCGCTTCTGCAGTGCCCACATGAGAAAAACAGAGGCTTCCTGCACTGCAGATTAAACTCAGAATTGAGGGGCCGGCCTGGGGTCCTGGGCAGGGATTCTGGGGTCAGAGCCCTGGTTACACACTGCAGATTCTGCCCTGGATGGAGTTGTCCCTTTGTGGGCTGGCCCTGTACAGGCCCAGACCAGGAAAAGGTGACAAATCCTCCTTACCTGTGGGCATGAAGCTCCCTGCTAAAACCCACTTATATAAGCTCAGGTGCTCCCAGACGTTCACCCAAAAGTTGGATAGCAAGGAGAGCAGCAGACCAGCCCCCGGAGCAGCCAGGGGACTGTGGGCACCAAGGGGGGCATTTGGTGCCACTAGGATCCATTGTTCTGCAGCCTTTCTTGGCCCTGAGGAAGCAGATTGCCTTCCTCTGGGGAACCAGGACCACCAGGGCGGGCTGTGCGGGGCAGGCAGGGTACCCAGGTGCGCCTACAGGGACGCCCACGCGATCCACCCCTCGGTGAAGGCGGAGCAGGCAGCCAGGCAGGAGTGGCTCCCACGTGGGCCTGGAAACTTACTTCAACCATAGAGCGCCCAAAGAGAGGGGCTCCATGTCAGAGCTTATGAGACCAAGGCGCTGGGAAGGGCTTCCTCACCCTCTGAGGCTGGGAGCACTAGGCTGGCACAGCCCTCAGACGGAATGATGTGCTGGAAGCCTGTGTGTCACTGAAAATCTCCAGGGGCAGCAGAGCCTAGCTCAGAGCCGCGAGGGAGGGCCGGGCGCCAGCCGGGCTCTAACGTTCCCCGACATCCACCTGGGGAAGTGAGCTGCCGCTGGGCCTACACCTCCCCGCCTGGCAAAAAGGGACAACGACCAGAGCCACAGCGCCTGCGGGCAGGTCGAGCAGAACGGCAGCCCCTGCAGGACGTGTGAGCTGTTTCCAGTGCACTGCAAGCATGGCGCTCACCTCTGTTGATAACCGAGGCAAAAACATCCTTCCTTCCTGTGAGTCTTCCTGCGCTGTTCAGCTGACTTCCCCAGGGCTCTGGGCAGCTCCCCCAAGCTGGCCCAGGCACCCTGGCTTGTGTGTAGCCACGAAGCCGCCCTGCTCCCACGTCCATGGTCCGCTTCCCATGGTACGGGATCAATAGCGATTCTTTTAAAAATGGCCAAGCTGACAGATGCTTTCTGGTGGGACTGTGTGGGGCACTGCGTGCTGAAATCTTGGAACAACAGATCCTGGGGAGTTGTACTAATTTTTCCCCAGAGCTGCCAAAACAGCCCTTCACTCTCTGAGATGCAGGAAGCCATGTGTTCAGGTGGGCCACGGGCGAAGGGAGTTGTCGGTGAGAATTTCTCCATCTTGATCTGAAGGAATTAAGCCTTTGCTGCGCGCAAAGCAGATTCCAGCGCTCAGAGCACATGCCGCCTGCCCCTCAGCCTGTCTCCACAGTCCTCTTCTGGCTCCGGCTCAGCAACCCCAAGGCTCTCTGACTGCACTGACCCTAGTGTCTTCTGTCCCAGCTCCGCCTGCCTACAGCCCCACAGCTCTGTCCCAGCATGGCCACTCGGCTCCCAAACAGTCCTGCGCAGGACCCCCGGGCCCCAGGGGTCTCACAGCACGGTTCCTCATGCATGGGACTATAAGCCCTCAGGGGGCAGGACATACTGGCGCCATCACTGGCGCAGAACTTAGAACATCCACGACATGCTGTTCTTGTGCAGACTGCGAGGGTGCAGCTCCTGTGTCCAGCACCTGCAGGGCGGCACCTACGGTTTAATGGGAAGAACCCTCAGAGCCAGGCCATCTGAGCTACAGGTATGGGCAGCCGATTACCCTGGGCACTTGGGACAGAAAACCTGCCCAGCGGGGCTTCGAGAGCGTCCAAGGAGATGACAGGTGACATGTGTGTGAAAAGACCTTCTACCGGTCCATTTCCTAAGG
>JAQQAC010012171.1:8967299-9139040 GCA_029783875.1 Phataginus tricuspis | reverse complement strand
CACACTTTATAGACAATTCCGCTGAGTTTTAGAGTGTTTAAATCAATGTGGCAAGGTGAGGCTTTTCAGAAAAAAACCCTAAGCAATTTTAGTTTCATAACACATTACCTTGTCCTTATAATGAGTCAGGAGAAAGAAACAGAAAAAAATGGCAGGCTAAATAATTATTGGTCTTCTCAAATAGCAAACCACAGCTAAAATCAAGAAGCCTGTTCTGGCTTCGTTGAAGCGCTTCCTAACCCCATGAGCTATTTGTCGCTGGGTGTGCACTTTCACGGCTGAATTCATCTTGAGGGGAGTGTTTCAGCTTGTTTTCTCCATAAGCTCACATCATATAGTCTGGAGGAGAAGTAAGCGAGTCATGCACGTTGAAATCCATCCAGACAACTCAGAGGTTCGTTCGAAATACTCCCAGAGAAGTTCCCCAAGTGGGAAGCCTTCCCTCAGTGTCTGCAGTGTGTGGGCCATGCCCCAGGCACTGGGTGGGGTCTTCAGGGAACAGAGCAGGGGCAGGTCTGGAAGCACCCTCTCTTTGTGGGGGCAAAATGAGAAATAAATGAACAGGAAGCACTCGGGCAGTTACACTGCAGTGAGTGGTCATTGGAGGTTGCTCTGGATTGGTGGGGGCAGAGGGTCCTCAAGAAGATGATGGCATTTGTGCTGAGATCCAACTGCCAAGCAAAGACCCTGGGAGGCGTGGCAGGTGGGCCAGAGGTGCAGAGGCCCTTTATCAGAGGTCATTTGACCACATTTACATGAGTCTACTTCTGGGCTCTCTTTTCTGTTCCATTGACCTATTGTCTATTCTCTCACCAATACCACGTTGTCTTCATTAATCAGCTTTACAGTAAGTTGTGAAGTCAAGTAGTGTCAGTCCCCTTTATTATGTTGGATATTCTTTTGCTTCTCCATGTAAACTTTAGAATCAGTTTGTCCGTACTCATAAAATAACTTGCTGGGGTTTGGGTTGGGATTGCACTGTATCTACAAAGTTGAGAAGAACCGACATCCTCACAGTGTTGAGCCTTCCTATTCACAAACATGGAATATCTCTCCATGTATTAAATTCTTCAATTTCATTTATCAAAGTTGGGTAGTTTTCTTCCTATAGATCTGTACATATTTTGTTAGATTGATACATATTTCATTTTGGGGGGTTGCTAATATAAATGGTATTGTGTTTATAATTTCAAGTTCAACTTGTTTGTTACTAATATATGAGAAACATACTGCCTTTTGTATATTAACTTTGTATCCTGCAATCTTGCAACAATTATTTATTAGTTCCTTGAGGTTTTTAATTGTCCATCTCTCAGATTTTCTACATATATAATCTTGTCATCTGAAGACAAAGGAAGTTTGATTTCTTCCTTTCCAATCTCTACACATTTAATTTCCTTTTCTTTTCTTGCCTTTTTTGCATTTGCTAGGACTTTTAGTTCACTGTTAAAAAGCAGTGAAGAAAGGCACATTCTTGCCTTTCTCCTGATCTTAGTGGGAAATCTCCTTTCTCACCATTAAGAATGATGTTACCCATAGATTTTTTGTAAATAATTTTGATCAAGTGGAGAAAGTTCCCCTCTATTCCTAGTTCACAAAGAGTTTTTTATCATAAATGGGTGTTGGATTTCGTCAAATACTTTTCCTGTCTCTGTAATTATGATCATGATTTTCCTTTTTCAGTCTGTTGATGTGACAGGTCACATTATTCAGTTTTTTTTAATGTTTTATCAGCCTTGCATACCTAAGACAAATCCTAGTTGGTTATAGTGTATGATTCTTTTTAAATTTTTCTTGATTCAATTTACTAATACTTTGTTAAGGATTTTTGCATCCATGTTCATAAGAGATATTGGCCTATAGTTTTCTTTTCCTGTCATGTCTTTGCCTGGTTTTGGTATTACAGTGATGCTGGCCTCATAGAATGAGTTAAGAAGTATTCCCTCTGCTTCACTTTTCTGGAATTGTAGAGACTGTAGAACATTGGCATAATTTCATCCTTATATGTTTAGTAGAATTCACCAGTGAACCCATCTGAGCCTAGTACTTTCTGTTTGGAAAGGTTATTAATGATTGAATCAATTTCTTTAATGGATATAGACCTATTCAGGTCATCCATTTCTTCTTGTGTGAATTTTGGCAGATGATGTCTTTCAAGAAATTGGTCCATTTCTTTCAGATTATCAAATTTGTGTGTTTAATATTCACAGAACGTGGATAGTGAGGTCCTCTTCTTTTTGAAACTAGTAATTTCTTGTGTCCTCTCTCTCTCTCCTTCTCTCTCTTTCTCTTTTTTTATAGCCTGGTTATAAGCCTGTTGATTTTATTGCCCTTTTCTAAGAAGTAGTATTCAGTTTCATTGATTTCTTAATTAATTTCCTGTTTTCAATCTCATTGATTTCTACTCTAATTCTTAATATTTCTAATTTCCTAAGATGGTAACTTAGGTGGTTGATTTTTGGATTGTTCTTCTTTCAGGTTATGCATCAATGCTATAAACCTCCCTTTAAGCATTGTTTTCCCTGTATCTCAAAAATTTGATAAGTTGTGTTTTCATTTAGTTCAAAATCTTTTCAAATTTCTTTGAGATTTCTTCTTTGTTGCATGTGTTATTTCAAAGTGTGTTGTTTAATCTGCACACATTTTGGGATTTTCCAGTTATTTTTCTGGCTTTGATTTCTAATTTTATCTGAAAGTAGACATTGTATGTTTTTTGTTTTTTGTTTTAGTTTGTTAAGGTGATTTTTGTTGCCCAAAATGTGTTCTATCTTGGTGTGTGTTCCACATGATCTTGAGAAAAATGTGAATTCTGCTACTCTTAGATGATTCAGTCTATAGATGCAGTTACATCCAGTTGGCTGTTGAGTTCAACTCTATTCTTACTGGTTTTTCTGCCTGCTGAGTCTGTCCATTTATGTGAAGTAGTGTTAAAGTTCCAGCTATAATAGTTGATCCATTATTTCTCTTTATCAGCTATGCCACATGTGGTTTGATGTTCTGTGGTCAGGCATGTACCCATTAAGGATTCTTGTGTCTTCTTGGGGAAGTGACCCCTTTATCATGTTGTAGTGGCCCTCTTTATCCCTTACAACTTTCCTTGCTTTGATGTCTTCTCTGTCTGAATTAATATAGCTACTCCATCTTTCTTCTGATTAGTGTTATAATGGTATATTTTTATCTATACATATACTTTTAATTTATATGTGCCTTTACATTTAAAGTGGGTTTCTTGGAGACAACATACAACTGGGCCTTCTTTTCTGATCCACTCTGATAATTTGTTTTTTCATGGTATATTTAGACTATTCACATTCAAAGTGATTACTGATATAATTGGATCAGGTAAAATTTTAAGAATTTTTTCTCACTGGGGGTAGAAACATAGACAAGCCTGTGAAATCCCAGAAGTATTTTTGAAAAGTGTGCAGACATAATCTAGACAGCAGGTTCAAGCATTTGTCACATTTTCAAAGTGTTCAAGGACTTTAAAATTTGGGAAACCTCTATACCCAAGTGAAACTATAAACTCATTCTTTATCTACAGGGAATCTGCCAGCAGACAGGGCAAAGAATGTCTTACAAGGATTTCTTTCTTTAATACTCATGGCAACCATGTGAGATAGGATTTGTTTTCTTTATTTAACAAATGAGGAACCCGAGATTTGTACAGCTAAGTAACTGCAAGGAGAAGACACAGAAAGTGACTTCTGTATCCCAAATGCAAAATCATGTTCAACTTCCTTCCCAGCGGTAGACTGGAAACCATTACGACTTTTACTTGTGGCCCCAGTGCAAATATTAAAAAGATCTCGGTCGCGTCATCTGTTTATTCTAAATATATATATCCATTGGACCATTTTCCTTAGTATTGTGCTGTTCTACTCCACGGGTTTGTAAGGCTCTCCGAGGCTCCACAGGGCACCACTCATCTTCCCTTCGATGTTCCTCATCACTCAGCACAGCCTAGGATGCAGGGAGAACAGTGAATTTATGCCCAAAAGATCTGGTTTTGCATCCAGCTCCTGTCTTTACCCTGGATGTGGGGCTGGATGAGCCCTGCATTCTCTGTGTCTTCGCTGCAACACTGGATGGTGGTAGTACTCACCTGCCAACCTGTTTGGTGTCAAGGGACAAATGAAACAGCTGAAGCGAATGCTTTGTAAACGGTAAAGGGTTCTATGTTGGTTTACTGTGGTGGTCACTTAACAGAAAATTGCTAAGTTGATAAATCAATGAGTTAATGGAACTCTGAGTTTACGTCTATAAAACACAAGTAACACACTTTAAACAATATTTTTAAATTGGATGTTTGTACTTTTTGTTTTGTTTACTGCAAGGCAAAACATAGACCCAAAGACAAAAAAGCAGTAATATATACATATGTCAACCAACCAGAACCTAGTAAGAGATAATATGATTGAGAAAATTGTCCCCTGTGTATTTATGAGTGAACACACAGAGGAAACATTATACAAAAGAATTTAAAACCATGGCCTAGCCTCATTTATTTATTCTGATCACAATAATAAATGTCAGCCCAATATTTAATGAATGAATCCTTTAAGATGTCCCCTGACAAATGTTCTTTGCTTCTAAAATATTCCTTTGCTTATGAGTTATCATCTTGCCTATTAACCATATTTAAAAGTTGATGAGGACAGAAACTCTCAAGTTACAGCCCATGTTCTATCTCCCTAACAAAGCCATGAGAACATGGCCACCTGCCCACTATTCGTCAAAACCGTGACCATCTACAACAGCTGTTTGGTGTGAATGAATTCATTCAGCTGTGAGGCTCTGTTTTGGGTCCCCCTGTTTTAAGTCCTCCTATAAACTGCACGTGCTTCTGCTCATAAATTTCAGGAATTCCATGTTGGCTCCTACACTTCCTGTGAGGGTGGGTGGTGTCGAAATGAAGTTATACAATTTGGTGGTCGGACTAAACTCTGTCCCCACAGCTGCCAGTCTTAGGCAGTAGTCCATTCCAGCATCCACTAACCTTATATGCCCCTGAGTGCAGTCTCTATGGCCAGAAAGGCTCCCATAGCTGGTGTTTAGTTACACATTTAGAAAAGGAATTTTTTAAACTTTGAATGTAAACATTGCAGATGCACTGTGCTGACTGATACAGACTACATTTCTGTGTCCTGAACCACAGAGGGAAAAACAAGAACTTTTAGACAAATCAGAGAAATCATCATAAGTAGATTAATTTCATTGTTTTACAACAATTCCTATAGTATTCATTTCTGAGGAGAACATGTATTTTGAAATGACATATTTAAATCATGGATTTTTTTCTTCCTTACTAGGAGAAAAACAGTGATTTTTTTTGGAATAAAAGTCGGGAATATAGTCTCACTTGAATATTTTAAAACAGTGTTCGTTATTTTACTACTCAGTCTAAAAATACTGTGTGTGTGTGCGTGTTGTAAGGAACAATGTTATGCTTTGCAGAATTCAAGACAGGAAAGAATGATAATTCTCAGAAAACTACCATGAAACATTATAGATTAAAATTTTTATTGCATTGCATTCATGATTCATAGAACTTTCAAACTGAAGGGTATTCATATTTCATTTACTTGACTGAAACAGGGAGACAAGCGTTCCCTAAGCGACAGCACCAAGACGCTTTTCCAGAGCCCACCGGACAGTGCCAACAGTGGGGATAGAGCTGTCCTTCAGACTTGGTCCCAGGGAACTCACTGGCCCTACCTCATCAGATGCTTCAGAGTAAGGGGGCTCAGCAATGCCACCTGTAGAGGTCAGCATGGTAGGGAACAAGCCCTGAGGGTCCAGGGGAGAGCATCCTGCAAAACCAAATGTCCCTAGAGCCACACTTTGGTAAGGATTAGGCAGTCCCGCAGTTGTCATTCAACTCTTCTCATGTAAAGAGACTGAGGTTGAGGAGAGGTGGGGTCACTTCCCTCAAATCACCCCAAGGGCAACTGTGGGCTGGCAAGGGACTCTAATCCCAGATCTTGGCCTTGAGAACTTGTGAATCATCCTGTGGATCTAAGCAGGCCCAGCCTACCTACCCATCTCTAAGAAAAACACAGTCAGTGCGCTAAAAGGCCTCAGTTCTTCAGAGAGTCAAAGAAGACGTGTATTTGATCCTTCTTCATTGGGAAATTAGAAAATACAGTGAAGCAAATGAGAAGTCCATTTGTATACCACATTTTCATGAAAACAGAATAGAAAAATTAAATGTAAAATATCATATAAAATGTATTCATTTTGTTTTATAGAAATAAACGCCTCTTAGTAATTCGTCCTCTTGATAGTCATTTCTAAGTGCCCACCAGAGTAAAAAAACAAAAGGCTTTGCATTTTACACACCTATCACTCTGAAAATATCAAAGTAAAACCCAAACATCCAACAGACACATGACGAGAAAACAGAAGATAATCTTTCAGAATGGGTATGCCAGAATGAAGTAGACACTGACACATTTTAAATTTAAAATTAAATGGAAATGAACAGAGTTAAGACAGATAAAGATGAAAGGTTGATAGGGAAAACAAACAAAGGGGCTTCATAAATATTCAGTTGGTGTAATTGTAGAGGTAAACTATTAAGGTAGAATGGAAAAAATGAAGATATAATTCAAGAAAATTTTGCAGAAATAAAACAAGATGAATCTAGTCATTAAAATGACGTTCTAAGTCTCAGGAAAAGATTATGCAGGACAAGCCATGTCTATAAATCTGAAAAACAAACTCACAAGACTTCAAAGATAAAATAACTCTTTGGGGCAATTAAGCATGAGAATCAGATTACCCATAAAGTAGAAAGACAATAAACATACACTCAACCACGTTCATAGAGACAGAGATGTAAATTGAAACAACAATTAAATATCATTGGCTTATAATATGCATATAGCTTTAGTCCAGGATGCCACTTCTAAAATCTAACCCAACACACATAGTGCCACATGGGACAAATCAGGCATCTACCTTGGGACACATGACTGTCACTTTTTCTTTCAATATCAAAACACAGGAAGGAACTGAAATATCATCAAAGGAAAATAGTTACACCAATTATAATCAGTTTATAGAAAGGAATTCTAAAAAAGCCTCTAAACACAATGGCTGTCAACTGCACAGTGTGTTAGGTAAAAAATGTGGGAATCGTGTGTGCATTATTTGTGTGCTGTCCATACACATTCTTGGCATATGCGAATGTTAGCCCATGAAGGCTGGGTATGAACCCACGGGACAGTGCTGGGGTGACAGGAAGATGACATACTTGCACACAGAGACACACACAAACACACACAGGGATATTTATACATAGTGAAATCTGGCTTTGGGTTCAGACATTTTGGGTACAGAACTGGAAGCAGCCTCGTGTGTGGCTGAAGAGTTGTGTGTCTGTACAGTTCAACACTGCTCAGCAACAAGAGACCATGGTGCACAACACGATGAGTCTAAAACACCCACCTGGGAGAGAAGCTTGAGTTTGTGTGTTTATTTATAGGTGGTTCCAGGTCAGAGGCCACTGCTCACAGAACATCAGTCTTCCTATCCTGCCCCACGGGCTGACGCCCTGAGAGCTGGGCCAGCTGGGCCTGGGTGGGGGTTGTGCCACAGTCTCAGCTCCTGTGGGCCCCTGGCACAGCTGCCCCAACCCATCTGTCCTGTTCTGGGAACAGAGGCCAAGGCTGCAGGTCTGCACCCTCGGGGATGTAAGCTGGCAGCTTGGGGCTGTAAATTGTCAGGTCTCTGCAGTCCTCCTGGTTAAGTCCCAGGTGAGGCTGCCCTTAGCCCCCTGCAGCCCCAGATGCCGAAACATTTCCCTCAAAAACCCTTGAAAACACTCGTGGGCGTATTTCCTAACCAGACAGCCATGAGAGGCACCAAACAGCTCAATCCCAGTTGTATGAGAATTGAAACATGGATGGTTACTACGGGACAGAGCCCAGTCACAGCTCATCTGGGGCTGGGACAGCCAATAACTGACTGCAAAAAGTACTGGGAACCTTGCTGAGGGGTCAGCAATGTCCTGCAGCTTGAGTTGGATGGTGGTCCTACTATAATACTTGTCAGAATGTCCAACTGCACCCTTACGAATGGAAGTTTACATCCATACAGGCGGTCCTGGCAGCACCTCTGGGCAGCCCAGCTCGGACAGGGCCCACTGGGCCATTTCCATAGAGATAGCAGACCTTCCTCTCAGCCACACCACTGGCTCCCCTCTTTACATGCCACCCCCAGCTCACACACACGTGTGACTGCTGTGCTCACCTGTGCAGTGACTGGGCAGGGCTGCTAGGGCACTGAGTCCCACCCCCATTTCCAAAGCTGCCGAGGCTGTTCCCTGGCCTTCCGTGTGCTCCGTGCAAGGCTAGCCGGACTATCTGGTTCACAGAGCAACCACCACAGAATGATTCTTCAATCCCACCCTCCACCCCAGTCCGCAATGTGGCAGCTCCAGGAGGCAAGGGTCTGCATCTGCCCCACCAAATCTAAGGGCTGATGGGACACCCCAAAGTAGCAAGACCTCCCTTTCCTTGCTGAAATTTAGCTTTTGCCACACCACCTCAACAGTGACGGCAAAAGGGCAGCTTCTCTAAATTTGCAGTGACGCTACAGAGGAGGAGCATGAGGGCTCTGTCTGCCCTTCAGCGGTCATGGGGCTGAAGAGTGGAAATCAGACTGTGTCCTCTAGGGGCAGTGATGAGTCACAGCAAAATAACTTCTCAATACATGTTTCCTCTACATTATAAAGATGACATATTGTCACTGAGGAACATTTAGAAGTGTAGTGAAGAAAGCAGAGAAAATATCAGAGCTTTTAGAAATCAGTTTGCTTAAAGGACCCACGGTTTTTTACTGGCTCTGCTCTCCCACCAACTTATCCAGTGACCACTTCATCTCTCTGCATTGCCCCTGAGCCCCAGAAAAGCCATCATTCTCTGTGCCAGCAATCTATGCCACCTACGGCTTTCACGGGGTGAGAAGGGCTGTGGCTTAGAGCCTTGTTATCCTGTATTTCACTTGCAAATGACACGTGATCCACACCGCCCACTGTGCTCATTTCCTGTCTTATTTAGTCTGCAAACACTTTTGCTCCCTCCGGCGGCCCCCTGCCATGTTCATTGGCACCGTCCCCACACCATCACACACTTTACTTGTTAACAGAACTCTACAGTTTGCATCCATTTCTCCCTCAGATACATGCTGAGCTCCTTCAAAGATGGTCCTAAGAAAATAGGGAAGGACCGGGTACAAATGTGTGCATATTTGCATGTATCTGTCCGTGACACAAATAGGGTGGCAGGTGGGTGGTGGAGCCAGGTTTCCGCAGTTGGAGTGGGAGGGTTCAGACAAGCAAGGGGATTGGAGGAGTGCTGGCTCCACCAATATCATGCAGATTTGTGGTGAGCCTCAAAACACATGCTGTGACCTCTGCAACATCCGTCTTGGTTTTCACAATAGTTGTGGATACATTGTATCCTCCGCAGTCCCCTCAAATTATCCAGTCAGGTTGAAAATTTCTAAAACAAGCAATAATGAGATTTTCATTGGGATTTCTTTGAATCTCCAGATCAATAAGTGGAGGATTAAATCTTAATAATGTTGAGTCTCCCCATTCAGGAACAGGGTATGTCTCTTCGCTTAGAACTCCTTTCATTGTTCTGAGTAATGTCCTGTACCTTGCATGTATTTTGTTAAATTTATTTCTATTTGTATTGTTTTAAGTGGTATTGATTTTTTATTTTGTTCCAATTTCTCTTTGCTACTACATGTATGTTGGTTTTTGTATATTGACTTTGTATATTGTGTCCCTGCCAAACTCCTGTTAAGTCTAGTCGAATCTTGTAGAATCATTGGGATTTTCCATAAACTTAAACATGTTATGTGTTAATAAACACAATTTTACTTACTTTCAAATAGATGTCTCTTTCATTTCTTTATTTTGTCTGATTGTCCTTAATAAAATCAGTGTGAGTGGACCTGCAAACCCCGTTCCCACACCCAGGGGAGCATAGGGCCTTCTACGCTAAGTTTGATGTTAGCTGTAAGCTTTACCAAAGTACCCTTTATCAGGTTGGGAAAGTTCCCTTCTATTCCGAGTGTATCAAGATTTGTTTTTTTATCATGGATATGTATTGAATTTTGTCTATCTACCTGTCTGTTATCAATCTAACCTATCCATCCATATATAGAGATAGATGGATTACATATATCAATATATATATATAAATTTTTGCATCCATTGTGATGATTGTACAGCTTTTTTCCTTTATCCCATGAATATGAATTATATTGCTTGATTTTTCAAATGCTTATACAATCTTGAATTCACCGGATAAAACTCGTTTGGCCATTCCCGCTGCAACTTGCTGAAATCTGTTTGCTAATGTTTTATGAAGGATTTCACTGTGACTCTCTAGGAAGGTTGCAGGTGTATAATTTTTACTTCTTATAAAGTCTTCATCTGGCATTGGTATTAACCTAATGTCGATCTTCTCAAATGAACCGAGAAGTGTGTCTTCCTCTTGTATTTTCTGGAAGAACTTATATAAAATTGGTACTTTTTCCTAAATAAATGACTGATTTCACCAGAGAAGCCGTTTGGATCTGGGAGTTTCTGTGTGGGCAGGATTTAATTATGAATTCAACTTCATTAATGGGAACTACTTATATTTTCTGTTCTTCAGGATTAAGTTGGTAGGCTTTGCCCTTCATGGAAATTGCCATTTCACTAAAATGTCAATTTTGTTGACAAAATCTTATTCAATGTATTCCCTTTTTATTTATTTATTTTTTTATGTCTGCACGTTCTGTAACTGTTTCCTCTCCTTGATTCTTATTCTCTGAGCCTTTTCTTGATTACTCTAGCTAAGGTTTTACCAATTTGTTGATCTTTTTAAAGACAAGATTTCATTTTCATGATTTTCTCTATTGTGTATTTTCCATCTCACTGGTTTCAGATTTTATTCATTATTATTACATTTCTTCTACTTAGTAGGGTTTAATTTAATCTTCTCTCCCTAGATGGAAGCTTAGATAATTCATTTGGGACCTTTTCTTTTTCCCTAACATAAGCAAATAGGCTTACATATCTCCCTCTAAATACGGCTTTTGCTGCACCTGTGAAGTTTGATACTACTTTTAGTACTATTCCACCCAAAATACCTTTTTCCTTGTGACACTTTTTTTTTTAACCGCAAGTAAAATTTAAAAGTTTTAATTTTTAAATATGTGGGCTTTTTCAATTTATTTTATTATTGATTTCTAACTTATTTATAATATAAATTCTACCCCATCCAGTCTCTAATACTGTGAACTTAATGAAGTTTACCCTGTGGCCTCAATGAGTATCGCTCTTGGTAAGAATTTGCCCAGTAGGTCTGGGGTAGAGTTCTCTATTATTGTCAATTTGTTGAAGTTGATTCATAATTTTGCTCAAGTCTCCTATAGTTTCCCTACTTTTTTCTCTTCCATCAACTATAGAATGAAAAGTGCTAGAATGTCCAACCATAATTATGAGTTTGCCTATTTTTTCTTCCAATATTTTCAAGTTTTATTCATAACTTGGAGTCCTTTGGGTGGGTAGATGTTCCTTGTGTTGTTACAATGCAGTGACCACTGCACCATCATGAAACATTCCTTTGAATCCCTGGTTCTTTCCTGTTTTGAAGTCTACTTTGTCTGATACTAGTATTGTCACTCTAGCTTTTAATAATGTGGAATTGCATTAACTTGTTTTCATCCCTGTGCTATTTTTTAAATGCTTCTTGTTTCCTTTCAATTAAGCATTTTGTTTTGACTTTGACAGAGGTTCCCTGCCCTGCACAGCCCTCTCCTCGCTGCTGATACAATGGCCCTAAGCAGCCTCCCCAAGCCCACAAGCCCTCAGCTTGCAGGAGGGCAGAGTTCAGGCAGGGGGTTGAACATGTGCTGCTGGGACCCAGGCCGCCCCCTTCACAGGGACGCACCACAGCTCATAGCAGCTGGGGGATGTGTTGGGGGTGAGTCCAGCTCACCAGAGTCAGCAGTTGGATAGGAATCATGCACAGTGGCTGGCGATGTCTGAGCTTCATGTCCCAGAGACGCTCCCAGAGCATAGTGAAGGAGGAAGCCACCCAGCTATCCCAGACACCTCGATGCGGCCACTGGAGCCAACCTGCTGGGTGCCGGACACTGCAGATAACACAGGCTGCAGGTGTGGGGCTGAGTAGCTGCCCACAGACATACCTAACCTCTGGACTCCTAGAAAGAAGCAGCAGGTGGGGGGCTGGCAGACACCCCCTTCCTGGTTTGCTTGGTAATTGCCTGTCTGTGGCACCACATACCTGAGATGCCTACAACCATTTTAGACTTTTCCAGACGAAAAGGATGAATGGCCATTTGAGCAGTTTTGAAACCAAGCTGCAGCAGCTGCATTGTGCGCCAAACACGAACTTGGAAGGAATCTCCAAAGTCTTGGATGAGGCCAAATGGAACCTCGGCCTTCTTCCCCAGTGGCAGCTCTGCCACAGCCAGCCTGCGTGCAAACGCGACGGCCACAGGAGAGCATCTTGTGGTGCACTCCCGGAAGGGATCAATTTTCTCTTTGTTGTGTTCAGGGCGCAAGGAGCAGGCCCCTTCCGGGTGACTGCGGGAGGAGAAGCAGAGACACACTGAGATCAGACGCACAGACGCAAGGACGCCAGGGGGGGGGGGGCAGCAGAGGGAAGAGGTGTTTCTCACTCAGAGCCACTGGGAAGAGCTCCACCAAATCCACCCACTGCCCTAATGCTATTGCCTCAGTAGTCGGGACAGCATGTTATTAGGAACTGCATCGTGGCATCACATGGAAAGGGAGTCCCACCTCACAGAATCCGGTGTTCCAGGTCACAGGCAGCCAAGCAGTCAGTGCACTCAGAAGTGTTGCCCTCCTCAGTTTGCTCTGGAGAAGGGGGCTTCAAGCGTGTTTCCCAGCCTTTCCTTCATGCTTTAGTTTGTTCGCATCTCAGTTCACTTGGAAAGCATACTAGAGCATTGTATTATCTCTGCAAGAAAGAGACCATTGCCAGGGTTGCCCAGAGCCAGGGCACCTGCCACCCTCATGCAGCCCTCACCCCATGCACCTGCCAGGTGGCACAGAGCTGCCACCTCATGCTCTCCGCAGCCTCCACCCCCACCCCCACAGTACCAAGAGGGATGGTATGAAAACAGACCTGCCCAAAGAAACCCCTGGTGTGCAACCTTCCCTCTTCAGACAAGGACAGTGTCCCCTGGAGACCTCAGGCCCAGACGTGGTGCTGGCGGGCCCCCACCAGGAACCTTGCTCAGGCTGCAGGTCAGGCCCCATATTGCACAGACCAAGGCCTGGCCAGTTCTTCCAGAGCCCACTTCCTGCCTCCTCGTCTGTCAGCTGCTGGGCATCCTGCAGAGATGGTGTGCACAGCTGGCCTGTGTGTCCCAGCAACCCTGGCCATGCAGAATCTCCACCGTGGAGTTCTGGCAAACATAGTCATGGGGATGCACCTCACGTGGTTCATGCTGACCTCCTGGGTTCTCCTCCTGGGAGACAGTGATGCCCAGGGCCCAGGTGAGCCACATGTTAGACAAGAGGGGTCAGCTGCCATCCTGGCCTCGGAGGGGCCACAAGTAGGAGAAGGCTGCTGACCAGACGTCAGCCCTGGAATGTTCCACGAGATAGAACAGCAGTTCTGAGGTTACAAGTATACAAAATGTGGGCCTGACCTGTTCCCGATCCTAAATCCTATCCCTCTGTGGCCCCCAGACTAAGTCAGGGGCTCTGTATCTCTCCGGATCCTATACTTCTGTCCATTTCACATCCTAAAAAAAATGATGACATGCTTATTCGTGGAATTATGTTTTTCTATACAGATATTCCTCTTGGAACTAAAGCTCTGTGGGAGATTTTTAACTTAGCACAAAATACGTGTTCAGTAAGTATTTGTTGAATGAATGAATGAACTGTGAGCACTTATTTTTGTATTATCCCGTTGAACTGGTCAAGTGGCCTGGAGCAGGATGGGTCAGTATCCTTATTACAGATAAACAAGCAAGACAAGCCATACCATTTGCTGTGGCCTCACGGAAAGTACCAGTCTGCCCAGGATGGCTTCACTGAGTTGGTGCCTGAGCTCAGATATGACCTTGGTTCCCAGGCCCTCGCTCTAGCGGGCACACCAGGGCACCGCAAGGGATCCGGGTCACAGAAGAGGGATAATCCCTCGTTGGCAAGAGGACAAAGGCCATGGGGGGCACTCAAGAGAGCATCGCAGGAGCCCTGAGGAAGAGCAAGGCCTGGTGCAGGCAAGAGGAGGCTACAGAGTGAGCTCCCGGGACCACGGCAGGTCCGCGTGGGGTCCATGCTGGGCCTGAGGGCTTGTGCTCTCGGGCTGCGAATCCTCGTAGCTCCTGCTGTCGGCCAGGTGGGTGGACGAGAGGCAGTGGGCGGAGAGGAGAGTCTGAGGTTTTTTAAACTCGGTAGTGACGTGAACAATCATTTCTGGGTTTTAGAGCAATGACTCTAGGGGCTGGGACAGGGAACAGGGGCGGGCAGGATCTACAGGCAGGACAAACAGATGGGAAATTGATGCAAGGGTTCCCGATCCAAGAGCAGCCTGTTGAGCATTGGGGACCAAGAGTGGAAGAGGGGTCTTCCCTAGGCAGAAAAAATGGGACATGGGGACTGTGCTTGGGGGCTATGCGAGGAGAAAAGATACTGTGGCATGGGGATGGGGGGCTTTTCAGTGGGATCTGGGTCTGAGGCCCTGCTGAGCAGGGAGAGCAGCTGGTCACGTCTGCCCTCCGGGTGTGAGTCCGGCTCAGAGCTGAGGCCCAGCCTCCAGAGGTCAGAGCTGGCTGGTGAGAGAGCCGTCCATCCTACCCCTGCAGGCTCCGCTTCTGGGAAAATCCAGGCTAAGAGCTGAGAAATTCATGTGGCTGGGTCCCAGCCAAACCAAACATTTGGCTACATGTGCAGGTGAGTACTCTGAATCATTTTCTGAAACACCCGACCTCAGACCTGAGGGACTGCATGGAAAGAAGAAAGCTGCCAGCAATCCGTGGTCCCAAAGTGAGACCATGTGTGTGACTCCACAGCTGTATGTTCAGTCAAGGGCAATTGTCCCAGTCTTCCCTTAGGAACTCTGGGACCTACGAGGACACACCCAGCTTCCTGTCATGAGAAAAAGAGCAGCAGCCCATTTCCGGCACAGGCCTGGAGGGTGGGTAAGGCGGCTTAACTCAGCAGGAAACACACGTACCTTGTTTTCTTAATGAAGTTGTCAGCAGCGTTTGGAGTCCTGGGAGCGTCATCCTCCTGGTCCTTGGCCCAGTCTCCCTACCTCTGGGGTCCTGGTCTCAGCACCCAACTCCAGCACTCAGCCCATGTCTGCTGCAAATCTGGGGTGCCGCCTGGACTCCCCAAGCCCACGAATCTGTCTGTGAGCCTGGTCGCATTCCGTCCTGTCTGTTCCCACCGGGGCTCCTGGCCTCAGACCCTCCCCAGCCTCCTGTCTGGCCTCCATGCCTGCAAATGGTCCTCCTCCAATCCATCCCTCACCCCGCAGCCAGCATGGGCTTCTCCAACTCATTTCTCAGCTAAAGCAGATCTGAGTAACTGGTAACTGCATGGCTTATGCTGTGTCATCCCGACTATAAGTGGCACTTGGCTTCACGAGTCTCCTTCCTCAGGGAAGACTAGGCAGTGTGGAGGAGGTTTCAAAGTCGGGTTTTTGTTCAGTAAAGGTGGGCGACAGCCCAAACCCACCAAGCACTGGACACCACACAGCAGGGACTATAAACGCCTCAGCCACAGGTGGATGCTGACGACTCCCAAAGACGGGCCACTGGGCAAGAAATGCACACCCCAGAGGGACGCATGAACAGCCGTTCAGCGTCCATAAGCTCAATGCCACGCGCATCAGCAGTGTTTTGCTTTGAGATAAATTCATATGATATGATGAAACCCAAAAGCAGGGAAGAGTAGTCACAGACACCGGGAGGGGCAGGGGGGCGGACAGGGCTCGGGTGGGGCTTCCCCGGTTCTCAGCTCCACTGCTGAAGCTACGCGTGGGGTCCCTGGGTTGCCATCATATCATTGAATGGTACAAACAGCTTTTAAAATTTTTTGTGTCTATTCATATTCATATAACTAGAATTAAATAAAAGAAAAAAGGATCTGATGGGAGCTCACCTCCTCCAGGATGAAGGGAGAGCCCCTCACGTCCCAGGGCAGGACGTCCCACCCCCACCCCTCATCTCCCGGCCTCGTCCATCTGGGGGCATTCTTACCCCCGACTTGGTTCCTAGGTCTGCCCTGTCTCACCTCCTTCCCTCACAGCCTCGGGTAGCGCTCATGGGCTTGGGGGTCATTCTGAGAGCCAGTCCACCTGGGCAGTGCAGGCCCTGGGGGTGTCCCCTGCAGCTGGCTGCCTGCTCACCTCTCGGAGGCTGGGCGCCCCACACACAGCCACTCACTGCTGCTTCCACCCACGGACCCCTTGTCCATCTCCACATAGATGACGCTGTCATTGTGAGGGGCCTGTGAGGTTCCCCTAGTGAGGGTTAAGGTTGGGTGGGATGAAAGAGAGACAGGAAGGAGATTGAATCAAACAGAGACCAACGGGGAGTATCCTTTGCAAGAAATATGCTTCAGTTCGGTTTGCCTGGTAACCGTGTAGCTAATATGCTGGGTTCAGTGCTTGGCTTTTACATCCCTTTCCTCACCTGTCGAGCCACCAGTTAGTAGAGCACCTGGTAATTGGCTGCCTTTGCCTCAGCTGGTGATCCTTCAAAGTAGCCAGTACCCAGTTTTGCTGACCAGGGCCCGGACTGCAGGGGATGCAGCCCGCAGAGGTTCTGCTGCCAGATGGGATGCGACTGAATCCCTGCGATCACTTCCACCCAACTTAAAGGGGCATTAGTAACTGCTGAATTCTTCTGTGGTTTTTAAAGTTTGGGTCTGCTTAAAATGGGAACAGTTGATGAAATGCAAGACTGCCTCGGTTAAGATACTGGATCGAGTATGAAATAAGGACAGTTAATACAAATCCCGGAGCAGGGTGGGCTCCGAGCCAAGCCTGCTAAATCCATCCCCCCATTATGCGCCGGAGGAGAATGAAGACCCGAAACAATGCTCCGACCCGCCCAGCTGCTCTCTGGTGGAGGAGACACCAGTGCTCCTCTGGGTCACAGTTTGGCGCCAACTCCTCCCGCCCCCATGATGCCGTCTCAAGGGACATCACAGAGGATGAAAATATTGCAGCAGAGCATCGAGGGGAACCAAGTCCGCTTTTAGCGTTTTGTACTCGTGAACTCCGGGGTGCTGGGGCCGACTCAGGACGGTACATGTTCTGCAGACAAGGACACAGAGGCTGGGGCGGGCCAGCACATCAACCAAGGTCCTGCACCCACGAGGCGCAGCCAGGAACCGGACCTTGTCTGTGGGGCAGCCAGGCGACCCCCGCCCAGAACAGCCTCCCTCCCCCGTCTCCTTACCCTGGCTGAGTGGTCGCTGCCTTTCAGGGCTGCCTACTGCACCTGCTTGGTTTTCTCGTGTGTGTGGGATGTTTTCAAAAGTAGTTCTGAGAAAGAGTTTCGGATTCCCATATGGAAACACACACACAAGCGCTGATTCCACTTGCTGAAGAGTCTCACCTAGAAACCCCAGAGCTAAACACAGCTTCGTCCCTGAGGGCTCCACTGTGCAGGCGGGAAGGGCAACGTGCCACCAGGATCCACCGTGCAGGAGGGACAATGTGCCCTCAGGTCACCACAGTGGCAGTCACGTTTGGTCTCTCTACGTAGAATGGCTACACAGCTCAAGGGAGAAGTGGGCCTCAGACCAGGTGTTTAAATGGCCCTGCACTAGAGGGCCGGGGATCACTCATACATCTTGGGGTCCTGCGTGGTGAGGGCAGGGCGGCTGATGGAATGAATGACTGAGATGATGAATGAGTAAGGGCTAAAACAGGGTGTCAGGACACACAGGCTAGCTGCGTATTCGCCCCACCCCCACGTCCCTACCCGGCACAATCCACCTCAGCTTGCACATTTCTTGGGAATGGAGTGGAATTCACTGCTGGGAATTTAGGGCTGATGTGAACCCTCCCCCCAGCCTGCCCTCCTCCCTCCTTCTCATGCTTCTGGCCTCTTTAAACACAGGCCTGGAGCACAGATGACACAAAGGCAATGGAATGATAAAGGAGGAAATCTGGATTTTCTTACCAGCATTAAAAGCCTTGCAGGAAAAAAGAATGGTTTCAGGTCAACCAACTATCCATTCAAGGCATGCTGTGAAAGTCCAAACAGTGTCCACGGCAGGTTTCAGAGAGATGCTTATCTCTTGCAGCTTATAGGGTATCTTGCACTGAAATTCAGACCCAGGATTTAGTTGTAACGATACCATCACTACAAAGATGTCTGAATGCATATACAGGTAGGCTGGGCCAAGGTCGGGACCTGAAAGGACTTTGGGTGGTTGACACTAAGAATGTTTCTAACCTTATGTTGATATAAAATGTATGTATATTAAAATACACAGATTTATCTCACAATAAATGTATATGTCTCTGTAACCCATGCGCCAATCAAGGTATAAAATATCTCTGTCATCCCGAAGAGCACCCATGGGTGCTTCCAATCAATTCTCACCTCCCAAAGGCAACACATACTCTGATACCTATCACTGCAGCTCTTTGCTCTGATATTCATAGATGTGGAATCATAAAGGGTCTGGCTTCTTCCACTCAATACATCTTGGAGAAGTGTCCATATCCCTGCACGCACCAATAGTGGTTTATTGATGAGTGGTTTCCTATAGTGTGGATATACTGTGATTTGTTGATCAGTTTCTTAATCATGAGCAGTTTGGTCCTTTCGAGTTTGGGGAAATTATGAATAAAATGGTTTCAAATGTTCCTGTACAACTCTTTTGAAAATACTTGTTTTCATTTCTCTTAGAAAAAAATATCTAAGCAGGAAGGGCTGGACCATAGGGTGGCTAAAGGTACTTTACAAGAAACTGCCAGATCGTCCCCTAAGAGATTTACCATTTTATATTCTCACCAGCAATGTGTGGGAGATCCAGCTGCTCCCCATCCTGACCCTGAGTTTGCCAGTCTTTTCAGTTTTAGCCGTTCTAAGGGATGCAAAGCGGTACCTCACTGTGGTGGTAACATGCATTTCCCTGATTCCTAACGTGGCCAAACCCCTTTTCATGTGCCTGGCATCAGTCCCATTCTCCTCTTGTGAAGTGGCTGTGCAAATATTTTGCCTGTTATTCACTGGACTGTTATTTTCCTATTTTTGAGTTCTAGAAAGCATTCCTGTATTCAGGACATAGAAATGTGTGCTGTAAAAGATTTCCTGGTTTGTGGCTTGAATACCCACTTTATTAGCTGCATCAAAGGAAGAGGAGATGAAGTCTAATTTATCAGGATTTTTTTTTCTTGTAGAGTTTGTGATTTGGTGTTCTGTATAAAAAATGTTTCCCTACTTCAGGTTCATAAAGATTTTCTGCTATTTTCTTCTGAAAGTTTCACAGTTTTAGCTCTTAGGACTACCAGCCATTTTCCTGTGGTATGAGGTAAGGATCAAGGTTTATTCTTTCCATGCAGATATAAGCATCAGTTGTTGAAAAACAAGATCCTTCTCCAGTTGACTTCCTACAATGCCTTTGTGGGAAAGCAGCCGGCATCTCTGTGAGTTCATATCTAGATTTTCTGTTCTGTGCCAGGAATGTGTGAATCTGCCCTGATCTAGCCTTCCTCACTGTCTTAATTAAAAGCAGCTTTATGCCACAGGAGAGGGTTGGGAGTAGTGGGTGGGTGAAATAGGTGAAGGGGATAAAGAGGCACAGAATCTCAATCATAGCAGAAGTTGGTTACGGAGACAAAAGTAGAGCAGAAGAGTATAGTCCATAGTTCTGCAGCATCTTCCTATGTTGGCACACAGTGACTGCACTAGTTGGGGTGTGCATTTTAAAATGTTGAATCACCATGTTGTGTACTTGGAACCAATATAATATATCAAATATTCTTCAATTAAAAAAACCAAAAAATAATTTTTTTTTTATTTTTAAAAAGCAGCTTCATTTCCCCTTGTTCAATACTATTCCATCACTAACATTTTGCATCATGATTTGGAAGCTCTGTGGTGACATGGTGCACACATGCTTCAGAGGATCAGACATTGCTGAGATGTGCCTTTGTTTCTAGGAAACATCACCTTGATCTTTGCCAACAACATTCTTTATCTTGAGGTCAATTCTATTTTATATTAATACCATCACCCACCTGCCTGTGCTTACAGTTTAGATGGAGAGCTTTCCTTCCTCTGCTTTTCACGCGTGTCTTTATATTTAAAGTTGTACGCATGTGCGTAGGGCCGTGAAATCATCACCACAATGAAGGCATTCACTCCTACAGTTTCCTCCTGGCCCTTTCGTTAGGAAGGAGTTTGGTTTGGTGTTGCAGGGAAGCTGAATAAAGTGAAACAGAAGTCAAAGAAGACCCTGAATATTCAGGGACAGTTCATTTTTATGGAGTTTGCAAAGGGTTTTTAGGATGGTATTGTTACGCACCCAAGTGCTGACTGATGGGCTGGCAATGATGTTAGCTAATTTCTATTGCGCATGCACGTTCCCAGAATTCTCTCTCACTACCAATGGGTGCTGAACCACAATGCTGATTTATTTTAGTGGCTTTCTGATGAGGGTAGGTCACCAGGAGCATGCCCAGTTGGATTCTAGCTTGTGGGATTTCTCTATGGTTTTACTCCTCCTGCTAAGGATTTTCTCACTGGTGGAAGCTACTGTACTCCCGACCTCTCTGCCGTCAACCCGACCTCTCTCCTTCCGCTTATCTCTGGCTTCCTGCCTAACACTTTGTTTTTCTTTCTGTTTTGTTTCATGGCAAGAACCCAACATGACATGAGATCTACCCTCTTAACAAAATTTTAAGTGTACAATACAGCAGTGTTGACTGTAGGTACCATGCCGTAAGCAGAGCCCTCCTAATCATCCCGTATTACTGTAGCTGTATACCCTTCCCTCTCCTCCCCACCTGGGCAAACCACTGTTCTATCGTCTGCTTCGCTGAGCTTGGCCATCTTAGATGCCTAAAATAATATATGTAAAAAATAAAAACATACAAGTGCAATTCCATATCCATATACACATACACACATATATATGAAGTTACACACGAAATATTATTTAGCCAGAAAAGAAGATAAGAAATACCTCTGCCATTTGAGACATGGATGAATCTGGGGGGCAGTATGCTCAGTGAAATAAGACAGACAGAGAAAGACAAATATTGCATGTCTCACTTACATGTGGAATCTGAAAGAGTTAAACACACAGTATGAGAGTAGAGTGGTGGTTACCAGGGACTGGGGGTGGGAAAAAGGGGAGAGGTTGGTCAGAGGGCACACAGTTCTGGTGATACGATGAATCAGCCTGGGGAGGTACTGAGAGCATGATGACTATAATTAACAAGATGTATTGTATCCTTGCAAGAAGCTAAGAGGCTAGGTCTCCAGGATTCTTGCCACAAAAACAAATGTAACTGAGTGGGGCTATGCTTATTAGTGTGATTGTGGCAATCATTTCACAGTGCA
Source organism: Phataginus tricuspis (assembly GCA_029783875.1). Lineage (NCBI taxonomy): Eukaryota > Metazoa > Chordata > Mammalia > Pholidota > Manidae > Phataginus > Phataginus tricuspis. The sequence goes on along the minus strand of JAQQAC010012171.1, from coordinate 9,117,434 downwards.
CAACTACATCAAAACATTACACTGGGGACCTTAAGCATAGCCAGTTTTTTTTCTCAATCATACCTCAATGAACCTGGAAGAAAAAACAAGAGCAGATGAGCACAGAATAATATCTGTGGCATTTTAAGGCAAAAATGTTTTGATGCAAGTTTTCTTAAATGATTTAAAGAAAACAGGAAGACAGAAAACTGAAATTACATGCCCCAGTGTTATGGAACCAAACAGACCAAAGTCCACTCACCTGATGCACAGCAAAGTCAAACACCGCCATCGGGATGGAGTGAAAGAAAGTGACATTTATCGCAGGCAGCAGGCAAGGACATAGCTGATGCTCAAGGTCCCAAATTCCCCACAAGCTTACGAACAGGGGCTTTACAGGCCAAGGATGGGAAGGGGTGTGAGTCAGCTCATGCCCATTCTTCTGCTGGAGGTGAGGTGACGAGGATTTCTTCAGCAATCTCAGTCTGTAATAACTAGCTCCACCCACTCTGGGGTCCATGTGCTTGTTGTGAGGAGGTGGCCCATCTGGTGCGGGTCTAAATTCCTGCAAAATATCTTAAGGGTACATGAGTCCAGAGTTTATCTAGGGCCTTGAAGGGGATCTAAGAGTCCCGAGTCTGTTTAGTTTGCTTTACCTTGGTTTGCAGACTCCCATGTTCTTTAATCTCTACTTATTCAATCTAATTCCTACTCTCTGAGTCATGATGGAGGGACTCTTTGATTCATTAATAAGTAAAGTCTGAGGAGCTCCTAGAAGAGGCCACCCGTGCAGTCACTCCAGCATTCTACTCTGGAAAAAATCATTCATAATGTTCCTGGTGGGAAAATGAAATAACACAAAAGTTTCAAATCTAGAAAGACATTTTTAAAAATAAATAATAGTGAGCAATGAAAGTAGCGGAGCAGAATATCAGCACAATTCTAAATATTTTGACATAGTTATGTAAATTTCTGCACATATGAAAAATGTTGAAATAGAAGATGAATGGCCCATAATTTAACTAATTGTAATAGAATTTTGAGGTAGACAATCCTAGATAGAGAATTTGTACTTCATAACCAAAATTATATTCAGAGAAAAATTAGTCGCCTAAATGCTTTTCTGATTAACAAGAATGATTCCTCATGAATGAACAAAAATTTTAACTCAGAAATCTTTAAAATATGCACGCACAAAAAAGAAGATAGAATAATTTTAAACTAAAAAAAAATTAACAAATTCAAATTAGAAAACAGAGGAATCAATAGATCTAAGAGCAGGCTTATAGAAAAAGCACAAAAATAATACAAAACAACAGAATCACTAAACTATGAGAACAACAGAGAAGATACAAATGCATAAAGTTAGGAAGTAAACATGAACGATAGGTCGATCCCAAGAATAAAATGTACATCTGTATATTGTAATGTAGTGGTGAGATATCAGTTAAGTGGTAACAAATATGAATTCTAGGGTCTCTTGGTATAGTTTCCCACCCAGCTTGCTGTGAATTAAACCACCAGGTGGATGAGTGAACTCAGAGGCCAACCAGAAGTCGGAGCATCTGTCCCCAGGGCTGGGGTAGCTCTTCCCTAAGGTGACCTGGAAGAGAGAAACCAGGTCTCACTGCAGAATGAGAACTGGCCACTGTCAGGAGCCCCATATACCTCCCTAGTCCATGGGGGAAAGCAGGCCGCCTGAACCCCAATTTCAGTCCACTGAAAGGTGACCCCTATGCCCATGCTGACCCTTGGAATCTGTGAATGGGACCTTATTTGGGAAAAGGATCTTTGCAGGTGTAAGAATCCCAAGATGAGCTCTCCTGGATTACCTGGTGGGCCCTAGCTCAATGATGGGTGTCCTGACAAGAAAAGAGAGGGGGAGGTAGGAGACACAGAGAGACACCCAGAGGAGGAGGCAGTGTGAATGCAGAGGTGGAGGTGTGTACACGCCCTGGAATGCCAAGGATTGGCATGGTCACAGGAAGCTAGAAGCAGGCAAGGACCCTTCCCTAGAATCTCCAAGGGAACACGGTCCTGCAGATACCGTGATTGTGGACTTCTGGCCTCAGAACTGAAAGTCGATGGTTCACGGAAACTCAGCTTAACGGACACAAGAGGTCAGTGCAGCCGCGCAGTGTGGGTGGAGGGAGCCAGGGTTGGGGCAGCCGGCAGGGAGGGGCTGGCAGGGACACAGGCTGCACCAAGGTCCAGAGCCATTCAGATACACATGAGCAGGTCCCAGGCCATCTGGCAAAGTAAAGCTTCAGCCACATGGGGAGACTTTCCCAGGAGTTGGGGGAGGGAGAGGCTGGTATTCGGAGAAACTTCTAAAGGGCAGCGGAGGCAGGTACCTGCCAGTCTCCGAGACCACAGTGGTGCCCCCCAGGCCAAGCAAAGTGGAGGGCACCCCACATCAGATGTCAGAGGGTGGGCAGGCCTCAGTCCAGGAGGCACTGCATTCATAGGTATCCTCTCCCTTCCTTCGTGCAGCCTTTTGGGAAGACTCCGGGGCAGCCTCAGAGCCTCAGGGAAGGCCAGTCTAGTGATAGTGGTACATATATAGAGATGAACATCTGCCCAGGAAAGGCAATTCCCAACTGCCAGAAACTAGAGACTTGCCAGGTGGCACTCAGGCCACCAGCTTGGATTCCGTCGTTATAATTTGCTGCTGTCCTGCTGGGGCCCATGGCAGCTGTGCACAGCTGTAAAATGAGGTGACTTTCATCTTCGTATCATGATGCCTGACTCCAGTTCACATGTGCTTCATGGACACTTTCCTTTTCAATTAAAGAGATGTGTTTCTAGGGGAAACAATTGCAAAACGTATTAAGAAATATGGAAAATCCATTACCAGGAAATAAATTATAAAATCGACCCTCCCACCAAGAAGCCAAAACATAAAGCCCATAGAGGCTTAGGAGTTGTGCGGGAGCTCCAGCAAGACTGCTAAGAACAGGTCACTTAAGGGCTTCACTGTCCTCCCTCCTGAAGCAGCCGAGATGCCTCATTTCAAGTCATCAGAAGAAAGAACACCCCGGGAGACCAGGCTGCAGAACCCCAGAGGCACGGGACAGACATTCGGACGCTCCAGGACAGCAGGAAAGTAATGAGATGAGCCTGGCTTTTCACATAGTGAAATACCACTGTGTCAACTATTAAATGGCAGCCTTTGTGCTGTACATGCACCTCCCATGCAGCTGGGGGAGCATGCACCATGGGGACACAGCATAAGCTGGCCCCCGACACTCAGGAGAGATGCTCTGCAACGGATGGGCCACTGAGCCCTCCTCCTCCCCCATCCCCAGACCAGCTCCCCTCCAAGGGGCCACGATGCCCTGACCCTCCTGGTCTGGATGACAAGGAGAAAGCTGAGACTGGAAGGCGAGCTTCTGCCTAGGACACAAAGTCAGACGAGCTGGGGAGCCCTCCACAGAGGACAGTGTCCACTCTGTGGGTGACAGAGAAAAGCAGCACCAGCCATTCCCTCAGGGACAACGAGGGCGCCTGACCACAAGGAGGCAGACCCACCAGGAGACGCCTGCCTGGTCGGCCTCTTTCCTTCAGGCCGTGTAGCCGGTGGCCTGGACAGCTCCTGGCCCCACGGCCACTGCTGCCTGCCCGGACTCACCCATTTACTCTTCAGCTCCCCAAGGCACTCTGCGTCATGCTGACCCTGGGGCGCCTGGCACACAGCACACTTCTGCCTCCCACGGGTGCCCCGGAGCCAGCCTTCTGCATCTCTCACAGGCAGACCGCCCCAGCCAAGCTCTGCACCCCAGCAGCCAGGTTCCAGGCTGGGCCAATGCACCACACTGCTTCTGGGCCTGGGCAGGGCCCCCCAGCCAGAGGAACAGTACATTCCCCCAGGACCTCTGTGCCCTGGGACTGGCAGGCCTTCCTCTGCAGACAGCACCCCCACAGCTCCGCTCAGATGGCCCCCCACACCCCAGCTCAGATGGCCCCCACATTCAGCTCAGATGGCCCCCACGATCTTCTCAGGTGGCCCCCCACACCCAGCTCAGTCATGTTTCCTCACATGTTGCAGACTGAATGTCCTCATGCCCTCCCGTGACCCCTGTGGTGGGCTTTTAGAACCTGTCAGCTGTGCTTATTAACAAACTCCTCTTACCATCAGTGAAACAGCTTTTCACTCACCAGTTATCATGAGAAAGAACTGGATTTAAGAAAACTCAAGGCAAAGGCAAAGTTTCCATGCTCAGCTGAGGTCCGTCTCTTCCCACAAAGTTGCCACTTAGGCCTGATTGATGTTGAGAACCCCGCCAACCCCGTGTCCTCCTCACCGCGACCTGGAAACCAGACGGGAGCGTCTGGGGACCCTGGTGCTTGTCAGGGACACACAGAAGGGACCCCGTCTGGCCCATCAGCTAGTGCTCTGCTCTGCAGGGGACACATGTGCATCCTCAGGGCTCTGATCTGCCCAGGAAGATGGGAGGCTTCACGGGTAATGTGGGATCCAAGATTAAGAAGCCCTTTTTATGCAAAGGAGCAGTGAACCACGTGAAAACAGCACATACCAGCACACTTGGACCTTTGTCATGTCAGACGGGGGAAGATTTCTTGGAGTAAAAGCCCTCGGAATCAGAAGTGCTTGGTAAAAGCATGCAAGTTTGCTTTGATGAGTATTGGCCACTACTATTCGTAGATGTTTTATCAGTTTACGACAGGACCTAATTTAGGAGGTTTTCCTAATTGTTCTATTTTTACCAATCTTATAAGCTTAAAAAAATATATATTTATCCTGCTCTGTCTGAAACTGAGCTTATTGTCGAGAGTTTGAACATTTACATGTCTTTTCTGTAAACTGCTCGGACCATTGTACATTTATCTAGAAGGTTTTCTTGTCCCTTTCTGGAGATATTTCCATGTCAAGGAAACTCACTCTGTGACAGGGAGTGTAAATGCATTTCCTATGTTGATATGTGCTATTAAATTTCTTTTTTTAATTTTACTAGGAATAAAATTTTTATTTTTATGCAAATTTATGAAGATCATCAGGTGGCTTATAGGCTAATACGTGCCATCTATTCACTAAGACTGTTAAAAAATAGTGTTTCTCCATGTTTACATCTAGTACTTTTAGGCCATTATTTTTATATTTAAACAATGTATCCATCTGAAATTTATTTTGTTATAAGAAATACACTGTCAACTTCTTCCAACAACAGGGTCTCCGAGTCATTTATGGAAAGTCAATCATTTCCTCTCTCACATATTACAGACCATATGTTTCTGTTTGTGCTGTTTATTTTTGGACTTTACCCCATGCTATTATTTATGCCCTTTATGCCTGGAGCTCTGACGCTGTTTTAATTAGAGCAGCCTTATAGTATGTTCTGAATCCACCCAGAGCCAGATCCCCTTTCTCCTCCATTTTTCAGACTATTTCTGAATACTCTTAATTCTAAGCATGAGGTTTAGAACCAACTCATCAAATTTAAAACAAAAAGGCACAGAAGGTATTTCATTATGATCATGTTAAGTTTCTAAGTTAATGTGGAAAGGCGACATCTTTAGAATACTGAAACTATTGTTTTCTACGTTTCTTCATGCAGACACTGCAAATTTATTTTTAATAATTTTTCTAGCTATGTGAATGTGGTTTTTGCTATTACAAATGAAATATATTCTTTGGTGTGTTTTCTCACTTGTTCTTTTTTAAGCACAAGAGAGGATTTTTGTATATTTACACTCAACTACCTTTCCATATTGTACATTATAAGTATGTTTTATAATTTCCAGTTGATTCACAGTTTCCCTGCACACAATTGTATCATTTGCAAGTGAATAAGCTTTGGCTTCTTTCCAGTTTTACACTTCAATATTTTCTCTAATTTCTTTTCATCACTGTCACTTTCAAGACTTTCTTGAAAATGCTCAAACTGTTCTCCCACGACCCTAGGTATTTCATCACGTGAAAGGAGAATCATTTTATTCCAACTTCATGAAAGGTTTCTGTTGCCTCTTTAATGAAGAAGGAATGAATATGTTAACTGCCTTTTCAGCATCTGTTGATGATAACATTTGTTCTTTGTCATGAATTAGAAAGTATTATATTGCACTGCACTGTGACATGTTATATTATGCTAACATATTACCTTACTATATTGAACTATTTCTGAAATAAATTCCTTTTAGTTAGAATATATTTTATTGTGCTTCTGAATTTGTTTTTTTAATAATATTTATCGATTTTTGCATTTACATTCATAAATAAGATTGGACCAGTTTTTTAGAGTATATTTTGTGTTTTGGGTAGTCATGTTTCGCTGATTAAAAAAAAAATGAAACTTAATTTCTTTCAGATTCTACACTAATTTAAATACCACTAACACTGCCTAATTTTTAAGGTGTGCTAGATAGAATTCCTCTGAGGTTTTTCAGGTGAAAGGTCTTTGATTATTTTTTTAATTGAAAAGTTGGCTAAATCATTTTTAGTGTTTTCTGTTTTTAAAGAAAACATTTCTCCTTTATGACTCACTAATTTTCATTTGTGTCCTTATTAATGCTTCCAGTCTCTTCTCTTGGGCTTATTGCACTATTTTTATCTGAAAGTCCTTAAATAAAACTGTTTTCCCAGTCAATTTGTATAAGTTTTCCACTTGTACATTAATTGATATATTTAATATGAATTTTCTTCTTAATGCTGTTATAGTTCATAATATCTACATGCAGTATTTTCTCTTTTTATATTGTTCAAAGTAGGTTTGGACTCCAAGGGGAGATTTAAAGATAGTTTTGCTTTTTATCAGTGGTATTTTTTAATTCTATGTGGTAGGGTTTTGGTTTAAACCATTTATCAATTTGTGGTTGTATTGCACTGTGGTCAGAGAACATTGTCCTATTTCTACTATGGTTTGTGGAATTTATTGACCAGATATGCGGTCCATTATAATGAATTTCCATGGGCAATTGAAAAGAAAGTGTATTTTCTACTTTTTCGCTGCAGAAATTACTACATCAATTAGACCTGCCCTGATAATACATTCATTAATTCTTAAGCCCCTTATTTTTGTCCACCTTATCTCTCATTACATTAGTCTCCTATTGCCTTCTTCCTCATAATGTTTTTCTAAGAAGGTTGGCTTGTCACTTCCCAACACACAGGCAACTTGACTCCCCTCACCTCACTTTGGTCATGCCTTGTTGTATGTAGTCACCTTCAGCACATGCTGCCTTGTCTTAGGGGAAGTTCAAGGTCACCACTTCATCCGTTTTAGCAGCGATATCCCTGGAGAATGACCCTCCGCTACCATTTGTTTCTCAGGTCATTTTCCTCCTTTTCTCCTGAAGAAAGTGTAGGTTCTCTGGGTCTTTCTGCCACACACGATCCTGTTGTCTCAGAACAGTTCCATGTCCACTTCCGATCTACATATCCTTTACTATGTTTCCTCTCACAGCCCTACTGCTCTCAGTGTGATGCTTCATAGCAGAGGCGACAAAGACATTGCCTTACCCCCAGTTTCACAGACAATGTGCTCCTTCCCTCACCAGTGTGTTGGTTATGGGGGAGTCTGTGTGTAAACCTTTTGTTAAGTTGTGAAAGTTCCCTTCTTTCAGAGGTTTTTTTTTTTTCAGAATTCGTGCCATGCATTAATTTTGACATTTGTCAAATGCATTTTCTGTATTTGTTGCAATTACATTTTGTCTTATTTGTTCTATGAATTCAATGATAAACTGATTTAAAAATATAGAACCAGCCTTGCATTCCAGAAATAAACGGTAGGATTATGATGTGTTATCCTTTTCCCTTTCTGAGTGCTTTAATTGTACATATTTATGTTGGTGAGAAAACTTAAGATCTACCCTCTTAACAAATTTCAAGTATACAATAACGTTAGTCACATTGGTGTACATCAGATCCCAGAACTTGTCTTATAACTGAAATTTTATACCTTGAGCATCATCTCCCCAGAACCCTCTTTGCCCAAGTCACTGGTTACTACCATTCCACTGCCATTTCAATAAATTTGGCTCTTAGACTCCACCTATAAGTGAAAGTCATGCAGTATTTGTCTTTCTGCATGGGGCTTATTTCACTTAGCATGATGTCCTCCATGTTCACCTATGTTCTTGTGAATGGCAGGTTTCCTTCTTTTTAAGGCTAATATTCCCTCATATGTACACACCACATCTTTATCCATTCATCTGTCAACAGACACTCGGGTTGTTTCCACGTCTTGGCTATTGAGACTAATGCTGCAGTGAACATGGAGTTACCAATGTCTCTTCCAGATACTGATTTCTGGGTTAGCTTTTTTAACAGAACTGCATTTGCTAACATTGTGTGAGGGATTTTGCATCTGTGTTAGTGAGAGAGGCTAGTCTATAGTTTTGTTTGTTGTTGTGCTTTGTGACATCTTTATCTGGTCTTGATGTTAGGGTAGTTCTGGCCTCATAAAGTCTGGTAGGAAGTGCTCTCTCTCCTCTATTTTCTGGGAGAGTTTGTGTAGAATTAATCTTTCATACTCAAGGATGTGGTAAAATTCACCAGTTGAACCATCTGGACCTAATGTTTCCTTTCTTGGAATGTTTTTAACTACTATTCAATTCCTTTAATAGATGGAAAGAAAGAGGATCTGTTCTTGCTTGAGTTACTTTTGGTAGTTTGAGTCTTTCAAGGAACCAGGAAGTTGTCTAGTTTATGACACGTGGGTCAGTAGTGATGACCCACTTCACTCCTGATGCTGGGAATTCACATATACTCTTTTTTCTTGGTTACCCTGGGTAGAGGTTTATCATCTTTAATGATCTGTGTAAAGAACCTGTTTTTATTTTTGCTGATTTTCTCTACTTTTTGGTTTTCAATTTCAATGATTCAGCTCTAATTTCTATAATTTTCTTTTGTCTGCTTGCTGCAGATTCAGTTTACTCTTCCTCCTCTAGTTTCCTGAAGTGGATGCTTAGGTTATCAATCTATGTATTTCTGCTTTTCTAACATATGCATGTAATACAATACTTTTCCCCCTAGCACTGTATTAGCTGCATTCCTCAAATTTTGAAAAGTTGTGTTTTTATATTTATTTAGTTGTAAGTATTTTTAATTTATTTTAAGAGTTCTTTGATTCAAGAGTTATTTTCAAGAATATTGTTTAGTCTCCAAATAGTTAGAAAATTTCCATCTAGCTTTGTTACTAGTTTCTAGCTTAACTTCTGTTGTGTTCTGAGAACATGCATTGTATGCTTTCTATCCTTTAAATTTGCTAAGTCATGTTTGAAAATCCAGAATATGGTCCATCTTGGTGGGTGTTTTGTGTGTGCTTGAGAATAATGTCTATTCTCTTCTTCCGTGGGGTGTTTGGAGTGCTCTCTAAATGTTAATTCTCACGTAGAATTTGGATAGAGCCTTGCTGGTATTTGTGGATGTATACACACATCTTTAGATCTTTATTTATCTTTCAGTTATTCCTGGTGAGCTTTCTGCACTGGGGGTGGTGGATCAGTACTTCAGACCAGCAGATATGCTTCCCAGTCCAAAGTGAATTTCTTGGTCACTGAGCTCTGTTTCTTTGCGTCACAGTGAGTTCTTACAGAATGACTCAGAAGCCAACTTGGAAGCTCCTGCCAGAGTTGAGACAATTTGAGCACCAATAAAATAAACACCGACATTGACTGAAACAGATCAAGTATGTTTCAATCCACGCAATCTCAATGATTCTTTTGACAGCAAATCCTTGTTGGTCACCTTTGGATGATATGAGGTAGACAGCTCATTATTTACAAATTAAAACATAAAGGGGAAAAATCAATTGATTTTTCTTTTCCCAGAGAAACTGATCTCAGGGTAATGAAACTGATACAGGTACTTTAGGATATTTTAGCTAGGAGAGAGTAAGAAAAGATAGGAGAATATCAACATCTTGCAGTCTTCTGAAATACGAGATGCATGTGGTGATCTTCCCTGCTGCCCACTTCAGGAGAGGAGACACCACCTGATGGGCGCTCCTGAGACATGCTGCAAGGGTCCTCACAAAATTGAATTTGAATCTGATAAAGCCTCTGCACTTAACTACCAGTGTGCAGGAAGTACAGGGGCCAAGGGTGCATGTCAGATCACACAGGGAGGGGCAGGGTGGGAAATTAACAGGACAAACAGTCTGGTTTCCTTATCAAATAGTCTGCAAAAAAAATTTAAGAAGAAAAAGGAAGAAGGAAGGAGAGAGGGGGAGAAGGAGAAGGGAAAGAGCAGTAACCCTGCAAATGTGTGTCGACTAGTTGTAACATATATGTGAACTCTTATCTCTACCTTATCCAAGCCATATTCAGAAATACATACAGATGAAATAATATGTGAGATGGCTGAAACCAATCCAGTGGCGGGGGAAGTGAGTTAACAAAATTGGCCATAAGTGGATGGTTGCTAAAGCAAAACCCAGGAAGGGGGATCATTTTAGTCTTTTCTCTGTGTGTGTGTGTGTGTGTGTGTGTGTGTATGTGTGTGTGTGTGTGTGTGTGTGTGTGTGTTTTGACATCTCCCATAAAGAGTAACTTGAGTTTAGCCCATGGGCAGCTGGTTAGTCAGCCTGGGCTTTTCTCCGTAGGCAGCTGTGACCAGACTTCCTTGCACAGAACCGTTCGGAAGAGTAAACACAAGCATCTATGGTGGAAGCTGTGTGCTCACGTACAGTAACAAATGTAACCAGCTGCACCATGATTATCCACACAGGATAAATCACTTGGGTTGCAGACAGTTACAATAATTATGGAAAGAGAACAAAAAGTTACTGGCTCAAAGTGCGGCCTTTTGGTTGGTTCCGAAACCGGAGAAAAAGCCGCGGCACTAAGCTTTGTAGGTGAGAGGTCAGAGTCTTTCTCTTAGAATGTCTTTGTTTTTGTTTTTTAATTTTGTTGTGCTTTGTTTTGTTTGCTTTAACTTAGGATTTTTTTTTTTTGCCTCTATTTTCTAGAAAGAAAAACTAAGACAAAATGTTTTTGTTGAGATTTTTGTTTGCTTTGCTTTGTTTCAGGGATTATGTTTACTGTCACCTTTTTGTTTCTACACTGCTAACACTTAAAATGCTAGATCACACTTAGTGTGAGGAGTTTAGAGATGTCATAGAAAACGGTAATATGCATGTTTCTATGACTATCAATCAATTAAGCAGTAAGCTTTTGGGGATAGAGTCTGTGAGCTCTCAGACATTGTTCTGAGCCAGAAAAATGATGCTGTATCAATTGATCCCCACTGCAAATTTTTGCCCACCTTGGCCATGAGATCTAAATCTCAAAAAAAAAAGTAAAATGCCCTAAGTTATTGGGATATAAGTTGTAAGATGATAAGGCATAGTTTATTTAAAAATCCACATATATATATATATAATATTTACATTTTTTACTGATATTTTCATATGTATATATTCTAACTTTAAAAAGAGATTTAGAGAAAAAATTGAAAGAGTGAGTTTTGGGGACAAGAAGCAAAGGACTGCATGGGCATAAAATCCGCTTCCACTTAAGGCATTAGTACATCACCATGACAATAAAATAGAACAATGTTCTCTGTTGCTTTCATGTGGACATAACAAAATAAACATTTGAAGGGATATGAGGACAAATTGTGGGATTCAGACACACGAATGCCCATCAGGCTGCACTGAGGCTTCAGGGAAACTTGTTTTAAGAAGAACCCATGGAGCAAATCTGGGCAAAAAGTATTAGCCTTGCTCAGGAAATACTAGAAACCTTTGAATTCAAACCAGATCTGGTTTGCAGGAGGCCAACCTGTATACCCTGGTGATCCTTCAGAGGGTGGGCAGTGCACTCCTAGTTGCTTTTCACCAACAGCAAATGTGCTGGGTGTCACCCCCAAGAAGAGGTCATTATGAAGCCCATGGCTTCAGTTCCAGGGCTCTCCCTCCCTCCTATCAGACCTCTTGTTCCAAGGGAACCCCGTGCAAAGGCACATCTGTGGGGGGGGGTTGGAGGTACATCTGAAGATGCGCCTAACAGCAGAGAGCACCTGACAGTGGACCCTCCCATCAGACCTCCAGGTGCTCACCACCCTAGCCCATAGGTCAGCAGCAGCCTCGGGAGGGACCTGGTACCATAGCCACCCCACGCACCTGCTCCAGGGTTCCAGACCCACACAAATTCTGAGATGACACACAGATTTACTTTAAAACTGTCAAGTTTGTGGGTAATTCACAGCAGCCATAGAACTAATACAGATTACAAGGGACAGGGAGCAATTATGGGAAAGTTCAGAAAGTTATTGCTGGTGACTCAGCAGTTACCCTACAACTAGGTGTCCACCTGGTTGTGACAACATGTTTGCGTCATGGTAACAGGTTGAAAGACACAGCATCACACAAAGAGCAGCAGCAGGGGGCACAGTGCCAACTCACAGGTCAGGGTGACAGCAGGGTAACTGATCCAGACTGTGCAGTCAAACCCGATCACTATTAAATGAGGCGTTTTCCACACCTTGCAGTGTAAGAAAAATCATAAAACTCTTCCAACCATTCTCCATGAGAGATTCTTCTTTGCAGAAGACAATACTCAAGAGGGAAAGAAACAAATATAAAACCACAAGCTGTTTTGGACAGTAAGACACACTGGGCTGTATTATAAAAAAATAACCCCAAAAGTTTTCAAAGCCCAATATGTGAATAAAGTTGTTCTGTGTCAGCTGAAGCTCAGTTGCTCATATAACAAGGAATATTTGAAGTTGTGAGCAGCATGCTCACGTGCTTTCAGCTTGCCATCTATATGAAGTGGAAAAGGACAGCTCTTCTGCTGTCAAAAATAGCTATTTTGGAAAATCATTAATGTGCTTCAACAGAAGCAATCCACAAAGAGATGCAAGTGTCATTGTGAAATACCTCATGTGAGATGGGAGATGGATGCAGTGACTGAAGCAGCAGAAGCAATACTGACTTCAGCAACGAAACCCAAACCAGGGCAGGCCAGTGGGAATGCAAAAGAGCTCATAAGGAGCAACATGCACCCAAAGGCCTGACCAGAAGATGTTTCTTTGGACAATTCCACTGGCAGACACTTGACCAACAAAAACGGAAAGAAGTGTTTCCATGTCTGGACCATTGGTCATGAAACAAAGATGAGGGCTTTTGGATAAGGTCACGTCTGCTTTGTGCGTTTTAACCTTTAATGATGACAAATGCTAACATTAAATATCTGTGGTACTGTCATTCGGTTTTTTAATGATTTTTATTTGGCATGTATTTTGTGTTAATGTTCTCTTCTTGAATTGTTTGTTCTATCCAATGATGATCTCATCTGGAGATCAGGCTTACATAGTGTGGAAGCACATGATCACGTCACAACTAGTTCATCGTTGTAATAAACCATGCACTGCACGAGTGTATCTTTTTGTTTCACAGAAAATCTCTGAAACTTTTAGCTTAACCATTATCATAAAACACTTTATTTTTTGACCACTCATTATTTAAAAACGGGTAAATAGAGTGCTATGGAAGATACGGTGGAATTTATCATTTCAGTCCTCCCAAGAATTCACAGGACCCATTCCAGAATCCAAAGATTAACATTTATCGGGAATTGGGGGGTGTTCAGTAGGGATGGCCAGGGCTGGCAAACCCCAATGCAGAGCAGAGAAAAAAAGCCCAGCAAAGCTGTAAGCCCACAGGACCAAGGAGATTCAGGAAACCGGTGTGGGCACCTGCAGGAGGAGAAGCGTGGCCATATCCCAGGGGTGGGGGTGGTGTGCGTGCAGGGGGTGCCTTAGCCAAATCTGTGACGTGTACAGGTTTATTTTACTATCATCTGCCTCTACCCAGCAGTGATTGCTGGCCATTAGACTGGCAACTAGTCCAGGACTGGCAGAGACAGCCCAAGGTTTGTTTCACCAAATTCAACCCAACCACCTTCCTCGGCCCATCTGCATGCCAGACGCATGCCGGGGGGGAGCACGCAGAAGTGACAATGCCATCCAGGCTCTCAAAAGAGAGCCTTACTGTCCATGTGTCTGTCCAGTCTTCCCTAAAGAACAGGACACCAGGCTTCACCTTACCCCCTGGGTGTTCAGGGCTTTTGGACGGACCAATCCCACCCCACTGTGTCTCCAATAACTTCCAAAACGAGTGGACTGCACCAGCACATGGCAGTGTGCAGAAGAACACGTCCAGTGTCCCTAAACAACTCAGGTGAGCCCTCCTCCTAAGAAAGGATGCCATTTGAAAGTGATGTGCAGATTTAAATCAAGGTGCTAAGCCAAAGGTTAGTTGCAGATCAGGGGTCCCCAGGGCCTGGACAGAGGGAATGGTTCCCTGGCTTCCACTCACGTGGCTGACAGGACCCTGGGGCCTGGACCCAGCTCCCTATTCATTGCACACCCTGCTCATCCTCTCCCCACCCCGACACACCACACCTTCTCTCCAGGGCCTTTGCACTCCTGGGACCTCTGCTCACAAGCACCTTCTCATCCTCAGGCTGCGTGGAAAGGCCTGCTCCCTGGAGCCCTCCGGCCCCTCCCAAGAGCCCCTCCAACAGGCCCTGGGTGCTCTGTGGCAAGGGCTTCTTGCTGTAAGTCCACCTCCCTTCACTGTGAGCTTGCAGGCTTGGCCCCCACCCAGTCTGTCACCTCTCTGGACCTAACTCCAGGCTCTATCCCCACTTCTGGCTCAGCCTACGACAGATGTCAGGACACATTGATTAATGCACCCTTTCCTGTGAGCCAGGAAGCAGTGGCCTGAGGTAATGTCTTCCGATATAAATGACCATATTCCACTAACTCTCAGCAAGTCTTCACCTGCCCTCCGAGCCTGGGTCCTTCGGAGCATAGGGTGCATCTTGTTAGCTAGTGTGGGGTCTGTCTGGAAGTGCACTGGGTAGGCCTCATGCCTGCACACAGGGCCTGCATCAGTCTGCCAGAGCAGCCACAGGCACCACAAGGCCAAGCAGCTCAAACCACAGACACTGGTCCCTCCCAGTCAGGCCTGGATGGCCAAGGTCATGATGTGGCAGGGCAGGTCCCCCGGAGGCCTCTTCTGGGCATGCAGATGCCCTCCTCCTGTGGCCTCATGTAGCAGTCCCTCTGTGCATCTGTGTCCTCATCTCTTCTCTTCTTAGGACAACGCCAGTCACATGAGATTTGGGCCACCTTATGACCCCATTTTACCTTAATCATCTCTATAAAGACCCTATGTCCAAATATAACCATATTCTGAGGTGCAGGAGCTGGTTAGGCCTCCATGTATGAACTCCAGATGGACATGACTTAGCCATAGCAGGGTCCAAAGACATACTTATTGAAAGTTGAATATTGTTTCCTAAAATTTCAAATAAATGAGTTAGCATCATGGCTGGCTATTCTATTGGCTTGGCCATGGTGGTTTGGGACTAATCTTCCAAACGTTTCTCTGCCCTGAGTACCCCTTCAGTATGTCCAGTCTCAACATAAGTGTCCCCAGAGCCAAGGGGTACATGATTAGGTGACAGAACACACCCACCACAGAGGGGCCGCTGTCAGCTCACCACACCCCATGCACTGAGGCTCGTTGGGGGCTGGGGGCACATCGCTGCTTCATTATCAGTAACAGGTGGATTCAGGATAGATCCTGGGGCTGCAGTCGACCTGCTACTTGAGTGAGTGCAATTGGCCAAGTTACATCATGGCCCGATGACGCAGAACATCACATACGAAAACATGGCTATTCTTGTTCTCTCACTCGCAGGAGCCTCTGGTCCTGTACCTCAAGCATCGCATTCCTGGGTGCACTCCAGAGTTGGGGTCCTCAAGGTGAGCTCTGGGACTCTGTGGGGTTCATGATGAACCTTGAAGGCAACCTTGAAGCAACCATGAGCTGTGCCTCTGCCAAGCTTGTCCCCTCAGAAGCATACAGGCAGGTCTCCACAGGCCAGTGACATGTGATGTCACAAAAGGAGGAAGCAGAACAGACGTAAGGCTCTGCCCTCCATTGAGCCATATGCTAATGAGTTCTGTGGAGAAGTGAGAGACATTCCCTTCATCCCTTCTTTCATAAAATGTATTTCTATCAAGAATATGTTATGTGTGTACATGTATTGGTTTCGTTGTTAATTTTAATGAATAGTTCAAAACACATAATCCACATAAAGCACAGCTGTCTGATGTCCTCAACACTTTTCAGGAATAAAGAAGGACACAGAGGCCTGGGTTCTCACGAGCTGGGCCCTGTGGGAGAACAGAGGCCGCCCTATTCCGGGATGAGTTTGCTCACCAGCTTCTGAGGCAGCCAGTCTATCACCAAGCTGCTCCGACTTTATGGAGATCATTTTTCCTTTCTGTTGAGAACAAAATAAGACATGTTGTTCTCTCATTAAGTGTGTGGGCAGGATTGTGTTTAATGGCTTCTCTTCCGTTCAACATTTTTTCTACTTTCTAGTCGGAACATTCTGTCTCTTTACAGCAGAACATAAGCCTGGAGCAGACTTAATTTCTTCTCTCTCATGTCTTTCCCTGGAAAGGTAGGTATTACGTATGCATACCTAAATAATAGTGAGATATATACTGGTGTGTACCTCTAAACTAATCTGAAAGTATTAACGGCATTTAAATTTGGGAAAGAGAGTGTGATTTGAGTCGGAAGTTTAAAATGTGGGGGACAAGTTTAAAACACCTGCACAGTTTATATTTTCAAAACACAAACAAGCCATGTCATGCCTGGTTACCTGGGTGCTGAAATTCTGGATGCCTGTGTTCATAATTTTAAGAGAATATATTTTTATTTATAATGAAGTTAAATGTTTCCATGCTCACAAAATAACGCCAGGGTTCCAATTTGCTGTACAGAAGCTTAAAAGTTGCATTAGTCAAGAATTTTCTAATTCCTCGGCCAACTTTTATTTGAATGCTTCTTTTTTTTTTTTTTTTTCCCTCAGATCTTTGCCTTTTGAAAGCAAGGACTGGATTTTTTTATTACGCATGTAGGCTCCACATTACTCAAGGAATGTTAGTAAAATTAATGAATATAAACACAGAAACTTTTAAGACAGAAATAACCCAGCAAAGACTGGCCCTGCACCATAAGTGCCATGTCACTCTAGTCATAAAAGTGACTTCAGTAAATTACAGGCCATGCTGGTTTCTATGACAACAATGAATATCAACTCAGCAAATTAGAGAAGAAGAACTCCCTTTGATTTATTAATAGCCGCTTTAAAAATCACCAAGTGTTTCCAATTATAAAGTAATGCCTCTTAAGATCAACTTCCAGAACGGAGGAGTTAGGACATCAGTAAACTTGCTCTTTTCATAAAAACAACAAGCATGCAGCCAAACAAACAAAATTCACAATTCCAGAGTGCTGGCCAGTAAACAGTATCCAGAACAAGATGAAAATCACCCATCTAAGAGAAATTATGAACCTTCAGCAAGATGACAATGGGCAGCAATGCTTTAACTTGGGGCTGTAGTGATGAGGTAGCAAGAACCTCGCAGCCCTGCAGACAACAGGTATGACTACTCTGGGAGCTTTGTGAAACATACCATCCCCAGATCACAATCAATGCTTTGTCTGAACTTGCAGCAGCCTGGAAAATCTATATTCTTAGAACAAGATGCTATTTGACTTGACTCAGAGCTCAGTTCAGCAGGGGTGGGAGACCTACTCACAGGGAATTACCAAAACAATGACTGCTTGCACCATCTCAACTGCCAAAGACCATGATATCAGGTGGGGCAAACAAGAGACCGGCTAGGAATTTAAAAAGAAAATCATAGAAAACTAGATGATTGCAGCAAACTTTGAAAAGCTCCAATGTATTCCTGGACATCTAGGCTATATGCCTGGCCAGGAACCAAATAGAAATTCTGGAGCTAAAAATGACAGCATCTGAAATGAGATATTTACTAGATGGTTTCAATAGTGAATCGAACAAGTCAAATGAAGGAATCAGCGATCTTGAAGATAGGTCCATTCAGATGATACAATCTTAAGAATGATGAGAAATGAACAGCAGAGACCTGAGGGATAGCAGCAAACAAATCAACATGTGCCTAATGGGAGTCCTAGGAGGAGATGGGGGGAAGGAGGAGCAGAAAAATATTTGCATAATAGCCAAAAACTTCCCAAATGCAATGAAAACTATTAATCTACATATTTCAGAAGCTCAACAAACTACAAGCAGACTAAACTCAAAGAGATTTACAACTGTACATGTCATAGTCAGATTGATAAAAGTCAGTGACAAAGAGAATCTTCAAAACAGCACAATGGTGGTGACTTGCTGTGAACAAAGGATCTTATTAGCATGAACAGCCAATTTCTCATCAGAAACATGGAGGCCAGAAGGCATGTTCAAAATGCAAGAAAAGACTACCACCCAAGAAATCTATATCTGACTAAACATGCCTTTTAAAATAAATTAAGACTTTCTAGATGAACAAAAACACGAGAGAATGTGTTTTTGTCACATATTGTCACATAAGAGAGTCTTTTAGACTGAACTAAAAGGACTATAAATAGTAAGAAGAATATACCAGAGAACAATCATTCTTTTCTTCTGTTTTAAAAGACAACTGCATAAAGCAATAATATATAAACTGTGCAGATGGGTTTATTAAGATGTCATTCGTATGGTAACAACAGCACAAAACTCAAAAGATGAAAACAGATACATGTTGTAACAAAGTCTTAATATACTATTGGGATTAAGTTACTATTAATTTTAACTATTGTCCAGACCAGATTATTTTATGAACCTAATTATAATCCAAAGATCAACCACTCGGAAAATAATTTGAAAAAGCTAGTAAAAGATACAAAAAGGAAGCTTAAAATTTACACTAGAACATACTTATTTAGCACAGAAGGCAGGAATCAAGGAATAAAGGAATAAAAATGATATAAGACATATGGAAAACAAATGGTAAATGAAAAAAATTAAATCCTAGCTTATCAGTAATATCATTCAATGTCAATAAACACCG
The DNA here is from genome assembly GCA_029783875.1 of Phataginus tricuspis. NCBI lineage: Eukaryota > Metazoa > Chordata > Mammalia > Pholidota > Manidae > Phataginus > Phataginus tricuspis. Next base: position 9,098,545 of record JAQQAC010012171.1, on the reverse strand, counting down.
TAATCAAAAGACAGAGACTGGCAGAATGGATTTCAAAAGTAATGCTCCAATTGTGTGCTGTCTAAAAGAGGCACACTTTAGATTTCAAGGCACACACAAATAAGTTGAAAATAAGAGGATTGGAAAAGATGTGCCATGCATGAATAATCAAAAGAGAGCTCTAGTGACTGTAATAATAGACAAATTTTAGCATAAAAAACTTTCTATTGAGATATGATTGACACATATCACTAGAGTAAGGTGCACACTGAGTCTGTTTGGTACATTTATATGTTGCATTACGATTACCATTGCAGCCTTAACTAACAACTCGACCACGTCACATAATTATCATTTCTTTCTCGTGGTGAGAACAATTAAGATACAGTCTTTCAGCAACTTTGAAGTTTACTAGAAACAAAGAACGGCATTTTTAGTGAAAAAAGCACTAGTTCATCAGAAGATACAACAGTTATAACACACCTGAAAAACAATCTCGAAATGCATGAAGCAAAAACTGACAGAAATGAAGGGAGAAATAAATAATCCCACAATAATAATCCCACTTTAACACCCCATTTTTCAGTAATGGACACAACAACTAGTCAGAAGAACCAGAAAATAGAAGACTTACTGCCACTATAGACCCAACAGACCTCTAAAGAACCCTCCGCCCACTGGCACATTCTTCCAGGCACATGGAATGGACCACGTGTCAGGCCATGAAACAATTCTCAATAAATTTAAACAGAATTAAATCATATGAGTATGCTCTCCAACCACAATGGAGTTAAATGAGAACTCAACAGAAGGGGTTTGCAGAAAGTCAGATGTGTGGTAATTAAATAATACACTTTTAAATAGCTAATGGGTCAAAAATAAATCATAAGGAAAATTAGAAAATATTTTGAGACAAGAAAGAAATAGTCACAACATACCAAAACCTATGGCATACAGTGAAAGGAGTGCTTTGAAGGAAATTTATAACTGATTTGTTTCTACTTCATATACATTGTATTTTTGCTCTTATTTACTTCTCAGGAAATACAGAAATGAAATAACCTTTGTGAGTTCTACTATTGAATAGCTTTAATGTTAAAAATCGAAACTGCATTATTTGATTCAGCGCTTCTTGTTCAGAGTGAGAGGCAAAGAAAAATATCCTTCCCCTTATATGAAGAAAAAATCAGATCTTTAATATTATACCCTTTCTGCATATTAGAAATTGAGATTATATTCTCAATTCCTAAATTTCCAGGTTTATTGGTATAATCCAGGATTTTGGACTACTGTTAATATTATTTCTATATTATATACTTTCTATTTTCAAGAAATATTTTTAAATTTTAATACTTAGTTTTTCACTTGGCCTCAGTTGTTCTGCAGTGTTGAATTTCCTCTGCATGGCTTCACTCATTTCGGATCTCAGTCGGTCCTCCTAACAGCAGCCTGGCCCACCCTCTCATGCCCACTTTAACTTTCCTGACTTTTACTGGGATCTTTAACTAGGAGAACTCTGAATTCCATGCAGTTTCTTTGGTACACCTGTCTGTGTGAAAACATCTCCTCTAGCAGGAGCATATTTTCCAGTACACGGCTGGGTCGGTTGGTTTGTACCTCAAGCCTAGAACCAGGTAGGACATGGATAGCTAGAGAGAGTAGGGGGCCCTGCCCCGCCAGGAGGTGAGCGGTTGAGCCACCAGCCCCCTGCTGACAGCCTTCCACTCCTGGTGGCTTTGTACCTGGCCTGGGCCTGCCCTTGTCGCTGTGCCCCCTGAGCATGTGCGCATCTACCCCATAGGGTGCACAGGAAGGTTGCATGGGCTCCCTCAAGTCACATCAGGTTCCCTCAGGTCATGCCAGGTTATGTCCGGCTTCCTCAGGTTTCCTCTGGTTCCATCCCTCTCTCTGTGAGGGGTGGCGCAGCATGTCTGCTGGGACCTGCTTTTCACATGGTGGGTGTGTGTCAGTAACCATGGGCAGCTAACAGCCTGACAGCAGGTTCTCAGCATGGGAGCTGAGTCACATCACACTGAGGGTGCAGTCCAAGAGCCCTGGAAACAGCACCACCCACAGAAGAGGGGCTGAGGCCCCACAGAGCCAGTGCTCACACCGGGTGGAGCCTCTCTCTGGGGTAAACTGTGGGTAAACCGTGGGAAAACTGCGACCACAGGGAGGGCCAGGGAGATGCCTGCAGAGCTGTTCACCCCAGCAGGCATGGAGAGCCCTGCTCCCTGGCTATTCAGGAATTCCCCATAGCTCCGGCAGTCCTACCACATGCTGGGCAGGCTGCCCTGTGCCGTTGGCACCTTGTCCCACCTGCTCCCCAAGACAGTGCTCCTCATCCCCCAACCATGGAGACCCAGGCCCCAGTGGGACCCACGGCCTTCCCTGCTGTGCACCCAGCCCCAGCCCCTTCCCTATAAAACCGTCCCATATGAATTCTCATCTGAGAGAGCCCACAGAAGGGCTCAGTGCTGTTGTTTTCCCAAGTTGGAGGTGGGACTTACTGAAACGATCATTATAGGATATCAGAGGAAGAGAGTGGGTGAGAATGCAGGAGGTCTGGAGAGGGCACCAGGCTTCCAGGGAGCCACCCAGGGCCCCTGCCCGCAGCAAGTTCTCATGGTGAACTTATGAAATCACAGGTTCACTTAGATGGTCTATAAAAGCCCCTGTATACACAGGGGGGACTGGGAAGCATAAGAAAAGCAAGGGCACTTGGGAATTATTCTGTTCGATTTTGTTCATCTGGTCTGACACACTTTTCACAGAGCACGCATCCCAGTGAGCTCCGTGGTATTGCTGTCCCCAAGGCCTTGCAGGCCCTGCCTTTGTTTCTGGCCTGCCACATAATCAGGCTCATTACAAGTTGCCTTTTGGGCCCCACTACATATTTTCCAAAGTCTTTGAAGCCATGCGTTCATTCAGTCAGAGTTGCAGCTCCAATTAAACTTTAAAGATTCTACTGAGAAAGCATCCATGCATAATTGGATTGAGAGTGACTTGAAAGAAAATTCCAAGAAGGCAGCTCAAAATGCAAGTGAAGTAGAGTTCATGCTCCGCCTGTGAGCTCAACGCAAAGGACACATTTCATTCTCCAAGTCAACGGAAACCTACTTTGGCTTCAGGGATCCATAAATGGGGTTTCACATACTTAATCAACTGGATAATTTCACAGTTGTGACAGATGGGAATCTGTGCATTATGACATTAACACAGAAGTAAAATTGTTAAAATTATAATTTAACGGAAACATATAGAGTTTAAAATAACGACACAGTAGCTAAAGGTATAGGCTTCCCTCTCCCTAGAACCTTGGGTGCCATGCCAAGCTTGTAAACCACAGTGTGAGCCCATTTCTCAGCTCTTCCAGGTTTTCCTAAATGTGTCCCAGATATGAGGTAAAGAATGCATGGAGCACAGTTAAGGGCGCGCCTTGTGATTTTCCTGAAGAGGGACGGGGATGTGCAGGATGACCTTCTTGTGTAAGCCCGGCCTCGGCAGGCTGGCTGACCTTGGGAGGCCACGCCACCTTGCTCTGCACCAACGTCTTCAGCTTGGAGCGGCAGTAATGAACCAAACCAACCTTGAGGACTGTGGAGAAAATGGAACTTTCCGACCAGGATTCCCACCCAGTCTTAACAGCACCCACTGTGTATATCATAAGAGCATGTTTGCACATTAATGGGATATTTACCAGCAACAGAGTTGCTGGTCAGTCAAGGGAGTACCTGCCCAGGGTACGGGTGGAGGGGAAACACACATTCCCTCCTCTGCTTGTGTCCTGGTATGTAATCGGTCAGGCGTCCGCCAGTCACCAGGGATGCACCCACAGAGTTCATCCAGGAGTGTGGGAGAAGGGGACTGGGCAGCTGGGGAGAGGGGTGAGATAGCTGCGGCATCCTGACGCTCCTGGAGAACTGAACCCAAGTGTGAGAGCAGGGAGCATGGAGAAACTGAGACCTACTGCCTAGAGGATTAAGATCGGGCCGGGGAGCAGAACCTGTAGCCAGCCTGGGGAGTGCATTCAAGCCAGCCACATGTGCCAAGCTGCATGTGACCACCATAAGAATAAATGCGATAACCTCCATAACCTCCTTCACCCCCAACCTTTTTCCCTTGCCTTTATTCAGTCTCTGCGATTCCTAGAGAATTTGCCCTGAGTGGGGAACCCTTCCTCCTGGAGCTCCACTGTCTATGTATATTTTTAACACAATTTGTAAAAAAGTATCCATTTGCGGTAAAAGAACACTAACTACCCCAACCCAAGATTGAATTAAACAAGCAATTGTAGGGCTGGCAACTCCACCAGCCACCATTTTATTTCTGATCTCTCAGTGTCCATGAAAGCTGGAAGCCCCCAGACAAGTCCTGGCTCTGCCACTCGGCAGATGAGGAAGCCCAGGTGCTGGGCATGGTGTGGCTCTGCTCCAATTCACAGAGATGGTAAGCAGGATGGCCAACTCTGTCCCTAGGATGTGGGATGACAAATGCTTCTGGCACAAAGAGATGCCCTATTGGCCCCACGAGGGGCTCCATGTCCCCGAATGGAAAGCCCTTATTCATAAGAAGCTTCACAGTGAGACTCTGATGGCCTTACCTAAACACTTCTGAGAGAAGGCTTTCTGGCCTTAGGATCTTAGATGTCTGTATGGCTGCCCGCCCCAGACCCTCCTAGGAGCTCACAGCTTGTCCCATGGATGCGTGTGTCCCCTGAGCTTAGGCACATCCTGGTCCCTGAGCTAAGAGTCCTCACTAGAAGGAGGAGATCATATCCATTCTCCCACCAGAGGAACCAAAATAGGGTCAGTCTTCCAGGCCTGGCGACCTAGTCCTGGTCACTGGGCCTGCAGCCTTGGGCCCACCAAGGCACATGCTGCCAACCTCCTCACCTTATAGACATGGTTATCTGTGCTCTCTGCCCCACAAGAGGATCAGGATCCCACCTCGTGGAGCCACGTACCTGTTCAGATAAAGACCAAGCTCCCTGGGTCCTGCCGTAGGCCTGCCTGAGGTGACCCAGCACCCCTGTCCACACAGAGTCTATGTCTGGCCAGCTCCCTCCCTCATCCAGATCAACTCCAGTGTGTGCAGGGGTATACAGTGTTGGCAATGCTGTCTTGTCAAAAAAAAAAGTCTTTTTTGTCATTTCAGGAAAAGTATTTGGTTTAAAAGATATTAAAATACAATAGTGTTATGACCTCAGCTTTTCCTCTATCTGCTCAAAGTGATTTTCAATGTATTTAAGATTTGAAAAATATTCAGAGCTTACTATCTGTTTGATAAAGCACCTGAAATTCTTTTTGTAGCAAGGCAAGGCATTACTTTTATAGTCACATTTAACATTGCTATCCAGTGAGGAGGTTGATATCTGCATGTTAGAAGAGATACACTTAGGAGATTAAGTTTTATTAGGGTCACAGGCTAATATATGACACTGTTAATATGGGGTCAAAGTATGTTTTCTTTTGATCCTACAACAAAATTTCTTCTGACTGGCTTGGATTAATTTGGGAAGGCACCCTGAATCAGCAGTTTCCAAGGTGATTCTGATTGGCACCTATGTAGAAGTCTGCATGAATTGGGAGGCATCTCAGGAACCACACCTACCGGAACACCTTTGCACAAACCATAAAGCCCCTCGTGCACGGGCACTGAGCACCGGACTGTCCCACTTTCTTTTGCTGGCCGTGTCCTTCTCCAGCTCTTGTCCTCTGCCCTCCCCCTGCTCCCATGATCACATGCCTCTGAGGGAGCTGTGACAGGCTTTGGGTCCACCTCAGACCCACAGTCTACCCTCCCCTATCTCATCCCCAAACCAGAGCCCATGCTAAGACATCCTGGCCCTTCCATGACTCTGAAGGTGAGCAGGCTCATGACCCACCCTGCCAGCCTCTTTAGCAGGGGATACCACCTCGTCCATCCAGACAGCAGCAGCTATGCTGTGTCCTGTGGGCACCTTCTCCACCCCACTTCAGCTCTGGGGCAGGCCTTGGATTGTGCCAAGCCAATGAACAACCCCCCTCTGAAATATTCTTTTAAGGATGGACAGTCCTTTGAGTCCCAAAGATATGCAACAGGGTTTGCTGGGGGCTTGCTGGAAGCTGCTCGGCCCTCCCAGTGGGTGTGAGGAAGCCCTAGAATGAAGTCAACACAGTGGTCAGTAGAGCAGGGAGGTGGGAAGATGTCTGAAAAGACCAACTCTGAGCAAATGAGGAAAAGGCCCAAAGCCACATGGAACTTACATCCTAGCAATGACAGATGGGCAACACCTATTACTAGTGAAGAGACTGGATCAATAATCAAAAACTTCCCAACAAAGAAACTTCCAGAACCAGATGGCTTCACTGGTGAATTCTACCAAACACTTGAAGAATTAATACCAAAACTCCTGCAAAATTTGAAAAGGAGGGATCACTCCCCAAATAATTCTCTGAGGCCAGCATTATCCAGACACCAAAGACACTATAAGAAAAGCAACTACAGATTAACATCCCTTAGTAATATTGTTGTGGAAATCCTCAACAAAATACTAGCAAAACAAATTCAACAGCATGTGAAAAAGATTAGGCACCATGACCAAATGAGATTTATTCCTGGAATGCAAGGGTGGTTCAACATGTGAAACCAATTGGTATAGGGGGAAAAACACCACATCACCATCTCAACTGATGCAGAGAAAGCATTTGAGAAAATCAATACCCTTTCATCATGAAAACGCTCAAACTTCGAAGGAAACTACCTGTACGCTACAAGGTCACCTATATCATATATATTTTTGCCATGATAAAAAAAGAGAGACAACAAAAATTAAATGTGGTAAACAAATTAGTATACTGCAGGTAGATGTGGACAACAGGACAAAAGAGCAAAGAAGGAGGTTGGGAGTGGCAGGTGGGACACGGCTCCTTCAAGGGGCATCCTGGGGAGAAGGGGCACAGCACACAGGCTGAAAATTGGGGAAATGGCCAGAAGTTGAGTGTCCAGAGCAGAATGAATGAGGGGTGAAATGATGTCGGGGCAGCAGTAATGCACCAGCAGGATTTGTTATTAATGGGATTTGAACAGAAGACTGACATTCACATTTTAGAATGATCACTGAGCTGTGCATTCAACCACCGTGAGGCCCATCCCCACCCCCACCTCTATTCGCTATGAGCCTGCATACGCCCTTGCTGTTTGGACAGCTTGAATGGGATTTCTATTATCAACAGATGCAAGGCACAGCACCTGACCATCTGACTCCAGGGAAGATGATACCACTGATGGGGACCCACATGGCAGAATAACACAGCCAGTGGGGAATCAGGCCACCACAGGAATTAGGGGAGGTCACCCCTTCCCATGGGCAGATGCTTCTCAGCTCTCACTGATTGCCGTATAGGAAAGGATGAGCCTATTTTGGATAAATTTGCCAACGTTTCAAGAGAATTTAGGAATCCAGATTTTCGAAATCTCCCTACTTTTATTAAATACCACCCACCAAAGAAAAAAAGAAAAATTGGTAACCCATTGTGGAGGTCAAATATAACACACTCTAGGTGTGAAGAAGCCAGTGGATGGCAGCTCCTAAGTTCTGGTTGAGAATGACCACTCACATGCTATCATTCAAATGGGAGGGCGCACACATTAAACCTGGGCCGTGTGCCAGGCAAGGTGTGCATGTTTGCTCTCCCAATGCTGCTGCCTAAGCTGGGCTCCTGGGGTCACCACCAGATCTCGTGATTTACTGGAGGAAGACCACTATATGCAACAGGGTTTAACTAAAAGGCATCAACACCCTAGAAACTAGTTTCTGTGGAAAAATGGGGACAAGCGCTTGTGCAAAGGACAGCATTTATGTGCATCTCCAGCCTGTGGAGCCGAGTGGACAGGTGCACCTGATATGGGGCAGAGATGCCTAGTGTCCCTGACCAGAGCAGAGTGAGCAGGGAGAGGACGGGGGCAGCAACTGTCATGTTGGTGGGAGTGTCGAGAGGGAGGCAGACACCAGACAAACACGTTGTGTAGGAGACACACTGAGCAGGAGCAGAGGAGACAAGGCAGCCTAGACAGGAGTGTAGGATTAACAGAAGGCATGAGGGAAAGAAAATCTGTGTGTGAGCACACATGTATATGCATGTGTGTGGGCATGTGTGTTTGCATGTGGGTATGTGCACATGAGCGTGTGCATGTGCGCATATGGATGCATAGGTATGTGTAAGGGTTAGTGTGTGTGTGTGAGTGTATGCGCATGTGTGAGGATGTGTGCGTGCATGCATGCGGGTGTGCATGTGTGCCTGTGCATGCTCACATGTGTGTGCGTGTGTGTAGTTGACAGATACTAAAACACAAGCCAGAGATCAGAACAGTCACCACCTTGAACTCCCACTTCTGACAATGAGACAGATCAGCATGTAAAGACAATGGGGAGAGGGAGCTTTACACACCACCTGTCCCTCACGTCTCCATGCTGCTCCCTGCTGTCCTACATACATTTCACTTAAATAGGTATTCTCCTTGGGGGTTCTTGAGTAACACATGAGTTTCTGAGGGCATGTGTCTGCTTGGTTGGTAAAGAGTGGCGACCCCAGTGTCTTCAGGGGAGCACATTCTGGATTACAGGTTAGTGCACCGCTAGGGGACCCACACTTGTCACTGCTGCGCTACATGTTCAGTGGTGTCGGGGACAACAAATCACACACAAGTCATCACCGGACGTGAGAATAAAGGTTTTATGCCGGGTCGGAATGGAGGACCAGGGTCATCACAGAGCCCAGAAGTGTGGCCTTATGGCCAATCACGACCCGTGTCGGGGCTCTCAGAACCACACGCTCCTAGTAAAGGATGGCAGGGCTGTTTGCTGACTTCCCACAGTAAGGATCTTGAATGGTGCATCTTTTTTTTTTTTGCTGTAGTTTCAGGTTCACTATTGATTTTAATGTCTCCTCAAACAATCAGGTGCCTAAAAATTAGTTCCCAGGTACAAAGGAAAAATGACACTCTAATGATGATGTCAAAGGGTAATTCCGTAATTTTCAGCATCAGAGAACATAGTTTTCAACAGATGAAGCATAAAACATTCCAACAATTCTGATATTAAAATGTACTATAGTCAATCGTGGAAAAGAAGGAATGTTTTCCTTTGGGCAGCCTCCAGACGTGACCCAATTGGGATGACCCGGTGGCAGCTCCCGTGACTGAGACCAGTAAAGCTTGGCAACTAGGAGCACGGAGGATGACCAAGCCTTCAGAAAGGAGGAGGAACGGAGAGGCTGAAATGGGATTACATTGATCAGGAACTGGCCAATGAGGAAGCAGAGGGGTAGGGTCCTGGAAAGGGAAGCGCATGGTCCGTTCCCAGCAGGAATGCAAGGATGCACATGCCTCGGTGGGCAACAGTGATTCAGGTATAGTGGGGGAATGGATGGCAGGCACAGGGCCGGGTGGATTGTGCAATTTCTGATCTCCATATGCGGCTTCCTTCCTCCTCTCGCCAGAGTCCTCTTCTCTTACTGAAGCAACAGGCTTTGATTTTATCAACTCTAATGGTTTCAGATCCACCCTTGCCCCAGATATCCACATACTCTGGCTCAGCCCCATCCAGTGAAAGCTTGGCGTAGATGCCGCTTCCTCCAAGAAGACTTCCTGACCCTAAGTCTGGGATGCATGAGCTTCTGTCATGCACCAATAATTCTCCTGTTTCTGCATGTCACTCAACACAGAGATGGCAATACAGCTTTATGTATCAGCATCTACCACTGGGCCGAAGGCCGAACGCAGCTGTGGATGGAAGAGGCAAGACAGCCCTAACCTAGCACGCACCCAGCCCTCAAACGTTAGAGAAACATTGGCTAAAGGGTAGCTGAGCTCAGGCACAAGCTGAAGGATGCAGCCAGGCATGGGTGTCGTGGAGCGATCAGGGATGCTCCTGAGAAAGACCATTTCTAAATACTCCCATTTGGGAGGGAGAGTTAGAAAGGCTTTGTTCTCAGAGCCAAGGCAGGCTCCAGAAACCGCACCTCCCCTGACTCCTTGCACATATTCTGCCATCTTCCCTAGAACTTTCCCTGCCCCAGCCTTGGCACCTCTGATAGGCATTGAGTTGCTGGAACTAATGCTCAAGAAACACATTTTAGAAAATGCTTTAAATTTATCTAATGGGCCGAGGTGGTGGGAAACCTGCCAAGGGCAGCAGGAAGGTGAGTAAGTACCCGAGCTGTGGGCAAGGCTCACATACGCAGTGGGGCCCGTGGGAAGGACTCAGAGTGGCTCTAGGGCTCATTCCTCCCCACCCCTTTCCCAAATCCCGGAGTGGCCTCCTAGATTGCTTTGGGTCCCAGGGGTGACTCACATCTGCCCTGTTCATAGCAGACGAACCCCCTGCAGACTTCACGTGGCCACATGACGTCTGCAAAGACACATACGTCCTGTGTAATTCCAGTTTGGAAGTCACTGGTATCAAGGTGTTGATATAAACACCCTCAATCTCTTCTGCCATACAGAATTTTCAAATTGGGGGAATTATTTGGAGAAGTCATATGCTTTGGAGATTATTATTCAAAAGTAAAATCATGTTAATTTTAAGTTCCTGACAGTCCTAGAGAGGCCTGTCACAGCCTTAGTTATAATTGCTTTATTTATTTCAGAATAAATGCATTCCAACTCAACACTGAGAAATGTCAAATATAAAATACCTGTGTTCCACCGAAAAGATGGAAACACAGACTCCACAAATGCAGAAACCTCATTATGGTAAAGATGAACCCAAAGGAAAATGTTGTTAAATTGGACTTCATTAAAATTGGGAATTTCTGTTCATCAAAGGAACCCTGCAGAGAGTAAACAGCCAGCCCTCCAGGCAGAGGCAACCCGGCGCTGGGAATAAAGGGTCCCCCCCCACAAATCAGGACACACAGTCCCATCAAAAGCAGGCAAAATCTCCACCTGACATTTCACAAAAGAGGCCAACTGCTCAACAAGCATATAAAGAGGTGCCCCGTGTCACTAGCCTGCGGGGAAATGCAAATTAACACCACAAGGTAACACCACTCTCTTCAGGGGGACTGGGGAGGAGAAAAGGAAAAGGAAACACCGTTAACGTAGGTGCCGATGGGCGCTTTGAGGATATGAAGTGCGGACTGCTGGTCAGAGCGGAAATCGGTGCGGCCGCCTCACAAAGCTGAACACCCACCGGCGGCCGCACCGTCACGCAGGGGACCCTCCGCGCTCCGGAAGGCAGTCCTGAGCTGGGGGCAGCGCAGTGCCCGCCAGTAGAGGAAGGTGGAAGCCAGCCTGCCGCCTTCGCGCAGGGGTATGCCCCAGCCTACCCGGAGACCACCGCTCTGCTCCCGGCTCGGTGGCGCCACAGACGCAGCGAGGGGAAAGGGGCCCTAAACAGAAGGGTCATTGGACGCTCGCATTTGTGGGGAAACCTTGGCAGGCCGTGAGCTGGCCTTCAGGACAGCGGCCCCCCGGGGACAGACCCGGAAGGGCACGGCAAGCTCCCAGGGCTGTTCTGCAGGGTGCCTATGTGTGTATTTTTCAACCAGGAAATATAACATGGTATGGTTTTATTGTTTGTAGTCACTTTTTGAAGTGATTCATTTACTCCATTAGGGTTATTACATAGATTTCCTTACGCCCGGCCAATTCTCCATTAGGACCTTACACTGCTGTGTGCACGGATGGTAGATTCAGCAAGTTAAGGGAAGAGCACAGAGTCTGCTGTGAGGCAGAAGTCCTAGTCAAAGGGTGGAGAAGGGCCCAGGAGGAACAGCCTGTGCCCTCCCAGACGGCCCCCAGCGGCTCCCCCCCTGCCTGGCTCTCCCCCACCTCTGAATTACTAGCGTTTCAGGCTATCAGGCATCATCTCACTCAGCCTTCCGAGCTTCCCCCTGGCAGAGCATCAGGGAAGGCACGCTTCCCCCTTGTCTCCCACCCCACTTGCAGCTGCCTTTCGAGAGCGGGTCGCTCAGGGCTCACAGGAATGGATGTGGGGCCAGACACCCAGGTGGGTGGGGCTGGCACAGGAGGTCCACCTGGGGCTGGCGCACGAGAAGCTCCCAGGTGCAGAAGGGATGCCAGCTGGGAGTTTCTTACCAAAACAAAGAAACTTCAAAGAAGCCTACTGCTGGCACGGGTGCCTGGTGAGGCTGAGATGGCAGAGGGAAGGGCCCAGGTCCACTCAATCCCTCGTTCAAGGAGCAGGCGGGCCTGCCGTGGGTGGTGAACAGCAAGAGCTGGGAGGGGGAAGCCACAGACCTGCCACCCAGGGCTTTCTGCAGATGTTTCCACATGCTGGCCAGGCCCCCGAGTGCCCACATGTGCCAGTCTACTTCCCCACCTCCTCAGGGCTCTGCATATGGCACTATCTCCCCACTGCCCAGAAACAGTCTTCTGCTCAACCTTGTGTTTATGAACCTAGGATAATATAAAGAGGTGCCCACTTTCTGCTTCCTTAAAGACTGATTCTATACACATGCATATGTGTGTGTATATATGTGCATTTGTATATACATATGTGTGTACATACACCTGTACATATATACACCAATGTACACACACCCATGCACGTGTGTATATATGTCTGTACATACATGAATGCATATATATACAGGTATGTGTACACAATTATGCATATGTATCTGTGCATAAACACACATGTCTGCATGCAAACGTGTGTGCCTCTATCCATGCATATGTGCACATGTACGCACACATATATACACATGTGTGTGTGTGTGTATGCACAGATGCCACTGCCAACCCTTCACCAAGTACTAATGGTGCAGGTGCCACCTATTGGTGATGACTCCATGTCCATTACCATGTGAGAGATCTACGCACATCATCACTGACACCTTATTAGCTTCTTCTGCCCACACACTCTGTGAGGAAAGGAGAATCTCAGTGGAGCTGGAAGCCATGCAGCCAGGACCATCCACAGCGAGCTGGGCAGGCCCGGGCTTCCTTCTGCGGTGAGCTGGCCTCCCCTTCCTGTGGTGTCGGCCCCACTGCTGGCCTGGCTCTCGGGGAAGACAGGCAGCAGGGCCAGGGACACGGACCTCTGTGGTGGCCAGGGGGAGAGCCCTGGGGTTGTGGGGCGGGCTGTTTTGGAGCAGCCTCCCAGATGAGTCTGTTGGCCTCTCTTCCTGGGTCTCATCCACACATTTCAGCCTGTGGATAAAGGCGCTTCCATGCAGCTCCTAACCAGAAAGGAGTGAGGCCATGCACACTACAGAGCCCCTGAGCCCCTGGCGGCACAAGACAGCCTGCACACACGATTCTGGAAAGGTTAAAGCTGCAACACTCTGGCTCGGGGATCTGCTGCCCTTGGTTCATTTTTAGTTTGGGTCTGACCTGGCTTCAGACACATGCTGAGCTGGCCAGCCACGCTCACCGCAGAGATGGATGGTTCAAGTCCCCATGTCTGCCCTCGGCTTCACGGCACCTACAAGTGCGCGCACATCCACACGCATTTCCCCTTTCACTCTAGTTACCCTGGGGCCTGGGGGTGGGGCTCCATCAACATGCAGTGATGTCATTCATCTCCAGCAAACTGGATGCCAAAGCAGTGTAGTCCCTCTAAGACCCAGCGGAAGCTGGTGCTCAGGCTGATTTGATTCCCAAAAGAGCCACTGTGCATGCCTCCCGACGCCACCTGCTCTCAGTACGGAAGTGGCTCCCAGGTGCCACGCTGGAGCCCGCCAGTGACTCGTGGCCCCTGTGTGTCAGGGATACAGACACAGGACAAAGTCTGAGAATATTTTCTTGGCCTGGTCTCTGACTGCTGGAAACCAACTTCACTACAGAAGAAATGTCCAAAGAAAATGTACGATCGGCTCACATGGGTGACGTCCGCCCAGTGGAACGTGGTAGCAGTGTGCACTCCAGCCCACCAAGGGAGTATGAAACGTGGCTGCTGTTGATGGATGGGGAACCCCAGCAAACCAGGACTGTGATCTTCATTTCCTTTGCTCATCAGGGGAAACGAGAGACTCCGTTACAACTGAAAAATCATTTAGATGCTGCACTTCGGCTGGTTTTGCAGTCAAATACCTTATGGACGGCAGAATCCAGCACTCTCTGAAGTTCTGTGTGTGCACGCCAGTGTTTGTGTGTGCATGTGTGTGATCAGTCAAACAATCCAAAAGGTAAAACTACCTGCCGAAGTAACACCCTGACTGCAGGTGCAGTGCCAGGTGGAGCGCGTGTTGGGCCTGCGACAGCTGCAGGGTGGGAGGTTTCACTTTCCAGGTGGTCGGCAGCAGCTACTCTGGTAATGAGGCAAAACATCAAATTCCGAGAGGAGGACAGCATCTCTGACTTTCCTGTTCTGTCTGGCCTCAAAAGGACCTCGTGCAATACTACTCAGACTCTATAAACTGGCCGCACTATGTGTATTCACAGCCAGGTGAAATCTCTCTCAAGCAGGTTTTATGCAGTTATTCAATCATCCTTTATGGAATTTTCTCTCAGCCAAGTGCTCCACTAGACACTGAGGGAACAAGCAAAAATCCAGGCCCTTCCATTATTTCCACAAGCATTTCATAAAGGACACCATGGTGCCTATGCGCACATCTGTGTTTTTATCTATGCGTCCATGGATGGGTAGCTAAATCGATGATACACCCACCCACACACAAACCTGAGAACTGAAAGAAATTTTTGCCCTTGGTCCACCTTTTCAGGTCACCCCCTTCCTTACCAGAAGCCCTGAGGATTCCACTCCTTGGATGGAGCTTTTTGGTGGAAAAGTTTGAGAACCGACCCACAGTTTTCTGCTTTCAAAGCACACGTTGCAGGGTCTTTGGCTGCAACAGAACAAAAATGATCTTTTCAAGAATGGCAAACCAGATCTGCCCTCAGTAGAAGCCTAGCATTTCCAATTCCAAAAGTGACCTGACCTCCCTAAAGGAATGTGGTGCATTTGGTATAACGGAGCTGCACCACACAGCTTCCCAATGGTGCAGACTTCTCATTTGCTAAGTGTGATTAGCATGTGACTATCAGGTTCGGCAGCAACCCATGGAACATTTTTCCCATTATCGCTCAAACTTAAAGTTATTGGGTATTATGAACAAACAACCATATCACTTTTTTAAATTATCCATCATATAAGGACTGGAAAATGTCTCTTCAAGTACTTCCCACAAGGTAGAAATCATGAAGCCTTGCATATGGCCAAAGTGGCAATATTAAAATGTAAAACAAAAAGATAGGTCTGTGATGCAAATATATATACATTTGATGTATAAATGCTCCTGCAAACCGAGAAGGGAATTACAGGTACAGTGAAGAAATTGGCGGTCGTGTGGCCAGCACACCTGGGTACCACTGGGGTTCACCTAGAATCAAAGAGATACACATAAAAAAAGATCTTTTTTGACTTAGCTGGCAAAGATCAAAATAAGATGAATGGCCACGAAGACACAAATAAACTCTCACATACCAGTTGCTCAAAGTAACACAAACAGGCACAGGATTTCTGGGAGGAATTTGTTAAAGCTCCATGAAAAACCTTACGTTGAGGCATACCTTTTCATTGAACAATTATATTTTTAGGAATTTTCTCTAAGGATGTACTTAGAAATAACAAAAATGCATAGTATGTCTGGGCAAAAATTAAATTTATAATTTATAATAGAAAACATAGCATAATTATCCAAACTAAGAAAAAAAGTTAAACAAATAATAGTATGGTCTCACATGTTGGAGAACGGTGGTTCTTAACTCCTGATGTCAAAGCAGCAAGAACACACCCTTGGCCTGAGGCCGTGTGTACAAAAGTGGGCACACACGAGGGGGGCTGGGGGTCCCCTGCCTTCTATTCAGTCCCTGCATCCCAAGAATATTTATTGACCTGGAAAGATGCTTATGATACATTGCTAAATAAAAAAGAGAATCAGGCTAAAAAAAATACAGCAGGTGATGTAAGTTTATAAAATACCTGTATCTGTGTGTTGTACATGAGTGTGAATGATTTCAGCCACAGGTTTACAAGAACCCAACCAGGCAGTCTCGCCATTACTAAAAGATGGGTTGTCATTTCAGCAGACGCTGATGAAAACTCCGAAGTACCTTTTAGGTTCACTTGTGCAAAAATGTTGTAACCATGTTAGAGATTTCATGCAATGTCAGACAGAGAGATCTGGATCAACCCTCCCATGAAGCCAAAATAGTGAAGGACGGGAGCTTTCAAGTTGGAAGGCATCAGACAGCCAAGGCCGTGAAGACCTTGGTGTGGGGACGTGGAGAGGGAGCCCAGAGAGGGGGGAGTGGCACCTAGGGTCACCCACTTCTGGGCCAAGCCAAGGGTCCAACAAACCCCAGCGTGGATGGAGAGCAGGTGGACACCAGGCCGTGAACAAGGGCTCCTGAGGGCTTCAGCCAGGGACCAAGAGAAGTGAGTGTCAGACAGAAGTGCGTGTTCAAGGCACTGAGGCCACATCCAGTCACTGCAGGTCCCAGTGGGATGGACACGATCCAGGACTTCTCTCCTCAAAATCCACCCAGTGGAGGCAAGCATGCATCTCAGGGAGAAGATGAAATATCCTGGACATTGATATGACTCTGCAATTTTTAATAATGCAAAGTTCATGACATAATCAAAATAATAACCATGTAAATAAGGAAACACTACTGAAACCAAGAACTGGCAATCAGAGAGGGTCAGATAACAGAGCTATGACATATGGACTGAAACACCTCTGTATCCGTGTATTCAAGGAAATAAAACACAAGGTGCAGAGAGTTGGCCAAAAAGGGGAAGTTCCGAAAAGAACATTGGCGTATTAGGAGGCAGCCATAGCTTAAATGGGTCTCCTTGGAGACTCTGAGTGTCCAGTCTCAGGGCCTGGGCTCCAGGAAGACTAGGCCAGGCAGTAACCAGAGAAATGAGGAGGAAGGTCCTGGCGTGGTTGTTATCCCCCAGCTCTGAGACTCAGAAGCCCACCCCCAAGGTGTGTAGGGTGTGTGTGCACCTGCAAGTCCACAGGCACGTGTTCCTGTGCATTCAACAGCCCTACTGCTGGAAAGATGGCAGGCAGGACCCAAGGGGCCAAAGCATGGGCTGCAAGGACAATCCTACAGTTAGGTCCCCTTCTTGCCTCCCACTGCCAGGGCCTGGCCGAGTGTAGGAGACCATGAGAGG
Source organism: Phataginus tricuspis (assembly GCA_029783875.1). NCBI lineage: Eukaryota > Metazoa > Chordata > Mammalia > Pholidota > Manidae > Phataginus > Phataginus tricuspis. The sequence continues at coordinate 9,081,429 of JAQQAC010012171.1, read as the reverse complement.
CAGTAATCCCCGTGTTTCCAGCTCCAGAGATGGTGAGAGCTCATGTTCCACACATGCCACATATAGACAAGGCTAAACGTTCCCCGTGTTCCCCTGGGGGTCTCAGAGGTCTGAGTCAGGGAGACCTTGTACCTTCTTTCCAGCAATGACCTTGAGCAAGGCACTCCTCCTCTGTGAGCCTTGTGTGCTCAGCTCCAGAAGGAGGCTGTGTCTGCTCCTGCTCACAGGGCTGTCACCAAATCCTGGAGAGTGAGGACAGAGCTCGAGAAAGTGGGTGCCACGGGCACCAGGTAGATGTCAGTAAAGGGCGGTTACCACAGTGGTGGGCAACTGGCACTCACGGGCTGCCTGAGATGGGTCGTCCCTGGGGAAGCAGGAGTTTCAGAAGAGCCCCAGAAGGCAATGCAGTAAAGGTTGGCGTCCGGGGTACAGAACTGCCCTGTGTCCCCAAACTTACCGTCTAGACGACTCCACCAGATCACGCAGCTGCAGTGCACGGGGCTCCTTTGTTTCTCAAGCCCAGTGAGGCTTCCCAGGCTGCTACAGCCTTCCTACAAATCCAATCCCTAAATTACCTGCAGGTCTGAATAATCTGCATCCAGAATTATAGCAGCTGAACCAGTAAAAACTGTGCACACCCTCCGCCCAGATCTTGTCTTCATTTGGTGGGTTTCACTGGGAAGCCAAAATCGTATCAATGCCAGAATACTTCTTTTTACAGTCGTCAGGAATATCCTGGTGAAATCATGGGAATGTGAAATCCAAAGCAGCCTTTTCTACCCCCAAAAAGCTACTCCTCATCCATGGAAGAAACCCAAATATAGCGGACGGTGTGTCTGGCAAGGCGGGCGTGAGCTGAGACCCAGGCAGCCGGAACCAATAGCCTATGAACTGGCCTGAGCGGCCTATCAATGCACCGCACCGTCTCCCGCTTACGCGGCAGTTTTCAACTCCTCAGGCACTTCTGCAGTCACAACGGAAACCCCGATAAAAATAATCTATGGTCACACAGACCTTTAGATTGGCAAGGCCTCCATGTGCTTTACCTAAAGCATCAGCCTAAAAAAGCATATGGTAAATAAGTGGACGTTACTATTATCTTCATGTTCCAAATGAGAAAATGAAGACACAGAGACGTGAAGTAATGTGCCTCGTGGCTTGAAGAAAGAAATGAAGACAGAAGCCAGGTCTGGGATCCCCAAGGCTGCCTGTCACCCCTCCCTTCTTAACTTCACCCCCATGATCTCCAAGACGGCATTCAAGGAATCCACCAGATACTGATTGCCATGGGGCAAAGGCAGGTGTTATAGGAAAGGGCAGTGTTTGGCAGGATGTGGGGCTCTGTCAGTGACCACAGGGAGGACTAACTCATCAGCGGGAGCCCCGAAGGTGCCTCCACCTGCAGTGGGGTGGGGCGGAGGAGGGGCCCAGAGGGCATCTGATGCTCACTCTGAGGCAGCAGTGGCTGCCTCTGCTTCACCTTGAACACTGGCTCTTCTCTGACACAGCTGTGGCCCCATGCCCCTCCCAAATGACTCATCCGTGGTCCTCACTTAAATGAGTCTAGGGGCAGGTTGCTCAGGCCCCACGTGTAGTCCTCATCCTTGACTCCTGGTCCCTCCATCAGCAAGTCACACCTCCACCTCCAAAATGTAACTTGAAAACCACCCATCTCCAGTTTCCACTAGTGCACACCACCCTTCTCATGGCCTGACCCTCTGCAGCAGGCCCCAGCCAGCATCCCTCTTCCCAACAAGGACCCCGCTCCACAAAGCCCCAGGGCCAACTTTCTGCTGGCTTCTGCTTCAGTGGATGGACTCCTGACCCCCAGCCATGCAAGCCTGTCCCTCTCGGGCATCACCTGCCCATTATCCATCTGCTCCCTCTCACTCAGCCACCCTGCACATCTTCTTGTCCCAGAGCCTCGAGCAGCAGCATGGGCACCTAGTGAGAGCAGTGGGGAGCCTAACTAGGGCAGGCCTGAGGCCCAGACCTGCTGGCTCAGGACCTCGGGGCCCAGCACATGCTTTCTCAAGGCACCAGGGAATACAGAAGCTGCTGAGGGGTAAGCATGTCGCCCACCTACTGGGAGATTCTTCTGGCCCTGCCTCAGGACCTTCCCACTGCTGTTCCTTCCACTCAAAATGCTTTCCCCATCATCAGTTTGGCATGAGTTTCATGAGGCACCTATGAGAATATCTTAAGTATTCACTTGTTTTCATGTCTATTTTCTGCTTTTCCCCACCTAATGGGAGGCTAAACCCCATGAAACCGGGGCCAGCTCCTGCACCGCCACCATCCCAGAGGAGGAGCGCACGGTCAGCGTGCTGGTGGGAAGGAAGCAGCCTGACCGCCTGCCTCTGTGCAGCGTCTGGAGGCCCTGCTGCCCCACCGCACAGATGAGCCAGTGGGGGTTCAGGGAGGGTAACTAGCTGGCCTTGGGTCTTAAAGCCAAGTAATTAGCAAAATTGGACCTCACACACTCATTTGCGTGCACTTTCGCTGGACCCCCGGCCAGCATCTGAAGGGGTCACTTCGCCTCACTGCAGGTAGCAGCACAGATTTCTGATGATACTCCGCCTGCCCCCACATCAGCAGCCTGGGCCCAGCTCTCAAGATGCACAGTGCAGACATCTGCAGGCTGCAGGAAGCTCTCCACTATCTGGGCCTGTGGCAAGGGGCTCACTGGTGTCCCTGTCTGGTAGGGACCTTAGTCTTTGCAAATACAGAAAGGACACATGTGAAGCCTTTTATGAGGGGCACTGGCAGCCGATGACCCGGAAGTACTCCACAGATCTCTTGACCACTTTCATGCTTTGATCACATTGGGACATTTAAGTTGGGCTTATTTTTCCATTTGTCACATTCCTGTTAATCCTGCAATTTCTTAACTACCGTTTTTCTTAACTTTAAAAACATTTACTTTTTCCAGAACAGTTGTCTCAGTTAAGGTCCATCAGAGAATTACTTAAGAAGTTGTGGTGGTGCTTGGGGAACGTAGCTATGCCCCACGTTGCAAACGTCCGGGCACACGCGCCATGGTTGCTTGAAGCTCACCCGCTCTCTGCTGGACTGGGCTGAAATCTGAGACCTCAGAGGCTGCAGACCATTGGTTCCCACACTCAATACCCAAATTCAGAACAGCTGGGTTAACTGGCCTGCGTATCACCTTTTTTCCTGGAGCCAAGCCACTGTATGCCTTTCTTTTCTACAGTTGAAGACAAATCCACAGGAAAACAAAATTAGTGGTACCAGCTGCGACTAACATGTAAAATGACATTTTTACCTAATTGTGGCTCATTATGTCTTACAAAAGGAAAACCATGCCTTCAAAATCTTGTTCATCAATTTATGACCTAATTTTCCTGAGTTGTTTCAGAGACCCTGGGAAGTCATATAAAGTACATGCAGAAAAATCATACACATAATTAGCTAAGAAAATTAAGTCCACGTGTTGCGGTGTGGTCTGACCAAGAGGACAGAATACATGTTGTCAGGCAGGAGGTGAATCTTCATGTCCTGTGGTCAGACTGCAGGAGCGCATGGGCACCAGCCAGTTCAGCATCAGTGAGCCAGGCTGAGGGCCGTTCCCACCCGCTGAGCCTCTCCTGCTGTGGCAAGGTTGCCCATGATGATGCTGGCTATTGCCATGTCCCCAAGAGCTGGGTGAGGTTCTGGAGATTTCACACTGTGGCAGGTACAGACACTCCGTTTGAACTTCTGCTCATGATGTTTCTGGGCTTAGAGAAAATCTCTAACTCTCAGCAGACCACCTGGCACCCCAGGGCTCCTCCCCCACACCCTGCTCCCTGCCATGCCTGCAGCTGTCCCCACCTCTCTGGTGGCACAAAGGCCATGACGCCTCTCCTGTCTCAGGCTGACTCTCTCCTGCATGGGCACACCTGCACAGTGGCCTGGGTGGCCCAATCTCCCACATTCGGCCTCTGGGGACTTCCACAGTCTGATCGTGGCCCCTAAGGCTGGGGTTTCTCTGCAGCCTGACCTGCCCCTGCCCCAGTCAGGCCTCTGTCTCCCTCCCTCAGCTACTTTCAGTTCTCTCAGTCCCGCTTCCTTTCTCCGCTTGGAAAATCAGGTTCATCTCTGGGGCACAGGTTAGATTTTACCTCTTCACAGGAAGTTCCTGCTTCTTCATACATCAACAGGGGGCTTTGCACAGCTGTGTGTAGCCCAGCCCAGGGCTGTGTCATCACACTGCTTGTTCTGCAGGAAAGAGGTGATGTCTGCCTGACTCCTACGTGTTACAGGAATCCAGTGATATTCCTGCAATGGAAATGGGAGGTTAGTGGGATAGAAAACACTGACGGTGTGTGTGTATATGTGCATGCACGGCATGTTTGTGTACATGTGTATGCATGCTACTGCCATGATCCCCTGTCACACTGCATTGACTGTAGATAAACGTTAAAAAGCTCTGATTTCCCAAGAAAGTCCTGAGACATAGGAAATATCATGGTGCTGCTGTCCCTGCCCTGAACAAGAAAAAAGATGGGCTGTGGACACAAACATGTTCCAAGAGGGAAGCGGTTTCCCAGGATCAAGAACAATGATGGAGCAAAATCAAAGGCCTACCACAAAGTGTCAGAAATCTTGGATGGGTCGAATGCTCCAGCTCCCAGTAGGAAAGGAGGGAAAGAACTTGTGGCACCAATTCTGTTGGTGCCTGAGACTTCCATGTTTGTAGACAGATGTGTACCTCGCAGCTTGAGGGTCATGTGCTGAGTGTTTTCACCTGGAGATCTACCCATGAGCAGAGATGAGCCTTGGGAGTGCAGGGCAGAGGGGCAGACACTCCAACATGGAGAACGACTGCACATTTCAACAGTGATGATCCTCATGAAATTAAGGGTGTGTTAGACTGAGCTGTGTATCATGAGGTTAAAAATACAATAGATATCGTGAAAATGGAAGAGCGCCATACCCCAGGCCCGCCTTCTTCCATGAAAGCTGCTAATGGGCTCCGACACTTCAGAATCGACTTCTGCAGAACCCTGGAATGGAGTCCTGATACACCAATCAGGAGACTTAACCAGGAGGGAAGCATGTGCTGTGTTGAGGCATTTTAAATTGCCTGACACTGCCCCCCGCCCCAGATGAGTGGTCATGGAGCCTTCAGCCCCCTCTCCAGGGCAGGCAGTTAGTGCTGGAGAGAGCAGAATGCGCCTTATCTTCAGAGTTGTGCTTCTCTTTCAACCTGCCAGTGGCCCTGGAAAGACAGTACAAAGGGCTGCCTTTTTTCACCTGGCTCAGAGTCTGCCCTAGGCTCGGCTGGCATCCTGCGTGGCATTTGCAGATAAAGACACAGGCCATAGAGCCAGAGCTGGGGTGAGTCAGGACACACCAGAGGCATTCCTGAGAAGGAAGAGGTCGGAAGAGGTGAGGGGAAAGGAAGCCCCCACGTGTTAGGGTGCAGGAGAGACCACACACACACCTTAGGCTGCAGGCAGGCTTACAGCAGGCCTGAGAGGGGTCTGAGCTTGCCTACCATCTGGCTGACCACACAGGAAGTGGGGCTGAGGCAGAGGGGTAGCTGCCAGCAGAGGCAAGTCTGATTACCAGAGTGGAAACATATTCACACTGTCCACTTTCCAACAAAAAGTCAGGAGACGTGTGCCAGGAAGCAAGAATGTAAGGCCCACTCGCAGGGAGAAAAGAACTTAATAGAAAGTGCTCAAGAGGGAGCCCAAGCATTGACCTTATAAGACAAAGACCTTAAATCAATCACCTAAATCTACCCAAAGAGCTGAAGGACCCATGGACAAAGAGCTGCAGGAAATCAGGACAACGTTCCAATAAATAGAGAATATCAACAAAGACACAGAGACATAGAAAGAGACAACAGAGATCCTCGAATGGAAAGTACTGCATCTGGAGTAAAAGGGTTTGCTAGACAGGCACAGGGCAGATCCGAACACACAGAAGAGGGAACCTGTGAACTTGAAGACGACTCAGTGGAGAACATTCTGTCTGAGGAGCAGAAAGAGAAAAGCATGCAGAAAACGAACAGGGCCTTGGAGATAACACCCAAAACACATTAGCAATGAAACAAGGGGAACGCCCAGGGGAATGACTCGGAGCCAGACTGCTCATTATGCAGAAACACTAGGATCCGTGGACACCCTGCTGGTCTTGGCCACTCCCCCAAACCTATGCCAAGAGTCCCATCTTGGGGAAATCATGTATTCTTGACCAGCATTTCTAGATTAGAGTGACCCCTAGAGTTTGTCAAAACTAGAGATCTGTGGGCTGGGTTCTCAACTAATCTATAGATTAATGTATACATTTTCATATCAAATATGTAAGTGAGATACATAATTAGGAATTGGTAGGAGGGACTGTGAGATTACAGAGCCTGAGAATTTCCAGTCCTCTGCCTACAAGCCGGAGACCCAGCAGAGCTGAGAGTGCCCATTCCTGTGTGAGGCAGAAGGCCTGCGGGCCGGGGACAATGGTGTGAGCGCAGAAGATTGACGTCCCCGCTCACAGGCGGGCAGAGGGCCAGCTCCGCCTTCCTCCTGCTTTGTCCTGTTTGGGCCCCGAGCCAGTTAGGTTGTTTCCACATCTTGGCTGTTGTGAATATGCTGCAGAATATGGGGGAGCAGACAACTCTGAAATAATGGTTTCATTTCCTTTGGATAAATGCCCAGAAGTGGAATTTCTGGGTTGTATGATATTCCTACTTTCAATTTTTTGAGAAACCTCCATAATGTACCTGCAGTGGCTGCACCAGTTCACGCTCCCACCAATGGTGTAGGAGGCTCCCGTGTCCCCACGTCCTCGCCAACACTTGTTATTTCTTGTTCTTTGCATAGTGGCCATTCTGACTATTGTGAGGTGATATCTCACCATGGTTTTGACTTGCATTTCCCTGATGAGTAGTGATGTGGAGCCTCTCTTCATGTGCCTATTAGCCATCTATACATCTTCTTTGGAAAAAATGTGCATTCAGGTCCTCTGCCCACTTTTTAATTGGATTTTTCAGGGAGTGTCTGTTTGTTTGCTATGGAGTTGTACAAGTTCCTTATATGTTTTAGATATTAGCCCCTTATCAGACAGGATTTGCAAATACTTTCTCCCACTCCATAGGCTGCTTTATCATTTTGTTGATTGCTTCCTTTGCTATGCAGAAGTTTTTAATTTGAGGTCACCCCACTCACTGAATTTTTCTCATTTCTTTTTGTGGTGTCATATCTAAAAATCAAGGAAGGTCAAGGAGCTTTTCCCCATGTTGCCTTCTTAAAGTTATGGTTTTGGGTCCTACATCTAAGTTTTTAATTCATTTGAGTTAACTTTTTGAGTGGAATAGTAGTTAAATTGAGACAGTAGAGACTTCTTCCATCATACTGTTCTCCCATAAACCAAACCAAGGCTCCTTGGAAACATGGTATTTTCTAGGGCTGGAGCAGAGAAAATACAAGATGAACCTGGAGAATCTTGCAGTGCCAGAAATTAAGTCAGTGCTAAAAAAATTAATAAAGAATGAAACCATGCTAAAAAGACACAGGAGCCAAGCTAAAAGAACCTCCATATGTCAAGCCTTTAACAACTTGAGCAACAGATTAAATAAAATAGTATTGGATTATACTATTAAACCCCTAAGATAATTTTCCCTAAATCCATACTAGTATGAATAAGTAAATGGGAGTGAAGAAACAGCCTTCCTTCAAGAATTCCAATCAGTAAATGTAAACGTGTCAAAAGAAAGAGTGTCCCATTAGGTTATCCCAGTAACTACTGCTGTACCAAGATGCACTGTCGATGCTGAAGTTAGGGGACACATCTCTAGGGAGAAACAGGATATTTGCATAACCTTAAAGTATCTCCTGCAAAATATTTACCAGTTATGGGGTAGGTTTGGCAAACACTGAGGGTTTAACAAATTCTTTGAAACCCCTTCATTCCCCGAGGAGGTGGAGTTAATTCCCCCAAGTGGGGACTGGACTTAGGGGTGAACAGGGAACAGAAGGGAACAGCAGCATTGTGGTGCAGAAACCCACAGACTCACCCTTAGCCCAGGGCTCAGGGTCAACATCACAACGCTAAGTCGTGTTCACGTCATGGGCCCCGGTATGATGTGCAGAGGAGCACCCACTGCATCACCCCAAATCCACACCTGGTCTAGTCACGAGGAAACCCCAGGCAAACCCAGATTTAATGACATTCTGTAAAACACCTGTCCAGTGCTCTTCAAAACTGTCAAGGTCATGGTAGATGAGGCAGAACTGACAAATGTCTCAGACGGCATAGGAGGGTGGCCGCCTCAGTCTGCACGGAACCAGCGGGATCCCAGGACGGGGATAAGTGGGGTGCACCAGGATGCCCCTGGGAAGGAGGCTTGGGGGCTAGAGGCACCATGGAACTGGGCCCAGTGGGGAAAGGTGACATCCAAATAAATCCGTAGGTTAGCCAATAATTTTTTATCAATGTTAATGCCTTTAGTTTAAAATGTCTGAGGGAGGAGAGGGCCCGAGTGGGAGGTGGCATGGAGTGGGGCGGGGAGGGAGCCGTGAAGAAACTTGGGCGCCCTAAGGCACTCCGTCAGCAGGTAGCAGTGGGGTTATGCATTCTTTCCTTCTGGGCATCAGTATTTTTCAAATGTCCTAACATACATTAGTTTTGCACTAAGAATAAATGAAGCATATTCATTTAATGTCCTTTATTACATTTTTATATTGAATAATATGACACACATGAAGAAAGGTCAATTAAACCAATATTGGGCATAATTAGTAATTACAACCCAGCACTCAGGAAACCACCAAGCAGATAAAGAAATAAGAGCATTGCCAGGCCCCAGGAGCCCCTGTGCAGATCACTAGCTTTTGAAGGAAGAATGCATTGAATATGGTTGCTTATAATTTAGATTGCTCATGAGAAGTCACAGTATCTATGATTTCATTTTCATTTTCGATAAAGAATATATAACAGTTATTCCACTTAATACTAATATTTAGTAATATTCTATTTCACACTTGGTATCTGGTAGGAATACTTGGTATTCGGTAGGAATGTTATCTAGGACAAGACATTGAAATATTAAAATGCAAATCTTTCAGAGTCTATAAATCCAGATACAGCATGCTCAGATGAAGTATTTGACTACAAAATTCAAACGGGTCGTTATTACCTGGGCAATTTCCACCCTAGGAATGTTCTTAACCAGCTACCGTCCTCAATGCCTCTGAGCCGGCTTCTCCATTTGTGACATCAAACCCCTGCTATCTCCCCATTCCACTCAGCTGAGATAGAATAGATAGAATCGATTCACTTTGCAGCTGACTGATACAGTAGTAATAAGAGCATATGAGGAATAGAGTGGGCTGGAATTCAATAGTGCTCACTTCTATAGGCCTGACATAGTAAAGAAGAAAAGGGCTAGTATCCACAACCAAGATACACAAATGCAGAAACACAAGCACACGTACACGCATGCGGAACTTGAGAGCGGAGACTCCAGACGTTCACAAAATAAATGCACTATTTGTTAGATACCAAGCCAAGTACTAGTACTTGAAGAGAGAAATTTTTAAAAGCACAAAAAATATTGTCAATGAGTTCACGGTCCCATTGGAATGAAACGTACTTGTACTATGTACAGTACGCGCCCCCCCACCCCATCCTCGTACATCTTGGGGTCAGGGGCGCTTGTCGCATTTTTTCATCAGCATCCTGGGAACAGACAGCACACATCAAGACAGCAGAATGAGGAAATGAAACGGTAAGCGATTAATTCTTGTAAAAAGCCCCATAACAGCTTCCAAGAAGGGGATAACAAGCTGCACAGGGCTGCATGAACATGGTGTTGGGGCTGTTATTCTGCCAAATTCCCCCTGTATACAAACTCCAGGTGGAGCCCAAGACTTCAGAGCAGAGCTGTGTTACAACGTCATGGGGTGGGCAGCTCACAGAGGGGCCACAGCCCAACCCCAGCGACCACGCCGGGCTCGCCCAGGGTTCCTCCGGGGCCAGGAGGGCCGGCACAGCACCCGGCTCTGCAGGGGTTGGTGCACCAGGTCTGTGCCCAAGAGGCTGTGGTGGGTTTCACAGACTCCTTCCTCATTCTTGGCATTTAGCTTCTGCATCTGTTTTACCTTTTTAATTTTAAAATTAAACACAAATGGAATGCTTTTCCTCCAAATTTGTTCTCTCACTTGGTTAAAAAAAGAAAACGAATTCTGTGAACTGCTTGGAAATCATAACACTCTTTCAAGAGGCCATGATATCCTTGCTTTCTGAAAAAAGTCAGTACAACATTTCAACAGGCATCAAAAACTGGAGACTGGGTGAGTCTGAGTCTCGGCTCCAGTAAGCCTTCCCTAAAGGTGAGTCCGCGTATCTGGGGTGAAGTCACAGCCATGTCAAGAATGCAAAGTGAAGTTGACAGTCAAGGTGACACTAGCTGATTCAAACCAAAAGGCCGGGCAGCACCCACATGCGGCTGCATGTGGGGGTTCGGAGAGAACACCTGCCCTGGAGGGGAGAGAGCTACCCAAGCCTTTCAAGGCAGCCGGGCCCACCCTCCAGGACAGATGACTGTGTGCCCCCTTCTCCCTGGCTACTGCAGCACCTCTGGTCCCTCATTCCACATGCCTTTCCTAAGCGTGTCCCATGTCCCAGACATGAAACTGGGTGACAGCATTGCAAGGTGGCAGCTGGACACTGAGGAAGTGTGGTCGGGTGGGAGGAGGCAGGCGGGGAAGAGCTCTGGGAGTGTGGCCCACGAGGCCCCAGGGTCTCCCCAAGGGGACAGTGAGCCAGTGGTGTGCAGAGGGCCTGGGGGGAATCCTGGAAAGGAATAGGAGCTGGTCCTCAGGGACCCTGGAAGAAGAGCAGGTAAAGGCCTGGAGATAATCGGTCAGCCGTGGCCACAGTGACAGCACCACAGAAGGTGGCTGATACAGCATGGGTTTATCCCTCCCAGCTCCGGGGGCTGGTCATCCAATGCCAAGGTGCCCATTCGGGTCCTGATAAGCAAGCACTCTGCCAGGCACATGGATGGCCACCTTCTCGCAAGGCAGAGAGGGGGAGCTCTCAGGGGTCTCTTCCTATGAATCCCGGCACAGGGACGCACCCTCGTGACCTCATCCAACCCTAATCATCTCCCATAGACCACACCTCCTAAGTTCCACACGGGGGGTCAGGGCTTCACCATGTGAATTTCAGAGGGACTTACACATTCAACCCATAAAAGGTCACGAGGCCCAGAGGGCAGCTTGGATGTTCGGAGGCCACACCTGCCCTGGAGGGGAGAGAGCTGCCCAAGCCTTCCAAGGCAGCCGGGCCACCGCGAGCACCTGCTCTCACAGTCTCGGTGACTCCCTGGTCAGTCCTGAGGGCGTCCCAACACCAGACCAGACGCGTCTACCTGGACTTCACTGCCAGCTCCCCAAGGAGCCGCCTCCCACCCTGGCCTTCCTTTGCCCCGGGTCCTACATTTCCCGGTGACTGGCACCCCTGCCTCTGTAGGAAGGACATTCTCACTTCTGACGTCTGACTCATCAGCTCTTGCGGCACTGCTAGTGTGAGGCAGAGAGAGAAGTGCAGAACATGCCTGTCGCTCTTCCAGCTTCTCCTGGACAAAGGGAGCAGATGTTGGTATTTGCTCATGCAGCTCCAGGGAAAGCACCGGCGTTTCCTGACCTTGGGCTGAGGAGGTATCCAAGAGGGACCCATTAGACCAAAGGAGCAAGGGACTTCATTTCACAAAAGCAGACACAGCTGCTCTCAGTGGCCAGCTACCAAGCAATGAAGCCCAGACTGTGCCTCTAACCATAGAACCCTGGCACCGCCTCCCAGCCCCAAATCCCAGAACAAGCAAGCCCTGGCTGCCTCTCCCCAGGAGTCTGTAAAGAGAGCTCATGTGTGTGAACTACCTGGCTTCTCCTTGTTAGATGCTGAAGAAAATACAGGCTACCTCCCCATATACTTCGCCCAGGCCTTCCCCAAACAGCAGAGCACAGACATGAGAGGTCAGAAGGCAAGTGCGGGTCCAGCCCTGAGTCCAGGCAGTGCACCTGCCGGGTCCTAGTGCCCAGCTTCTAGGTGGCCAAGCCTGGCTTCTTTTCCAAAAAGGAACCTCGTCCTGTATACTTTCAGGTTCTGACAAACACCCATTATGGCCTCCAGGATCCTCGCTTGATTTCAAAAGGAAGTCACTTAGGGCAAATTCATCCTTTCTGCAGTTACTGGAAGAAAGGTCAGCTTGGTGGGATCAATGACTAATCCTGGGTCTTCCATTCACTTAAATATGGCACTTTCAGCCAGGTGCTGGGTATCTCTGAGTGACCAGGAAGCCCAGGACCCGAGGTCACACCCAGCCCCAGACCCCTCCATGACCTCCTGGCCCTGCTGACACCCTCCTCAACCCTTCTGAGATGCACAGCTTTTCATGGGAAACACTCCGGTCTCAGTGGTCACCAGTGAGCTCCCACTGTGCCAGGCTCACTCTGTCGCCCCCGCAGCCCCAGTCCACTGGACGTGAGTACAGTCCTCCTTTCCAGATCGTTCTCCACCCCTCTCCAAATCCCGTCGGGCTGTCCCTGAGTGTCAGCACGCACATATCCACCATGCTCTGTGACTGTGTTCCCACCCCTCGCCCCTCAGCAGTTGAGCACCTGGGTCACTTACCTCCCCAATCTCTCCAGTACCCACAGAGGTCCCTTCGGTGCCTGGGCTTTCCCAGCCTCAGGCCCCAGAGCCCTCCCCAACCTTGACACCACTAGGGCTATGGCTTGTCCGTCCAGCTCAGCTTCATACACTGCACCTTCCATCCTGCTCTGTCCTATTTTTTTTCTATTATATCATTTTTATCACATTCTCATTCTCTTTCCTTAAATAGTGTTTGGTTATTTTCTTAACTAAATCTTCTTCAGTTATTTTCTACTTCGTAATCAGGAGATTGCAGTTGACATCTTAAATATATAACAATGTAGCTAGAATAATACTTAGATTCAATTCTATTAAGAATTTCACTACTACACAGCCCCATTCATCCTTTATGTTGTTATTGTCACAAATACATCTTAATACATTTGAGTGTCCACTGACATAAATTTACATTGCTGTTTTACACATTTGATTTTAAAGCCAAATAGGAAAAACAAAGAAGAGTTACAAACCAGAAATACAGTAATACTAGCTTTCATAATTACCTGTGTAGTTACCTATACTAGCGTTCTTTATTTCTTCACATGATTCTGAGTTACTGGGTAGTACCCTCTTATTTTAGCCTGAAGGAATCCTTTTAGTATTTCTTATAGGTCAGGCCTACTTGCAATGAACTTCCTCAGTTGAGGTAACCCCTTAAACATGACCATGACAAGTTGATTCTCTCTTTCAAGGTTCTTTCTTAAGCTTTGTCTCTTGAAAGTTTGATTATAACGTGTCATGGTGTGTCTCTCTTTGTGTTAGTTCTGCTTGGAGTTCATTGAGATTCTTGGATATATAGATTCATGCATTTCATCAAATCTGGGGAGCTTTGGCAATTATTTATTTAAGTATTTTTTCTGCCCCTTTTCTCCCTCCACTCCTTCTGGAGTCCCATTATGCATATGTTGGTACACTGGATACCGTCCCACAAGTCTTTTAGGATCTGTTCGTTGTTCTTCATTCTTTTTCCTTTCTGCTCTTTAGACTAGATAATCTACACTGAGCTGTCTTCAACTTTATTTATTCTTTCTTCTTCTTGCTTAAATCTGCTGTTGAACACCTCTAGTGAGCTTTTCATTTTGGATATTGTGCTTTTTGGCTCCAGAATCTCAATTTAATTTATTTTTAGATCCTCTACCTTTTTCATATTGATTTTGATTTGATTTTGATTGGACAATCATTTGATACTTTTGTTCATGGTTTTCCCTTTACCTCTTCAATCATATTTAAGATTATTGATCTGAAATCTTTACATAGGATATTCAATGCCTGGGCTTCTTTGGGAACAGTTTCTATTTCTTTTTTCCTGTGAGTATGCTATACTTTCTTATTTCTTTGCCTATATTGTAATTTTTGTTGATAACTGGATATTTTTAATATTGTAATGTAGTTAACTCTGGCAATCATAATCTTCTTCTCTGAAGTCTTTGCTGTGCCTGCTTTTTGTGGGTTGTGGTTGTTTAGAGATACTTCTAAACTCTTTCTGTAGTGACTATTCTTTGTCATGTATGGTCACTGAAGTCTCAGTTCTGTTAGCTTAATGGTCAGCTAGTGATTTAACAGAGAGCCCCTTAAATGCCTAAGGCCAACATAATAAAATACTTTCCCAGTCTTTGCAAATAGGCTATGTGTTTGGGCCCTGCCTCAAGGCTTGGCTATGCCCTGGTCATGTGCATGGCCTCCTAGATTCTCCAGTATCTAGTATGTGGGAGCTTTTCAAAACCTTATTCCCTCATTCTTATCCTTCCCAACCTCTTCCTAAGCCTTCTGATCTGCCTGCCACCTGTCCTCTGGTACTCCTCGCCACAGGCTGTCACAGCTAGTACCTCTACCTTTAAATGCTTTGACAAATTGTCCCCAGGAGACCGCTCAAGCCCTGAGAAAATTCCAACACAAAGAAGCAAAGCCCCTGGCCAATACTTCAGATGTCTGACAGACACACAACCATAATTCTCTGAGACCAAAGCCTGGGTTACTACTTCTGGCACCAGCAATTACAGTGGGGACACAGGCCAACATCCTCAAAGTGACCATGGAGCTGGGAAGTGGAGGGATGTAGGCAGGTAAGTCAAAATGTCCAGTGCTCTCAGACTGAAATTTAAGATCTTCCTTCTTTGTAAAACAATCCCCTGGTTACTGTAGATTTTCAATTAGATTCCAAAATTTGGAGAAGTTGGTTCTAAAGTTTTTTCCAGCTTAATTATTGTTTTAGTGGAGGGACAGAACTTTGGAGTTGCCTAGATTGCCATCCTCAATGACATCACTACCTGATTTACACCTGAAATGATCCACTGGCTGCTGCATTAAGAGGATGCTATTGGGAGGATGGAGGCTAGTATGCCAGTTACAATAATGAGGTGTGACCTGGAGTGGTGGAGGTAAGGTACAAACAGAATGATTTGCAGATGGGTTAGAAGGTAGGTCACAAAGACCATGGAGCTGAGAAGCCTGATGAGCTGAAAGATGGACTTACTGTCACTGATCTGATTCCTGCAGGAACCTCCTGACCAGCCTCCCTCCTCCCATGCTCAGCCTTCTATTCTCTATCCTCAACAGAGTCGGCTTTCAAAAGTCAAGTCAGAGTATGTTACTCTGCTCCAGCCCCGTCCCAAATCCACACGATGGCCTGCTGACCCTGCATAGTTTGGCTCACTGAGGCCTTTCTGTCCACATCTCCTAACCCACTCACTCTGTTCCAGCTCTGCTCCATGCTGTTCTCATGGCTGCTGCTCCAGCTCACCTTGCAGGCTTCTGCCTTGGGGCCTTTGCACTTGCGTTCCCCCATATGTAGGCATTCTCCTTTCACGTGTCTGTCAGTGTCATTGTATTCAAGATGCCTTCTCCAACTGCCTGTGCAAACGGCAAACTCCCCCTCCACAGCACTTACCCCACCAAATATGCCATGTGGTGGTTCCTTTCTTTGGTTACCATCTTTTGTACATAGGATGTTAGCTCCATGAACACGAGATGACTGTCTCCTCCAGTCCATCTCTCCAGCACCCTGATGGTACCTGGCAGGCAGGAGACCCAAGTTCATCTTCCTGGGGTCATAAATTGAGACATGGTTTCATGAGAGATGCAGTCATTCTGTTCAGACTCCACAGTTGAGAAAGAAAGAGAAACCAGAAAACCAGCGGCAGCATTCACAGGATGGGTCCCACGCCCCAAAGGAGCCCAGGAGAGAGATGTTTCAGGACTCACTAAACTGAGCCGGCACTGCAGGACCAGGGGAGCGAGTCAGCCTCCAGCCCCATCAGCACAGTTCTGCCCTAACCCTTCCTTATGGCTGGTGCACATAGGTCCCACCTGACAAAATACTCTGAACCTTAAAATAATGTTTGAAAATGGCTGGTCTCACCTGCAGGCCTGGTTAGTACATAATTCCTCCTGAAATGCCAAGGCCCCCACTCTGGGTGAGCCCTGCACTCACCTGATGGGGCTCGGGGGCCCCACCTCTAGTTCTCAACTGTAAATGAAGGTGTGGGCGGAGGTTTGGTCGGAGGCACTCCAGCTCCCACAGCGCATAGACCAAGTCCATCCACACTTGGCCAAAAGACATGGGGTACCCTCATGACATCAAACAGTTAAAAGCCAGAATTTAATCAACTACTTGACTTCAAGAAAATTGCTAACATCTCTTTGCTTTTGTTATTGTCGCTTGGAATTAAGTTTAATGAGCAGATGTGATTGATGCCGTGTTTTTGTAAGAATCTGAACTTGGATATTACATTTTTCATCACTGGCTTCTTTGCATTTCAGAAAAATTGCACCAGGTTTAAAAGGACTCTTTTCTCTGTCTTGTTTATGACAGATGCTAGAGAAATACAGCCAAGAAAGGAGAAACATCATCAGTGCTCTCCGTGGCATGCCATCAGTTTCCAGGCATATCTGAGGAACATGGGGACAGCTGCACAGAAGGCACCAACATGTCAAGGGCCGTCCTCTCTTAAAGATACTCAATCCTTGGGTCATATTTTTAAAACCCTTTCTATTTAGAAGTGTGGTTCATCCCTATGAAAGCTGTTTTTGAGTCATTGTTATGGGTTGGTAAAGCAGAAACAAATACTGTAGCATTCTTTTTCACTGAGGGACTTACGGGTTTTTACAACAGGAATGACCAGTGTCTGCAGTGCCACACGAGGGGATGGAGATGTCTGCTAGTGGATGTGGGGTTTCTTTTGGGATATGGAAATGCTCTAGATTAGACTGTGGCAGTGGCTGCACGACTCTGTGAATATACTGGAAGCCATGGAAGTATCCAGTTTAAATGGGAGAGCCACATGTTATTGGTACATGAAGGGCATCTCAAAGCTGGTGGGTCCCTGAGGATATGACAGTTATTCCTGCAGGGTAAGGGCAGGAGACAGCTCTTCTGGGATGCCTGGAAAGCCTCCCCATGGACTCTTTCCAAGTTCATCCTAACACAGCAGCCAGATGGCAGCACTCCTGAAATGCTGACACGTTCCCACACCACAAGTCCAAATCCTGAGGACCTGGCACACACAGGCTGGTTTCATGGGTATCTATGAGGAGTCACCCGCCTGTGTATGTCTGCATTTTTCCCCCTTGCTTCCATTTCCTCCCATCTGTAGTGCCCTTACACTTTGCAGCCAAGTGGCCAACAGGGTCTCCTTAACTCACACACTGGTAACTTTGCTAAAAGGAGACACCTCCTGAAAGCTGGTTTTTCATTCCTGAGGCTCAGGCTGCAAGCAGAGTTTGGGGTGGGCTGGAGCAGCTGGCCTGGAAGTGACCGTGCATGTCCAGCAGTCAGTATAAAGGACAAAGCAGCACCCTGGGTAGGTGCCACCTGCAAGGCACTCATTAGAGGATGAGTAGGGGTCTGCTGGGGGCCACACTGCTCCCCGGTTGCCCACTGTCCTTCACACACGGCTCTCCTCCCCACCTGCCCCATCCCATGGCCAGCACACTCATCCTTAGTTCCACTTAGAAGTCATACACATTTATATACAATCAGAAATGGGGGCATTTTCCTCTGAGACTGTTATTGTCAAGGTCAGATTGGTTGATTGGACACGTGGTTTGAGAACCAAACCTCACTGAACAGTACTCGAGGCAGGGTCTGCACCCCACTTCCAGGCCTGTGACCCCAGCTTTCCTCAGGCTGCCCCCGAGGAAAAGCCCTGTGGGTTTGCACCCCACAATCGCCCCCAAAACAGGCAGGTCTGTGTGCCTTTGAGGTGTCCCCGGTGCAGGGACAAGGCCGTCTGAGGATGGCGCTAGGTAAGCAGGGCCATACGCTTCACCCAGTTACTCTCTCTGTGAAGTCTCCATCCTCATCTTTCCAGATTAACCAGGCGCGACTCATGATGGCGCTGCTGGGATTAGGATGAAGGGTCAGCACATTCTCGAAGGTTTCCACTCCAATCTGGAATATGCTAATGGTCCACACCATGTGGAGCCTCCTGCTGGCAGAAGCAGGTGGGCTTCCTGGCCTGGCCATGCCGCACTGGCTGGCAGATGCTGCCACTTGTCTCCTCAGGCAGGTCCAGGAACAAAACAGGACTTGAGCCAGGATACAAACCTGCAGATAAATGCTGGGACTCTGCGCTCCATGGGGCCTTTATGAGCCTGGTGAATTTCAGCTTCTGTGCTCCTAGGGATACACCCTGGTCACCGCAACTGGGCCCAGAAAATGCTACCTCCACCTGCTCAAGCGGTCTCCAGCATGCAAGGCCCCTGGGACGGGTGGCTCACCATCCTGTGATCTCTCTCAGGGTCAGCTGGACTGTCAGAGCCCTTTAAACTCCAAGTACAACAATTCAGCTCAAGCTGGCTTGAGCAAAATGACAAACAAAACCTCTGCTTCATGCTCAGGCTGGACTTCAGGTGCAGCTGGATCCAGGGTACCAAACAGGACCAGCTTTGGCCTCTTTCCAACCTCTGTTTTGCTAATCTGTTGTGGTGTCATTCCAGGCCCCAAGGGGACCTCTCCGTGCACCTGGGGCTGGTTCTGACGGACAGACTTGGATCTCTGTCTGAGGTGCTGATTTCTGAGGCCTGGGAGAGGTGAGCCCACACTAAAAATGAGCGCAGTCTCAGCTGACTAAGGGAAAATAGACACGTACCTGGACTTAACTTCAGGGCCTGCCTAGCCTGGGCTGTGTACCCTGTGGGGTTTGTCCCACTGATGTGCTGCGGTACAGCTGGGGTCAGGGTGTCCCTAACAGCCCCCGTTTCATGCCACCTGCCCACCTGCTACTGCAGGATGAAGCTGCTGCGATGGACCCACCTTCCTGGGATCCCAGTCCAGTCGTCTAGGACACTGGGTCATAAATGCATCCATCCCGGCCCACTCACTGAGCAGCCCCTCGGCCCCTGGCCACAGCAGTCACCTCCCAGCCCACCAGCCCCACGCCACTGGCAGGGCACTGCAGCTGCTTCTGGGCCGGACAGACACTTGTTTAACATGAACATTTTATTTCAAAACAATTTTGGATTAATAAGCAGCAACATAGGAAGGGGAATTTGTGAGTATGGCCAAGCATTCTCACACACCCCACGCCAATTTCCTGGCATCAGCATCTTACTGGCGAGTGGTACATTCTTCATGTCACCAATATGAGTATGTTATTAACTAACACACATTATGTGGGTATCCTTCGTTTTTGCTACGGTTGCTTTGCAGTCCAGGCCTCCACACAGAGCCCCATGTGACATACAGTCCTCAGGTCCCCGCAGGCCCCAAGGTGATGGCAGCTTCCCATGTCTGTGGTGACCTGGCAGCTAGCTGGGGCTTCTGCAGGTGGCCCCTCAGCTGGGATCTGTCTGTGTTGTTCTCAGGATTAGACGGGGCAGTGGTCTCCTGGGTGGGGTGTCCACCAGAAGGTCACCCCTTCTCTCCTGTCATGCTGTGCGTGCTGTTTGCAGGAAAGCCCCCATGTGTCCTGCACCCAAGGAGGAGTGTGCTCCCCTCCTCATGACCCCAGAACTGTGGGTTCTCTGAGGCCACATCCCTGGGGAGGCATGTGGAAGGCATAGGTGACTGTGAGTGAAAGGCAGTCCCCACGTGTCGGCAAGACCTGCATCACAGTGGCTTTGGGACCAGCCAGAAGGGGTTGACAGTGTCTAGCCCTCCACATCAGGGACCTCTTAGGGGCCTCTCCTGCCTGTTACTCAGACAGCACCAGCCACTTCCATGAGCTACATGTTCTTTTTTTATATATATAATTTATTTTGGTATCATTAATCTACAATTACATGTGCAATACCATGGTGATTAAACTACCCCCTTCATCAGGTCCCCCCCACCAACCCCATTACAGTCACTGACCATCAGCGTAGTGAGATGCTATAGAATCACTACTTGTCTCCTCTGAGTTGTACAGCCCTCCCCATGCCCCCCAACATTATATCTGCTAATCATAATGCCCCTTTTACCCCCTTGTCCCTCCCTTCCCACCCATCCTCCCCAGTCCCTTTCCCTTTGGTAACTATTAGTCCATTCTTGGGTTCTGTGAGTCTGCTGCTGTTTTGTTCCTTCGGTTTTTTGTTGTTGTTGTTCTTTGTTCTTATACTCCACATATGAGTGAAATCATTTGATACTTGTCTTTTTTGGCTTGACTTATTTCACTGAGCATAATACCCTCTAGCTCCATCCATGTTGTTGCAAATGGTAGGATTTGTTTTCTTCTTATGGCTGAATAATATTCCATTGTGTATATGTACCACATCTTCTTTATCCATTCATCTACTGATGGACACTTAGGTTGCTTCCATTTCTTGGCTATTCTAAATAGTGCTGCGATAAACATAGGGGTGCATCTGTCTTTTTGAAACTGGGCTGCTGCATTCTTAGGGTAAATTCCTAGGAGTGGGATTCCTGGGTCAAATGGTATTTCTATTTTGAGTTTTTTGAGGAACCTCCATACTGCTTTCCACAATGGCTGAACTAAATTGCATTCCCACCAGCAGTGTAGTTCCCTTTTCTCCACATCCTCCCCAACATTTGTTGTTGTTTGTGTTTTGGATGTTGGCCATCCTCACTGGTGTGAGGTGATGTCTCATTGTGGTTTTAATCTGCATTTCTCTGATGATTAGCAATGTGGAGCATCTTTTCATGTGCCTGTTGGCCATCTGAATTTCTTCTTTAGAGAAGTGTCTATTCATGTTCTCTGCCCATTTCTTAATTGGATTATTTGCTTTTTGTTTGTTAAGGTACCTGAGTTCTTTATATATTTTGGATGTCAACCCCTTATCAGATACATCATTTATGAATATATTTTCCCATACTGTAGGATGTCTCTTTGTTCTACTGATGGTGTCCTTTGCTGTATAGAAGCTTTTCAGCTTGATATAGTCCCACTTGTTCATTTTTGCTTTTGTTTCCCTTGCCCGTGGGGATATGTTCATGAAAAAGTCACTCATGTTTATGTCCCAGAGATTTTTGCCTATGTTTTTTTCTAAGAGTTTTTTGGTTTCATGACTTACATTCAGATCTTTGATCCACCTTGAGTTTACCTTTGTGTATGGGGCTAGACAGTAGTCCAGTTTCATTCTCTTACATGTGAGCTACATGTTCTTAAACCAGAAAGGACCCCCCAGAGGACCCCTTCCCTCGGTGTTTGAACAAAGCTCACCTGCTCTCAACCGGCCCAGTGGACCTCAGGTGTCACCTGTCACCACAGAGTCACTGTTAAAACCTTTTAAAACCTCTGGCCTTGGCTTTGTGTTTGGACCCACCAGGACAGGATCCTGGGAGAAGACCTGTAGGGACAGCACTCCAAGGCAGGGGACTGCGCAGAGCAGAGAGGGGAAAGGAGGGTTCACACTGAAGCCAGTACCACTCGTGAGTGCAGCGTGGCCACTTCTGGGAGGAGCCTGAGATGCCAGGGAGGGTGGAAGCTTAAACACTGACAGATGAGGGCTGGTGCTGTGTCCCGAGGACCATACCCCAGCCCGCCTCCCAGCCCCCCATTCCCTTACAGCCCCTCGGGGGGCAGGAGGACACCCAGCCACACAGCCAGGAGGCTCATGGTAGAGCAAGTGGGAGTCTCCACCAGGTCTCCAGATCTGTCGCCCTGAATCCTCAGAAACAGGGACACACCCTGGGGCTGCCTCACCTCCTGCTGGGCCCCACACCATGCAGCCCACTGCTATGCCCTGCAGGTCACCCAGTATTCCCCAATCATGTGGTTGGAAGCCTGAGGCCTCAGCTTCAAGGGGCCACCTCTGCTCTGGCCTCAGGACCCTCAGACTTTGGGCTATGCAGGGCTTCATGCCACCCGTGGGCCGACTGCCCAGCCTCTGGCACCCTGGGCACTGCCTTGGCCTGGGCCCCCCCCTCCCGCCGGTGCCCACCCTCCACTGCCGCGGCAGCATGGCCCCTGGCCAGTTCCTGGGGGCTCCTCTAAAATCCTCTCTCAGGGAAGCTGTCCCGCAGGCACTCAGGCAGGGCTGGACACGCCTCATCGTCCATAAGTTGGATTAATCTTGTCTACCAGCCGTGTAGGTTAAGACCCAAAGAGCAGTATATATAGGTGGGAGATTTTGAAAATTCTGAAAATCCATAAAGGTGCCAACAGCCAGCGTGTCCTGATGGCTACTGCATGAGCACCATATGATAAAGTGGTTCTGAGCCTAGAGCCCTGTCATCGAGGGGCTGTGGTTGCAGGGACTTGGAATGTGCACTCAGCAGCTTCACTTCCCCTTCACCTGGCACAGGGATGTCCCTCCATGTGGTGGGAGGGAGTCGCAGGGGCACAGAAGGCCTCTGGCTCATGCCAGAGGTCAGCATTCTGTCATGTCTATTTGCTCCAAAAGCCAAAGAATGACCTAATCAATCTGGCACTAGCTTTGACACTTATTTTCCTGAAAGCCCTCTGAAAACAGTGATATTCAAATCATCACTTAATAGAGAGGGCAGACTTTTTTCGTTCAATAACATTAAATAACAACAGATTTTAGATTTGGCTCTAATGTCCCAACTAAACATCATTACTCAAGAAGCCAAGAAAAATATTTTTTAAGATTTTTTTACTGGCTAATGATTTTTCTCAGACTGCATTGGGCTTCCTAACTTCTTTGAGGTTTAATGTATTTTTATTTTATGAGGTTATATCTAATTAGCAAGCACTCTCAAAAAGAGGGGGCTTCTTGTAGAAGACAGTTTTGGGAACCTATTAATATAAATTCTAGAAAAAGCTGGAGTTTGGGGCAGGAGAGGGTCAACTTCGCTCAGTATTCATTTAGTATTGAGAGTCGGGTCAGACGTTTGAAGCTGAGTCCAGGAAAGGACACTGCTGCCCAACCCTCCCGTGGGATTTCCACCCCTGCAGCCAAGAGCCCAGCAGCCGACCCACTGAGAGGGGACTGGGCCTGGGCAGCAGGTGACGACTGTCTGAGACCCTCGAGGGGAGGACAGCAGGCCAGGGGCTCCCTGTGAGGCGGGGGCCAGGGCAGCTTCCCACCTCACTGCCTGGTGAGCCTATCCAGAGACAGGCAGCTACTGAAATAAATTAGGACACAAGCAGAGGCCCCGTTGGGTCAGCTGTCCAGCGTGCATGGGCCTGGAGGCTCCTTTCCCACCAGAAGCCCGCAGCCCCAGCATGTGAGCAGGGGGCTGCTGTGAGCCCCCGCCCCACCCAGTGGCCCCTGACCTGTTTCCTGGGCTTGGAGCGCTGCCTTGCCCTCTGGGCAGCTTCCACTGCCTCCAGGCCCTGTGTCCAACCCCCAGCCACACTGGGCAGCTTCAGGCTTGCAGGTCCAGGACTTACACGGCACGGACAGTCATTTGTAAATAAAATCTGGCAGAAGCACCTGGACAACTTGAGCCTGTGTGGTTCCCTTTTCAAAGATCTGACTTCTGGTAGCAGACACCAGGGTGAAGTCCAAATCCCCTAGTTTATAGACGTAGGAGCCTTGGGTGTGCGTGCCTCAGAGGCTGGCAGCGCCCATTTCTATGTCCAAGGCAACTAAGCTCACCTTTGTCAGTCAGTCAGGAATAACTTACACGCACAGCAGGCGCCTTGGGGGTGACTGAGCAGGACCCCTAACCCAGGAGGGGGGTGGGCAAAGGCCTCCTCATGGCTGCCTGCTGGACTCAGGCTCACAAATTATTTCAAACACATACGCTTCATAGGATCTTTTAATTTGTGTAAAATAGCGAGCGAAGAGGCGCTGGGATTTTCAGCACTTTGGCCAGCTCAGCCTTGTTCTCTTGTGATTCTCGATCTCATGCTCTGCAGGTCACCCAGTCAGGAAGGGACACGTAGGGCTGTTGAACCTGTGTGCCCGGGGGGACCAGCAGAGCTCCCAGGCTTGGTGGTTGGCTCTCCCGTGGACCATGGCGAGGACATCCTGGGTCCTGTGGCCAGCTCGCCCGGGGCCATTCCACCCCACGTCAGGGGGCTAGCTCCTCACTGGGGGTACTGAGGGCGCGGCCCTGCCTCCCTGGTGAGCCCCCTGCAGACGCACAAACACACCTCTCTGCATTTAACCACAGCGTCTATTCCTACCTCAGGGCCTCAGCACGGCTGCCTCTCCCCCTTGGCTCTTTTCATGGCTGAGCCTTCATGTCGGTCAGCATTCCACTAGGAGGCCAGACAGGCCCCCTTCATTCTCTGTCACTGTCCCTCCATTTATCACACCCCACAGTCACCCCAGCCACTTGCCAGTTCACTGTGCCCTTGGCCCTCCCCGACTCCCACCCCCACCCCCCACCCCCGGCAGAAAGCACTCTCCCTGACAATGGGCCTCCGCCCTGCCCGTCTTCCTGTAGTCCCCCAACAAACACGTGTGCCGCTCTCGCTCTTGCTGGGTCGCCCTCCAGCACAGAGTGAACAGGACAGGGGTGCATCTGCTGGGCCTGTGTCCTGGGATGGGATGGGTCCCTCGGGTGTGGAGGAGGCTGCTTTAGCCAGTAGTCAGGAGAGGCCCCTCTGAGGGCCTGGGGCAGGAGAAGGAGCCACGGGACCTGGGGCAGCAACTGAGGGGCAGGGGAGGCCCCAGGCCTTGCATGTTGCTACCTCGGCCCCTAGTGCAGGCCCGACACAGGCTTGGGCCACCACCTGGTGCCCAAAGGCAGGCTATCCTGTGCATCAGATGGGAAAAGGTGGGGCCCAGTGGGGACAGAAGGAGTAGAGGCTTCCCGGGCCCAGAGTTGGGTTGCGATCCTGACCAGCTATGTCCTCCCTGTGGCCTGGGGCAGAAACCTAACCCTCATAAAACAGGGCAGATAAACCTACGGAGGGTGTCTCTGGGGCCAAACGATGCACTTATGCAGACGGTGCAGGCAGCAGCCACCCTCATGGGCAGGTGATTGAGCTGCTGGGGCAGGAGGGGGTGTGGAACCAGTATGCAGCGTGGTGGGGCCCGAGGGCCCGGTGGGGTCATCCAGCCTACCGCATGCCTGAGGCTGGATCCCGGGCCGAGCTGCTGAGAGCTCGTTCAGGTCCCCTAGACCCACACAGTCATGGAGAGAGGCAGACCCTTGGAGTGGACGGTTTGTATTTGGGTGGAATGTTTTCTCCCATTCCCACCCCTTCTCCCCTCAGCCCTAATTCCACACCCTGTGACCACAGAGAAACAGGGGCTGCCTGCTCCCATGGCACCTGCAGGGAATTCAGAGGCAGCCCCCATTGTTCCCTTCCCTAAGCCATCTCCCCTGGACGAGGGACACCAGGCTATGTCCCTGGTGGGCAGCTGCCCAGGACCTTTAAGGGCAGGGAATTGGCCCCTGCTCCCTACAACTCACGGTCCTTCCTTTGCCTCTGAGGGTCTCCATGCACAAAAGAGGGGTAGCAGATTAGCTCAGTGGTTCCCAGACCCATTCCCTGGAACCCAGTGTGTCTACAGAGGTACTTCCATGAACTTCAGATAGTCGCTTCCATGTGTACTTTAATGCACTTTGGCTATTTTTAAAACTTTAGTGAAAATATGCATATTTAAATGTGTCGTGCACCAAATATCAGTACCTAGGAACCCTTCTGTGTGTTCTTTTCTGTCAAGTAAATTCCTTTTGTGTGGA
The DNA here is from genome assembly GCA_029783875.1 of Phataginus tricuspis. Lineage (NCBI taxonomy): Eukaryota > Metazoa > Chordata > Mammalia > Pholidota > Manidae > Phataginus > Phataginus tricuspis. The sequence continues at coordinate 9,055,775 of JAQQAC010012171.1, read as the reverse complement.
CTCAGGACTCCATAGAGGCTGAGAGAAGATGAGTGGTTCCGGCAGGGGCGGGGTTCTTTTGGGGGTAGGAATGGTCTGCAGTCCGACAGTGGTCCTGGCTGCTACTGTGAATGTAACTGAAAGTCACTGACTTGTACACTTTAAAATGGTTAGAGTGGTGAATTCTGTGTCATGTGAATTCTATCTCAACTAAAAAAAAAAAATACTTCCATTACTGCTGTACAATAAATTTCAAAATCTTTTTAATTAGGAGGTTCTTTTATGTCCCTTAAATTTCTGAACGTATCTACTCAAGAAAAACTGAAAATTATTGTGTTTCTACTTCTTTTTATAAATAGGATGATTGAAGGGTGAATTCTTTTTTGGATCCATCTGAGGTGACAATACAGGGGAAGCCTGAAAACAACCCTAAGTACTTCATCCTAGGTTCCCACAAGAGCCCTCCTGTGTTTCCTGATCAGCTTAACCCCAAATAAATACACACCATCAACTTGAAATCATAAAGGAAATTCACTGACACTGTCCTTATTGTTAGAGGAATTTTGTATATTGGGGCTCCACATAAGATTTGATTTGGGAAAGAATATGCGTGTTGTAGGTCCAAGCGTGCTGCCGGCCTGATGGATTCCCAGCACGTGAGGGATCCTGGGGTGACAGCCTAGGGCTGCTGTGGGACATGATCACCACCACTGTGCCACCAGGTTCCAGGTGTAAATAAACACAGTGGCTTACGTGGTCTTCACACAGGAGGAGGGATTTCCCTCTATTAACCCACTGAGTCGGGATGCATAGCAGACAGAAGTAGAACCAAGCACACGCATTCTTAAACCCGGAGCCTGTGGTTCTGAGTGCCCCGTGTCAGCTCACTGCCTCCCAGAGCACCTGTGGTGAAGGAACCGAGTGTGTGTTTTATTTTCCAGCCCATTGGGAACTCTTCCTTTTGTAAAATAAAATGAAAATAAGTGAAATAATACATGCAAAACACAAATCCCAATTTTTGTTAGATTCAATGGGCATGAAATTACTCTGTCAAATTGCTGTCGTTTCGTGCCCACTCTCCCTTCTGTCCTTCCTTGTTGTGAGCCAGGAATGCTGGCCCGCCCATGAGGCAGGGCCCCAGGGGCCACACGACGGTTTCCCCACCAACCTGGGCCAGCTGACCCGCGCTGCGAAACACCTGCCCTGCCTTCACCTTCTCTCTCTCTCTGGGCTGCAGTGCTGTCAGCACAGGGGAAACACAGGCCACTAGATGTGGGTCCTGCTCCAAAGGTCACAGATGGCTGAGGCAGATGGGAGGTAAGGGGTGACCGTATCATAGCGTGGGGCTGAAAGTGCCCACCAGCGGGAAGGGAGGGACAGCCCCTCCACTGCCCCTGGGCTGGGAAAGCCCCAGCCCCACTCCACCTGGACACAGTCTCACCTGGCCTCACCCAGGCCTCGGGCCTCCAGCGTCACAGCTGTGGAAGATGGGGCATAATCAAAAATCTTTACACAGAGATTTTTTAACTCCCTCAATGTAAAATGAAAATTATTTCTTGCATTTCAACAAAACACAACCTCTTTTGGCCATTAAACTTGTTCCTGACTTGAATTGATGCTTGCTTACACTTGCCAATCTTGATTATTGCTTCATTATGGCTTCAGCTAATACTGTTAAACTAAAAACAGCTGATAAGGTCAGAAAGTGGACTTGTGTCTGCACCACGCGAGCACATACTCATGCACACACACCACCTCGCAATCACACACATTCAAGCATATTTGCACACGCTCACACAAGTGTGGCACACACACACAATCCTCCAGGAAGGCTGCTTGAAGTCGAATGGGGAACGCATCTCAGATCAGAAGTCTTTTCCATCGCCTCACTGGCAATGGGATCTTTTCCAGTGATAAATGTTCCACTGCCTCTGTAGAAGCAGCTGATGTGCCCACACCACAGGGACGTTTTAATATGTGTAGGTCTCCGGTTTGGAATGTTTGCCCAGAACGTGTGCCTACCCTCCCAGGCTCTCTCTAAAGCCCCAGTCTGGGTTCAGCCTGAGACTCGATGCACAGATGTTCCCACAGACCCCAGGATAAGTGGACCCTCCCGCCCAACAGCGGGGACCCCCAGTGCTTTTGCAACAGGTCATATCACCCCAGGAGAATCCCCCTCAACATTCTGCATGTTCATGTGACTAACAGCAATGCCTCTGGGTCAACACAAACTAGTGAAGTAATAACCACAGCAAAACGGCACTTGTGACCTTGCTGTCATTGTCCTGCCACCCAGGCACCCATGGAGTCCAGGCAGGTGGCTGTGGTCTGAGCTCCAGCTCCCCCTCCCCGCCTCCAGGCTGTGAGGTGATCCCCACGCAAGCAGGCAGGGGAGGCTGTGCTCTGCCGCACACTCAGACCAGGGCTCCTTCTCCCGCTGGGGTCAGGCACCGCCCACACAGGAGCCTCTGTCTCCCCTGAAGGGGTAGGTGGGCCATGCAATTAATAAACACATCTGCTTCAAAGGGAAAAAAGGGACAGTCTCAAAGGGCAGAACACTAGCATCCAAAAATAACCCACGCCACTTTACTGATGGTACCCCACAGCCTCAATCACTTGCCTCCAAGACCTGGCCAGGTTCAAGTAGGAGTACCTGGCTGCCTTTCTTATCCTACATCCTCAAACTCAGAAATTTCCTGCAAGTTCCTGTATTTGGTGGTGAACCATAGCCCCCTCATTGAGCAGAACCATGTGAAACTATACCTGGAAACAGTACTAAGTAGCGGCACACTTGTCCATGGAGAACAGCATGCACTTCAGTTTAGGAAAACAGAGAACTCATCCATAGTGTTGCCACTACCCATTTTATCAGCCCTTTCATAGGGGCCCTGGGGCTGGTTCTCATCTGTAAGACTCTCCAAGTTGCACAGAGGCTGGAATATTGAAAGCCCCAGAGAATGTTCTTGCTTTTATCCCCTCAGATCTGCCCATGATTTGGCTGCAAGATGACCACAGCAGCCGCCCATCTAGACTGGACCCAAGATCAAGGCATTACCTTCCCCCAGTTACCCCAGATCTTTATGGAACTCAGGTTTCTGGCGACAAGACACCCAGCCCCACCATCATGGGTTAAAACCCATGTAGACCGTAGCAAATAGTCTAATATAGATGTAATTGTGTTTACAGAAAGAGAGAGATAATGGAGCAAAAGGAATATCTGAACAGACAATAAGTGAGAATTTCCCAATATTGTCAAAGTCATGAATCCAACAGCTCAAAAGCTCAACAAAGTCCAATGAAGATTAAACACAAAAAAAATCTACATCAATATATGTCCTAGTCAAACTTCTAAAACCAAACGTGAAGAGAAATTGGGTAAAAGCACCCAGAGAAAAGAAACAAACTGTAGCAGTATGACAGCAAAAAGAAAGGCAGGTGACTTTTCCTAAAAACAAAGGAAGCCAGAGTGATGAAAATGAAATCATTTTTTGCATGATGAAAGAAAAGTATGTCCAATCATAACTTCTATAGTTAGCTAATATGTCCTTTAGAAATGAAGATGAAATAAATCTTTCTCAGAAAAAAAGAAAGCTTAGAAAACTCACCAGCAGCAGGTTTGCACTGAAATAAATACTAAAGGAGGGTCTTCAGGCTGATAAGAATTATCAAAGATGAAAGCACAGTCTGCCAGGAAGAATGAAGGCAGCAAAGAGAACCAATATGAGGCCAAAGAGAGAATTTTTTAAATATATTTAAGATAACTAATCCTCTATAGAAAAAATAATCATTTTGTGCTCTATGTTTTATAACATGTGGGTAAATCAATTATATCACCACAATAGAACAGAAGGTGGAGTCCTGGTGCTGGGATCATGTTGTTCTAAAGTTCTCACGTTGAGAAGGGGTCTAATATGAACTCACGGTCCTACGGTTACAGGCACGATAACCATAACCTCTAAACAATAAAAACAATACAAGAGCCAATAAACCATATAAAGTAGAATACCAAAAAATATTTAACGAATCCCAAAAGAAGGCAGAAAAACAGAAGCAGGACAAAGATTCAATGGGATGAGTACAAAATGAATAGGAAAGTGGTAGCCTGAACCCAATCATGTGAACTACTTTAAACGTTAATTAACAAAAAACCTCCAACTAAAAGACAGAGATGATCAGATGAGGATTCAAAATGAAAAAAGTTCCACCCAACTGCTATTTATAAGTGATGAGCTTTATAAACACACCATTAGGTTTAGAGCAAAAGGGTGGACTATATATATATCAAGGAGACACTAATTATAAGGAAGCTGCAGTAGCTAAATTAATATCAGAGAAAGCAGACTTCAAGAAAAAGAGTATCTTCAAAGATACAGAAAGACATTTCATTTTTTAAGAAAATCAGGTCATCAGGAAGACAGTGTTAAATGCATAGGCACTTCATTACAGAGCTTAAAAATACACAAATCAAGAACTGACAACTACAGGATGAAAAGGAAAAATCCGCAGTTGTGATTGGAAATTTATATTCTTCCCTCAATAATTAATTGATTCTATTCCTTCCTCAAGGTGTGGAGAGTAATTCTCATTCCTAGAGTATGGGCTGAATGAATAGAATAAAGAAGGAGTGACGCTTTATGAAGCATAGGTCATAAAAGGCATTATGGCTTCTGTCTTGGTGGTACTGCCTCAGATGACATGACCTGGGGAAGCCAGCTGCATGTCACAAGCAGCTTGATGACCCACATGGTAAGGAACCAAAACCTCTTGTGGACAACTGTGTCCCTAAGTCATTCTGGAAGTGTGTCCTCCCTCCCCAACCAAACCTTAAACCTCACAGCCCCACTGCCACCTTTGTTGAACTGCACCCTCATGAAATACCCTGAGCTAGAACCACCCAGCCAGGTTGCCTCAAGCTTGTTGACCCTCAGAAACTATGAGAAACATTAAATACTTGTTAAGTTGCTGAGTTTGGGGGTGGTTCGTTCTACAGCAGCAAAAAACTAACACCATTAACTCATGTAACCAGGTGGCACATACAGAACACAAAACACAAGTGCTGAATGGGCATTCTTTTCACATTCGCAGGGAACATTCACCAGAATAGACCATCAAGACAGAACATTTACCTACAAGTCTCTGTAAATTACAATGTGAGGAAATCACAGAGTATGTTCTCTTATCAAATGCTTAAACTAGAAATCAATAACATAATGAGGAGCAGAGAATGTATGAATGTCTGGAAACTAGCTTAGCAGCAAAGATCTACATAACCATTGGGTCAAAGACAAAAATGACATGGAAAGTAGAACACTATTTAGGACTGAATTATAATGAAAGCACATTATATCAAAATTGATAGGAAGCAGCTCCTGCAGTACTTAGAGTGAAATTTACAGTTTGAAATGTAAGTTGGAGAGGAAAAAAGTTTAAATCTATGATCTAAGTTGGCACTTTAAAGGTTTAAGGAAAAATCAATTAAATATTAAGTTAGTAAGAGGATATGAATAATGAAGAGTAGAAATCAATGAAGAAGCAAATAAGTAGTAATAAAACAGTAAACAACTTCTGTCCTGAAAAATGTAGCATAGACCCTTTTCTCCCTGCTCCTCCCTATGAAATACAGCTATCGGCCATGGAAATAATCAACAGGCAAGCAAAGAGAACCCTAAAAAACAGTAAGAGGAAGGAGATGGGAGTGCAATCCCAGGACTGGCGGAATAAACAGGAAGTGACCCATTTCCCATCCTGCATTTCCCTTCCTGCCCCACAGCTAATGGCCGCTGGCCTAGGCGCCCTCCTCCCCTGATCTAATCAGAGATACTCTGGCAACACGGAGGAGTCAGGCACCGTCCACCAAAGGGGTTGACTGGAAGCTCCTAACAATGGCCCCCAGAGGGACACTGAGACAACCAATAAAGCTGGGGACCACCAGCAAGTAGGACCCAGTCCTGGACACATCTTGTCCCAGCCAGCCTGAGACTCTCCTCCCTCATGGTCCATGGGTCCATACACCTAGGACTTGAATTTTTATGTCACTTTTATATTGTTTCTCGTGTAAATTTTTAGTAGACTAACCCCTGTGTGATGGCCTAAAGAAGCAAAGCAGAGCAGAACTGAGGTTTAAACCAGTGGTCACAAACAGTGACACAAATGCATGGTTGATAACCAGGCTGCTGTTCTGCTGAAACACACACACAAAGCATCAACATTCTCTGGGGGCTTGAAATAAGACCCTGCACCAGGAGTCTGAAGGGCACGAGATTCCCCGGGGGAAGGCACAGTAGAAAAACCAGGAGAGCATGGGTAGTTCTCAAGAGAGAAAGACAGCTGATGAAGGCCACCCTGCAGACAACCCAGACGTAAAATCGATCAGACTTGAAGTTGTTCCTGCAGCCATGAGAGAGTGAGGCCAGAGGAGAAGCTCAAAGCGAAGGGAAACGCTGTGTTTCCCAACAGAGAAAGGACATGTCAAAAAAAAAAAAAAAAAAAAAAACAATGAAAATTTTACAAAAGAGAAGCAACAAATGAAATAAAAATTCACTGGCCCAACTCAATAACAAAAATGGAAAGCATGAGGAAACAGGGGACTTGGAAATAAAGCAATACAAAGTATCCAATCCCAAAAAGCCATGTACACCAAGCATACTCTTTTTTTCGTGAGGCTGTCATCACACAATCAAATCTCAAGCTGATGTCACTTTGTCCTTTGAGGCAAACTACGTGTATGTAAATAGCTTAAACTCTTCACCACGAAGTACATCTTATCACAAAATGGACACGACTCCCCACCACAGTTCACCCTTCATATAGAATCAATGAACCTTTTGGTGAACTCAGTGATGATTTTAAAAGTTTGATTCCTGGTGACAGAAAAGGGCTTGAGTGAATTCAGTAACTGGGATCATCCTTTGAAAACAGATGCTCCCCATACTTTGCAAAGAAGAATGACTTTATTGTCTAATTTCAAATTCTTCTAGATGAAGAATTATTTAATTCCTAAGCAAAGAGGACCAATTAAAGAAAATAAAGGGACAGGAGAAGATAGAGCATGCAAAAAATAATCCAAAGAAACTGGGGTGTTTAAATCAATATCAAATAAGTATATTTCAGAGGACAGAAAATTAACAAGACAAGGAGAAACACTGCATCATGATAATTTACCCCAGACACAGAAAGAGAGCTCACTTAAATGTGCAGGCAGAACGCAGCTCAGACACATGAAGCAGACTGATGACACCGAAAGGGGGCTGACTTTAGAGCTTATATTCTGGGTGTCCACAGCAGCTTGTCTCAATTCCTCATCCCTCCCCTTCTCTGGGCAAAATCACTCCTGGTTAAGGGCTCTGACTGCCTGATGCCTGCACCTGTTGCTGAATGTAGTGGGAGAACAGGACACAGTCATGCCAATTAGTCTTATTTTAAATTCCGGACATTCCAGTGGGTGCTCGGTGTGGCCAGCCATCCTGCTGTCCACTTTCCCAGCCCACCGCCTCCCTTTGGGTCTCACCTCACACCTATTTTGGTTTTTCTCCTTTGTCATTGATCGTTCAGCCTTTTTCTAAAAAAGTAGTTCCTCCTTTTTTCCCCTCTGACCCCTAGAGTCTCAGGCTTGCTGTCGATGCTCTGTTCATCAGGTCCCCACTCACTGCTTTGGTAATGCATCCAATCTCATTGTTTCCAATACAAAATATATTCATTCCTTAAGGCTGCCTAACAAAATACCACAAATGGGGTGGCTTAAAATGACATGGGATTTAGAACATGCTCTAATCCTGTAGGACTGCCTCTAAACTCAATTTATTACAGCTACAAGACATATCTAAAATTCTGAGGTACTCCTGAATTGAATTTTGGGAGACACTATTCAATCTAGTACAGTTCACCTTCTGGCCTCCAAAAATTGACATCTGCCACACACAGAAAATACATTCACCTCATCTCAATATCCTCCATCCCAGAATTAACTCTAAACCCAAAACCTCATCTAAACATGATCAACTCAAAAAGTTCCAAATCTCCTCATCTAATTGTTCAAATGGCCCAGTTGTGATGACATGGGTATGACCCACACTGGGGCAAACTTCCTGTCCACATGGAGACCTTTTGTAGAAACGTCATCTGTTTCCAAAATGCAGTGGTGGGGCAGGCATAGGAGAGGCATTTCCATTCCAAAAGGGAGAAATTGAGAGGAATAAAAGGGCACAGATCCCAAGCAAGTAAGTCCACAGCCCAGCAGGTGAATTCCATCAGGTTTCTGTTGTTCAGTGTTCCACCCCTTGGGCCTGCAGAGAAAACCAAAACAGAACAAACCAAAACTGCCTATAAAGAGAACTTTAGGCACAGATGGCTTCATTGGTAAATTATACCAAATATATAAGGAAGAAATAATACTAGTTCTATACAAACTCTTCCAGAAATAAAATATTATGAGAATAAAAAACAACCCCAAAGATCAGTATCCTTCATCAATACTTCTCATCCTGATAAATGTCATCCATGCAAAACCTAAGCTCATATCATACTTGAATGTAAAATCTGAATGCTTTTCCCCCAAAAGCAGAAACAAAACAAGGATGTCCCCTTTTGCCATTTCAATTAAGCATCATACTAGGAGTTTTAGCCAGTGTAATAAGGCAAGAAAAACAAAAAAGGCATGGAGATTGGAAAGGAAGAAGTAAAGTGTCCAATTCATAGATGACATAATACACAATAGAACTATTAGAACTGAGATTTGCATGTTTGCAGGGTACAAAACCAATATATCAAAAGTAATTGTATGCTAGCAATGAAAACTCAGAAATTTAAGTCATAAAAAGTACCATATACAATAGCATCAAAAGTATGAAATACTTAGGAGTATGTCTGACAAAACACATGTAAGACATACACACTGAGAACTACAAAACTTTGCTACAGAAATTAAAGAATGCCTGAATAAATTGATACTTACACTATGTTCATGAGTCTGATGAGCTGGTATTGTTAACAAGTCAATTCTTCTCAAATTATCTCTAGAATCAGAGCAATCCCAGCCAAAATTCTGGTAGCCTTTTTTTTTAAAATAGAAGTTGAAAAATTTGTTCTAAAATTCATGTGAAAATTCAAAGATTCAAAAGAGCCAAATAATTTTTTAAAAGAACAAATTGGGAAGACAAGCACTATCTGATTTTAAGATTTATTATAGAGCTAAGTAGTGAAAACAGTGGGACATTGGCATAAAGATGGATAAATATAGATGGTATAATAAAGAGATCAATGGAACAGAGAACACAGAAATATACCTACACACATATAGACAATTGATTTTAACAAAGACACAAAGACAATTTGGTGGAAAAGGATAATCTTTTCAGAAAATCGTGCTGAAAAATGGATATCCATGTAACTTCAATTCATACCTCACACCATATTTGAAAATTAACTCAAAATGGATGACAGACCTAAATGGTAAAAGCTAATATAAACCTTTTGGAAGAAAACATAGGCTAAACTCTTTCTGATGTTAGGTTAGGCAAATATTTCTTCAATGCAGCAATGTAATTTCTTCCATTATAAAAATATAATTCATAAAATAAAAGAAGATAAGCTGCACTTCATCATAATTTAAACCTTCACTCCAAAAAACACTGTTAAAAATTGAAGCGACCCTCCATAGACTGGGAGAAAATACTTGCAAATTGCCTATCTGGTAAAGAAGGACTTGTATCTAAAATGTGTAAAGAATTCTCAAAACTCAATTTAAAAAAGCCCAACTTTTCAAATGAGCAAAAATTTGAACAGACATTTCACTACAGAAGATACCCAGATGACAGATAAACACCTGACAACTGATCACTAGTCCTGAGTCATTAGAGCTATGCACATTAAGACCAAAATGAGATATCGCTACCTACCTAATAGAGTGGCTAAAGTTAAAAAGACTGCCCATGCCAACTGTTGGCAGGAACATGGGGCAACTGGAACTGTCATGCAGTGCTGATGGGAACGTTTAGGAGCATTCTGGGAAACTGACAGCTTGCCCATTTCCTAAAACATCAAACATATATATGAATGTCTGGACATATTATATGATACATAACATATATCATATGTAATATATATAATATGATTATATGTCATACAATGCAGACATTTCACTACTAGATATTGGAAGCACACATCCCTACAAAGATTGTACAAGAATGTCCATAGCAGCTTTGTGTTTAATAGGCCAAAAAATGGGAACAACCCAAATATACATCAACAGGTTAACAGATAAACCAAGGTTGCATCCACACAGTGAGAGTCAACCAACCAAATGGAGTGAGCAATTTGTACATGCCTCAACCGAGATGAATCTCAAAATAATTATGCTGAGAAAAAGAAACCAGATGAAAAAGGATACATACTATCTGAGTCTGTTTATATAAAATTCCAGAAATACAAGGTACTCTAGAATGACAGGAAGTACCTGAGATGTGAAGGGGGGATGGAAGGTTCAAGATGATCTAGGGAAGAGGACACATTTGGGAGTGATGGAATGTTCAGTAGAGTGACGGGATGGTGATGCTATGGGCATATACCTCTGTCAAAATGTAATCAAGTACTGCAGAACTGTGTAGTCTATGGTATGTCAATTATGCCACAATTTTTAAAAACCTATCTGCATCAGTTGTTACAGATCAGGATCTGAGATAGGGACAGGATTTACCTCTGTGTAGATGGTCAGGACAGTCCTGGTCCTGTAAATTATTGACTCTGTGGGCATGGCTGTGGGTGGCCACGTGGAGAGGAATGCAGTTTTGGGAAGAAAGGCATGGACAGGGAACACTTATGCTGAACAGAAACCTGCTTCCCCCTGGGTCCCGGGAAGGCTGGTCTCCTGTTCAGAATGTGCCCAAGCCCTTTCTCTGAAGCCTTTCATGTGCCTCCAAGCTGTCCGGAGGCCAAGCAGGACAGTACTAACTCTGAAGTCCCTGGCTCCAGGCTATGGATTTCCAGGGCTGCCAGGGCCACCTTCCCAGCTCACTTTGTCAAGTCTCCTGTGCTCCTCTTCCAAACTTCATAATTCTACCTTCCCCTAAAAACATGCACCAATGCAGAAACCATCCCCACTGCCCTACCCGCCCTCCCACCCCATGCCTCCAGGCATGCAGAGCTCAGTCCTTTCCCACATATACATCCTCCCTACCTCCTCCCTCAGCTGGGCTCTTCCACATGGGCTAAGACTCAACTCAAATGCTACCACCTCTGTATAGCTTTTTCTGACCACACAGGCAGGGTCTGCCAGCCCCTCCCTGGGAACACAAACGCACTCAGTAAACCCCTCTGCTTCCCCTCTGGTCAGGGGAGGCTGGTCCCATATGGTTAGGATCAGACCCCTGCAATCATGAATCATAAACAGGGCCACTGAATTGTATAAGTAAAAAGGGATGGATTCTGTCTCCTATCTGTTATTCAGATGAGTGTTTGAGCTTTACAATTATTAAGCAACTGTATGCCAAGTACCTTCAACAGAGGGGAAAAAGCATCTTTCTCAATAACCACTCTAGTTTATATTAATAACCACAAAGGCAAGACTGATCAAAAGTCTGACAGAATTAACCAGCATGCCACAAAATTAAGTTTTATCCCAAAGTCCACCCTGCTACAATTACATTGCAGGAACAGGGAAGTGGGAGGTTTCCCAGCAGTTCTGTCAAATAAAAATGACTAAGTATTGAAACACAATTCTCCCCACGTCACTGCAGGAGATTTACTTCGCTGTTGCATGATTTCAAGAAAAAGGCGATGACAGTGTATACAGAACGTTGTCAAGGAACCTCACTGAGTTACAATATAACGCACTTTTTGGGGTTCTGGCGCCCCCTAGGGACTCTGCGCGGAACGCGCGAGCACAGCTGGCAGGTCCGCAGAGCCCAGGACCCCCGGGCGTCCCCGCCCACCCCTCAAATGATAACGCTGGGACAAGGTGCCACACTGCCACCCTGTCCCGTGTCACAAAGCAGCCGGCTCCGCGTGACATGGTACCGGACAGAAGACGGGCCTGAGACCTCAAGCAAGCATCCTTGGATACAGAACCCGGCTCGATTTCAGAACTGAGGTTCCGTGGTTATTTCACGAACAAAATGTAACCCTGAGGGCCTTGCGTTGTCCTTTGATTTTCCAATGAAATCGGAGACCCTGCCCGTGGCCATCAAAGCAGGCACCACGCAGCTACTAGGCGGGAGGAAGGGCGAGGGGCCGCGAGGCGCTCTGAGTTCACAGGGCGTCTCTGCAGCTTGCTCAGGCGGGTGCCAGTAAAACCCGAGGCGCTGCGCCTTTGCGGGGCCCGGGACGCCGCCCCTCTTTTGTCGTTGGCCTCTTCTCCTTTGAGGAATCTCAATGTGACTATTATTTTATTTCATTGCTTGCTTATTCTCTATAAGTGAATCGGCAAGGTATGTACACACACACCACACACCTACCCAGTGTGTGGACGCCAAGTTCACCTCGGCTGCCTAGTAGGTTGTCCAGCGTGCCGAGGGCAGCGCAAGGGGGCCCTGATTTGCTATTCCTACCGCAAACTGCAAAAGGCCCCTCCAAGTACCTGTCCATCTCGTAGGACAAGTACCTATGCTCAACTGCGCCCAGGAAATTCCCCTCCTGCGGGGTGTTGCCAGTTCCCACTGCTGATCCACAAACGCTTCGTAGAAGAGCTTTGGAAAAGTGTAATTTTCGGTTCAATCCTGGACCACTAGCGTCCCCTGTTGGTCACCCAGAGAAGGAGCGCGCGTCACCGTTGAAAAGACCTACAGCACCAGGCGACCAATTCACTGCAACCTCAACGGCGCAATTGCGTTCTCGGACTTTCACCCTAGTGCAAAATGTTTAGATTGCACAGATGAGCGACAATCCCAAACAATCTCCACTTCAACGCACCGGAGAGAACTTAGTTCAGGGACACAAAACGGCTGAAAAAAAAATGATAGAGGAAATCACCAATTTTAGGGACTATTTGGTTATTAATCATGCTTCCCCAGGGCCCGCTTTATTGTTTTTATTATCCTTTTGTTGTGGATTTAAGCTCTATTCGAAAACATAACCTGGGAGTATAGCTGAAACAAATCTTTGACAAGCCCTGCTAATGCGCCCGCCGGCGCCCATGGCCAGTTGGGCACTTGAGGTGAAGTGGCCAGTGTGATCTTCACTTTTTTCAGAGGTGAACTTGGAAAGGACGCAGGCCACCAGCACACCTGCAGGTGCGCATTGGTAGGTCCGGGGGGGTCGGGGCTGCGAGCGGCCCACTGACTGCAAATAACCCCGAATCCTGGCTCCCCGAGACCCGACGCATATCTGGTATTCTCGTTCAGAAATTCCCCGACCCGAAAAATTGAATTTTGCGAAGCTTTGCAAAGTACACACGGGTTAAGGAGCGGCGCACGCCAGTCTCCCGGCCACTAGCTCGCTGTGGGAAGACCTCACCCGGAGGCGCAGAGGGAGAAGAGCCGCGGCGGTGACCAGGACGCCGATGATGTCGGGATGGCCCAGGCTCCTGGGTGGCCTGAGGCGCGGGTGGTTAGAGGGCCGCAGGGCCGCCAGGTTCCCGGGACAGAGGTGTGCAGCGGGGACGCCGGGCGTGCACGCGGCGAGCAGGTGCCCGGGCGGCCGCGCGCTGCGCGCCCCCGGCCACCGACTGGCCGCCCAGGCAAAGGCGCGGGCCCTGAGCCTAGTCTGAGCCGGCCCGCCCCCACTCCTCCCTCCATCCTCCCCCTCCTCCCCGGCGCGCCGTTCCGGGGCGTGTCCTCGGCCAGCGGCTTCTATATAGCGGACGGCGCGCTCGGGCAACCCAGATAAGAGCGCGGCGGCGCGGCGCTGAGAACTGGCCGCTGCCTGCCCCGCTGCCTCAGCCTCGCGCCCCGCACTGCCGCCTAGTCCCCGCGTGCCCCCGCCGGCCGAGCAGCGGACCCCGCGGCAGGGGCCATGCAGCGGGCGCGTCCCGCGCTCTGGGCTGCGGCGCTGACGGCGCTGGCGCTGCTCCGCGGGCCACCCGCGGCTCGGGCTGGCGCGGGCGCGGCGGGCGCGGGCCCGGTGGTGCGCTGCGAGCCGTGCGACGCACGCGCGCTGGCCCAGTGCGCGCCGCCGCCCGCCGCGTCCGCGTGCTCCGAGTTAGTGCGCGAGCCGGGGTGCGGCTGCTGCCTGACGTGCGCGCTGCGCGAGGGCCAGCCTTGCGGGGTCTACACCGAGCGCTGCGGTGCCGGCCTCCGCTGCCAGCCGCCGCCCGGCGAGCCGCGCCCGTTGCAAGCGCTTTTGGACGGCCGCGGGCTCTGCGCCAACGCCAGCGCCGCCGGCCGCCTGCGCGCCTACCTGCTGCCCGCGCCGTCCGCGCCAGGTGAGCCGCCTGCGCCAGGTGCGCCTCTCCAGAGCCAGGCCCGGGGCTGGGGCGGTGCCGTTGCCAGGACTCCTCTATTGTCCCCGCCCTTAGGGTTGGACGTCTCCCCGGAGGGATCCTCCACCGCTGGTCTCTGTGCGCTTGGTCCTCTGAGCGGAGTTCCTGTAATCGCTACGGGCTTTCGCCGAAATAGGGTCAACGATTTCCGGGGAAGGGCGGGTGCAGATTCCGAGGTGGGCGGGCAGTAGAACAATCCTGGACCGAGCACAGGTTCCGGGCCCTCCATGCCAGCACCGCGCCGGATCGCGGGGTCGCAGGCGTGGACTGTGTGGCCCGCCTCAGGAGCATGACTGCCGTTTCCCACAGACCAGGGGCGAGTGTGGTCGTGCCAATGCTGGGCGAGCCTGGAGCGCAGGGAGGCGGCCGGGGCTGATTCCAACCGGAAAAGATGCAGGCCCGTTGTAGGAGATGGTACCAGTCTTTAGAAGTACTAACTTTTGCACAGACTTAGATTTGCAAAGCAAAGTCACGTCCCCCAACCAGCTAGGCGGGAGTCGGGTATTGGTTATCTTTTGTGGTTGACTGCCTGACGTTCTTAAAGAAGTGGCTCTCCAAGGCCCCCCAGAGGCAGGGAGGAGCGTGGGGGCCGAACCCCGTTTGCCATTTCCTGCATCGTCCTCGTGCAGCCCGCCGGTCCCTGTGACTGGGTGGCCGTGGCCCTCAGACTAAAGGTGCCAGGGCTGTGAGGAGGGTGGACCCAAGGATTTCAGTGACAGCGAAGGGGATGAAATAGGCCCCATTCTTGTCCCATCCCACAACAAGGGATGGGACAGTCTGCCATTAATATGTAGTGGAAGAAATGGGGTCCAGTTCAGGGAGCCCTCAAGGGACAAGAGCTAACGTTTGGCAGTTCCTCCACTGGCCCAGCCACTATCAGGCCAGTGGCTCTGGGAAGGACGTCACATTGCTCTTAGAAAAGACGTTCGAATGGAGTTGACAGCAGTTCCTCTAGATTTCAAGCCAGGTTCGCTAGCCTCAACGGAGTTCCGGCAAAGCAGAAAGCTGAGAGAATTCAGACCCACCTCCAGCCGCCCTGCGGGGCAGAGTGCAATGGGCAAGCCGCTGCCTGAGGCTGGCAGGAGGTCCCATTATCATTTCCAACCCTGCCGACCTCCACCCCGGTGAGCCTTACTAGACTGCTCTGTTTATCTCAGAGAAACACCATTACAGGATTGATAGAAAGGCAAAAAATTCCAATTGACTAAAACACACAGTTTATACTAGTGGATAATCAAAATCACTAGATGTGTTTGTTTCTCGGGGTTAAGGTTACGTCGTTTACCGGGTGTACTTTATTTTTCTAGTGCGTTTTTGGATGTTAAAGTAATGTAGAAGTTCTCATACACATGGCCATTTTTAGTTAGACTTTAATGGACGTTATGATTACTACCATTGTAGCTCCATAGTATAGGTTAACGTGGTGTATTACAAATTCATGAAAAGATCTAAATGACTTATAAAATTCGTGTGAGGGGTGAATTTAAATGGCAGTCAAAAGTTAAAATTCTCAGTTGCTTCAATGGAAAGGTTTTCTCTTCATGCCTAAATCAGCAGAATAAGAAAGAAACCAAGGAAGTTTAAAATTATCCCCACTTCTTGGGAAAGAAATGCAAATGTGCTTATTTACATAGTCTTAGCATTTCTTTTGCCCCAGTACTTCCCTGAAAAAGAGAAAAAAACTAGATTAAAGGAAATTGAAAGCAAATTCTACCAATTAAGAACCTACTGTCTGGCACCTGGCTAGTCAAATCTGCTTCCCCAGACACCAGACCCCTGGGGACTTGGCTACTCCTCCACCTTTTCATTTTCCCGGGAGGAAATCAAAGCCCTATAGGAGAGGGGCTTTTCTGTGTGCGCACCCGCCCTCAGTTCTTCCAGGAGAGCCAGCACCTGCCCAGAAGCACTGGGACTCCCAGCCCAGCTCAGCATTCTCCTAACAAGGCATGTGTTCCTCAGAACCCAGTCAGACAGACGCCTTAGTGGGCTTCCCAGTGGCAGGCAAACTGCCCCTGTCTTCACAGGGCTGCTGGAGGTAGGGAACCTGCAGGTGGAACAGGACTCTGGGGCCCCCGAGTAGTATATTGAGGACCTGGTGGCATCAGGTGCTGCTCCTTGAGTGGAGTAATCCATCAGTTACCTGACCCAGGGGGAAGGGGTCCCCGGCAGCCCCACATTTAGTCATTGCCCTTAAAATCCCAGTGACACTGGACACTCCCGCATCCCCATCCGGTGTCAGTCTCTTCATTTAGCACATTGATTTAGAAGGTCTACAGAGGAGCCTTCCTTCTCGGAGTGAACGCTCTGCAGAGGAGCCTCGCTCTGGGCTGAGTTTTGGTGCTGTCTGCATCCACAGGCTCCTGTGCACGGCAGGGAGGAGTGCCGGGATGTGCAGGGTCTATGCAGCTCCTCTGGGTGTTCAGACCCTGCATGGACGGCAGGACCCATAGTAGTCTGGGACATGCAGCAGGTTTTGGGAGGAATGCACTCTCCCTTGCCAGGTGCAGCCACCACCCCAAGGCATCCCACGGACGGGTGGGCCAGGGTGCTTGCTTGTCCCCGAGCCCCATGAGCACCCGCTCTCAGAGGCCCTGCCACTCCATGTGCCTGCACATCCCTGGCTGGGTCTGCCCCTGCCAGTTGGCTGGTCCGAAGGCTAAGCCTGAGCAGTAATCACTTCCTTCTCCACCTTCTTGTTGAAGGTCAGATTCCAGTTTAGAAATGGGGCTTCTTGAGGTTAAGCTACTTTCACTACTCTATTATGGAACAACACTTTATCCAGGTGTTTTCTGAGAGTATTTGGACCTGTTGGGTAACATTTCTTCTTCAGGGTGACTTGGTCACAATAGTAAGGTCTTGAGAAGCCTGTTGCTTAATTAAGCATGAAGAGCATCGCGCTTTGTCCCCCTTGTGCTATTCAAGGAAACGGCAGTGAGTCAGAGGAAGACCACAGCCCCGGGAGCGTGGAAAACCAGGCCCTTCCTGGCACCCACAGGGTGCCCGACCCCAAATTCCACCCACTGCATGCCAAGATGGATGTCATCAGGAAGGGGCACGCCAAGGACAGCCAGCGCTACAAGGTCGAGTACGAGTCTCAGAGCACGGACACCCAGAACTTCTCCTCCGAGTCCAAGCGGGAGACTGAATATGTGAGCGCCTGTTGCCCGTGGGTGGGCGGTGGGGCCACCAGCCCCGTATCCCAGGGCCCTCTTTGTTCAGGAGCCCTGGTGGTGAATCAGCGATACGGTTGGGCGGCTGTGAGTCCTCTTTACATGGTATAGATGGTGACCCTCCCCTAAGTCAGGCAAAAGAGCCTGATGCAGTGGGCCATGGCTGCCTGGGGTTTTGTAAGTGTGTGTGCCCAAGTAACCTGCTGCCGATCTCAGGGGCCCTGCCGCCGGGAAATGGAAGACACACTGAACCAACTCAAGTTCCTGGACATGCTCAGCCCCAGGGGCATCCACATCCCCAACTGCGACAAGAAGGGCTTCTACAAGAAGAAGCAGGTGAGCAGCCCCTCAGCCACCCCCACACCGCTGACTCACCTCCCACTTGCCACCCTGCATTCTGGCCACAGCCAAGGCCACGGGGACTTCAGCACACCCCCTCACCCCTGCGCTCTCTCCACCATCCGCTTCTCCCTCTGACCCTCCAAGCCGTCCCCAGTGGCCGGGAGCCCTTGATTAACTGTAAAGGCGCAGGGACACGTTGGCGCTTCTGTTAGCTCAGCACTATCGAGTGAGGTTTTGAGTAACTAGTGTGGAGAATTTCCATGATGCCTGACCCTGAGGTTGGTGACAGCTCTGAGACCCCACGCTGGTCCCTTCCACACTGTGCCACGCTGTGCTTCCCGACAGGGACCCAACCCTGTGGTGAGGGTGCCTCATAGATCACTATTGACCAGGCAGCATTTCAGCCAGCTTGGCTTCCACTCGGCAGCCTCTCACACGGGTCAAGACAGAGTCCCCGAGGTGGCCTTGACCAGGATCCTCCCGTAGCAGAGGCCTGTGCTGGGCAGTGGCCTTGCATGCCCTACTCTTGGCCTTGGCACCTGCCCTGTGGTCAGGACCCTACAGTGGGGCCCCGGATTCACTGTGTCTGTGCTCTGCCCATAGTGCCGCCCCTCCAAAGGCAGGAAGCGGGGCTTCTGCTGGTGCGTGGACAAGTACGGGCAGCCCCTCCCGGGCTTCGATGGGAAGGGCAAAGTCGACGTGCACTGCTACAGCATGGAGAGCAAGTAAACTGCCCATCACGTAAGCCCCCGAGACTGCGCCCGGCCTGGGCTTTCCCTCCTGGAAGGGTGGGGCATCTGCTGGCCAAGGACTGCCGAGCGACTGGCCCCCAGGAGCCGGCCTGGCTGAGGACAAAAAAAGACACAGGCCCTCCCCCCAGAAGCCTTGGGGATCCCCAACCCAGCCGAACCAGTGTAGGGAGAGAGGTTGTGGCCGAACTTTGCTTCAGAGAGCTTAGAACATGCAAACATTCACACACATGCAACATAGGGACCCTCAAATTTAGGCTTTTTCCCTGTACGTCTGCTGGTTTGTTGATCTTCACAGTTGGACTTTTAATCCAAGAAGACTTGTTAAAGGAACATGATTCTACATGAAAGATGTGGCTGGTCTTTTCTGTAAAATATATTGTAGGTATTCTAATAGTCTGATTAATATAACTTCAGTAAAGTTTATTTAGATCTAATACAAAATTGATTTCTAAACCATCATTTGAAGAGTGCTCTCATATCCAATTTACCTTTTTCTTTTAATAAATGAGAGCTCTTTCAAGAAATACATTTCCTTTCATCTCCTTGCAACGAATTAAGCGAAGAGAAGAAATTTTCATTTTTACTTACAAGTTTTGTTCCATTGTAAGTTGGAAATGAGTAATTCTAATTTTAGGGTGACTTTAACAGTAAGCCCTGAGAGCATCTCACTGGTCTTTGTTTTGTTAAGAAGTATAGGACAACCCCTCCCCTAGCCCCACTACCATTGCCTGGGCATGGGGTCTGATTACCCCCGGGCAGGAGGGGAGTCCTTTGATCTGGGGCGGTTATTTCAATATATTTCTTTTTCTGCTTGTTTCAGTTAACGTTGAGCTCAAATATGCCTTATTTTGCACAAAAGACTGCCAAGGATATGATCACCAGATGGCTACAGCCTCAATTTATATTTCTTTTTGTGGCAAATTGATTTTTTTCTTAAACCAAAACTTAGAAAGAAATGTTTGAAATTCTGAGATTTCTTCTACACGGTGCACCTGAGCATCTTTCCACTTTCCACTCAACAGTGAAACGCAGTTTGATTTTTCTTGTTGCTTCCTATAAAAATACTTGTCAACTCCAGCCAGCACAGCACAGCTGGACCTCATGCTGTCCTGGAATCTCGCTGCATCGGACCCTGGGCATCTGGCCTTGGTGACCAGGCTTCATCCTGCCCTGTGAAGGGTACACAGGCATTGTAGAAAGCAGGAAACACCTGTATCTGGGGTCTAGACACACCTGGGGTCAGGGGCCTGGGACCCCTGACAGGCATTTCGTGTCTCCAAGGGACTGTAATGTGGAGATTCAGAGAATAAGGTGGAGTCTTACTTGTTTTAAAACAAAAATGACCAAGAATGTTCTAGGAAACTTGGAGAACTTGTCATAGCAGGCATTTCTGACCCTCCTGCATCACCAGGCAGTAGGGGCTGGCAGGCCAGTGAGTGGCCTTTTCTGGTGACCCCCAGGGAGGAAGGCGGGGAGGGATAGCAACCTCGTTTCCAGAGGCATTAGAATTAACAGCAGGATTTGTGTTCCTATGTTGACCAGTTCAAGCCCCAATCTATTTTTAAGGATAAGCTCCTAAAAGGCAAAGGAGGCTTATTTTCATCCCTCATCTCTGTCCTGTTGGCACAATGTTTAAAAAATGATAATTTTATTTGTCTAGGAAAGAGGAATGGTTTCTTGAGGAGCCCACCTGGGACCCTGGGAGCACATAAGAGTCGCCTCTCCTTTTCTTCCTAATTCACCTATGTACACAGAGAAAATACATTTTCCATGAACTGTTACCATTGTATATGTCACAGTCCAAATGCAATAGGACCTGTATTAGAGGATGTTAGCAAGGCTGGCGAGGGTCAGCATGGCCAGGGGCTCGCGCACCAGCCCGCTGTGTCCCACCCTGGGGCCAGCTCTCCAAGTCTGGGGGTGGCGGCAGGGACCCTCGGGGCCTCTGGGGTGGATGCGCATTGCACCCAGCCCTCCTTGAGAACACAAAGGGTCTCCAGACATTCTGCCTACCTACTAGCTTTTCTTTATTTTTTTAATTAAGTTTTTGGGAAAAAAAGGTATTTTTGGAAAGTTTGTCTTGCAATGTATTTATAAATAGTAAATAAAGTTTTTACCATAAAGAGCTGCCCTTCCCCGTGTTGGTGACTGGCTCCGGGTTTTATGTTATTTTATGTTATTAAAACCCAGAGGGGGCAGGGTGGGGTGTTCTGACTGTGGGGAAGCTTTCATCCCCCACCTCTGGCCAAAACAAAGCACTTGCTAGACAGTCCCAGACACCTTGCTGCCCCCATGGAGGGCTGGGTCCCTCGTGCGGTGAACCTCCTGTCTGGGAGGCCGTTCCCATCACAGGACTGGGCAGGTGGGAGAGATCGGCAGGTGCCCTGTGTCATCATCCAGCCCATGCTATGTTTAGGTTTTGTCCCCTGCTGCCTACCCATCACCACTCAGAGCAGCCTCACAGCCAAGCGGGGCAAGACATGGAACCCCCACCCTTTCCTGCAGCCTTTTCCCCCCACTGCTTGGAGAAGGGGTGTGGACAAGGCAGGAGGGTGACGCTGGGTGCGGTCCCCCCTACGCAGCCTTGGGACAGCTGCCCCTTGTCACAGAGCCACTCAGGCAAGGATCTGAGCTTGTGACTTATGGCATCAAACCCCATATCAAGGACCACACATTTAGAGCCATAGCTGCCCCATTAATAAAATGTTTATAAGGTCCATCATCCCAGAGCTATGTGTGCCAAGCATTTAGCATTGTAGGTGTGCAGAGACTAGAGTGTAGGGCTGTCATGTCACTGGACCCAGGGCAAAGGGGCAAGTCCTGTGGGGTGCTTGGGAGAGAACCAGCAAGCAGAGCAAGCTGGTGGGCTGTGACACGCACCAGTAGGCTGTAGGTGTCAGTGCACAAGGCCCCCTGCAGTGTGCCTGGGGGCTGCCAGGGCCTGGGAATCCTGCACAGGGCTGGGCAGGCTGTGGAGCAGCTTTGGGCCACACATGCCAGCTCCTTCAGGCCCCAGATGTGCATTCCTACTAGTCTGAATCTTGTGCCCTCGGTCACCTCCAGCCTCTGCCAAGTTCACACCTGTGATTGCCTATCCTGAACTCTCCTGTCAGGTCCAGTAAGCTCTACTGGGCTCCTCAGTTCTCACCACACCTCCCTCCTCTGTTGGCCTTCTGGCTGGACCCGAGGAGCAACTCTGCCTCCCAAGCTTCACCTTCCACCCCCCCATCCACATGTCCCCAACCACCCCCTCAAACCCAAGCAAACCAGCACGAGGGCACCCGATTCCCTGGCCACAGCAATGGCCCACCACGCTCCAACCAGCAGATGGATGAGCTGAAGACTGACAAACACCGACATAACGAGCATCCTGAGGGGCTTCTGTTCCGTGGCAACCTGTGCAGATGTTTCCTCTTACCGTCAGACTCTTGAAACCCAACATTCCTCTCCAGAGGATTGTGTATCTGCATGGTGTGTTCTAGGATGGGGCCAGCACACAGGGGCAAATCCATGCAGAATCGCTGCTCTTGTTGAGAAAGATGACAAGATCAGCAAGTGGGGTGCACAGCCGGCAGGGATGCATGCTGTCCAAAGAAACAAGGTCACAGACCACCTAGGGTGCTTGGTGCCCATTTCCTCTCCTTTTTTTTAACTTGGAAAAGCTGGTCAAGGATGGCCTATCAGAGGAGGTGGCTTTCTATTACAGACACAGGGAGCAGGCCATCTGACCCCAAGGGGAGCCCTCCAAAGGCAGGTGCGTGGCCGCCATCCCAGGAGGTGGGATGCGTGACCAGGGAGGAGTCAGGCCAGCGCCCTGGGAGCCCAAATCCCACACTGAGTCCATGCAGGCTGAGACAGCTGAAGGTACGTGTGATTCTCATTCATCCGAAACCAAATGAAATGGTGTGTTTCTTCCCTACCTATATGAACAATAACAATATTATACACAGCAGTAATAGAAGTATAACTCCTCCATTCGGGTTCTTGGACATGATTCCAATATGTGTAAATATGTGGGAGAGGTTCTTCCCACTCACTAACACCAAGCAATTCTCGAACACCAGCAAGGGTGTCAGAACTCAACTCAATTCTGATGCTATCTTCCTGGAGACAACACCAGATTGCCAGGTTAAGGACTCTGTCCTACCAGACTTCCCTCCACCCCCCACTCCAGATGCTGGCGCTAAGCCGCAGGCAGCCCCCTGTGCTTCAGACCTACCGGCCACAGATTGGAGGTTCCCACAACCTCCCCCTTAGGTTCAATTAATTTGCTAGAGCTTCTCACAGAACTCAGGAAAACATTTACATTTACCAGTTTAATGAAGTACACTGTAAGGGATACAAGTTAACAGCGAGATGAAGAGATACATAGGGTGAGGCCCCAAATAAAGGAGCTTCTATTCTCGTGGAGCCTGGGGCCTGGCTTGGGGGCACATGGAGGTGTTCTGGTTTCCCAAGCACAGAAGCTCTCTGACCGAGAGGCAGGATCCAACTGAGCAGAGCAGGGAGAGCAAACAGCTCTTCTCAGGGATTTTCATGAGGGTTTCATTGCATTGTCACGATTGGCTAAGTTATTGGCAGTAAGCTGATTCAGCCTCTAGCACCGGCCCTTGGCTCGGGTCCAAAAGTCTCATTAACATGACAAAACATCCATTTCATTCTGCATGCTTTCAGGAACTGCAGGTGAAGACCAAATATACCTGGGAAATATGTATGTATTTCTTACAACTCCATTATATCACAGGAGGTGATGTAGCCGAGCTATGACAGGCCCTCAGTTGCTTTATGGGGGCCAGGGCTGGAAGGCCTGGGGCCAAGACAGGCTGCATGGACCGGCGCTGCCACAAGAGGCTGAGATGTGGTGCAGTTGGAGCATATTGTGTAGACAGCGCACAATATTTGGGGATAGATCCGACGTGGCAGTGCAAAGATGGAAGTCGGACATCAAGAAGGGCAAGTCTGAGCACCTCAACACAGCTCCACTGAAGAAGCAACACGGAAGGTAGGGGATCTCTGGGCAGTGAAGTTTGGGACACCATTCAACATGTCATGGAGACACTACAGGCACTACCCTCCACACAGCCATGAGGAGTCCTACAGAGAACTTCTAGTTCATTGGAAATGGTGGGGAACCCCTGAAGATAGCAGCCAGATGCTATTTTAGATGGGCATGTGCACAAGGCACCCTTTCAGAGCAGGAGGTGTGGCAGCATGAACCCATGCTGTCCCTCTGTCTCCACCATGTCCCTCTGTAGCTTAGAAACAGTTGGTGCCTGCCTCACTGCATGCACATCTGGTCCAGGTATCCTGAAGCAGCAACTCCAGGCAGGGCAATGATGAGCGGGCAAGCTCATATTCTCCCTTGGATGCCTCCCTGTTCCTCTGGAGGGTGCCTGTCGGGGGATGTCTCCTTCCAGAGCACCTCTCCCTGAGTGAGGGCTGGCGACAAAATGACCAACTTTGGACTTCAGGTGCTAGACGCTATCCACTCAGGACTCAGCACCCCCCTGCCCCCCTGCCTATGAGCTTTGGGTGCACGCAGGCCTACACATCACCTGAGAGTGGCTAGTACTGAGGCAACATGAGCTCACAAGTTGGGAGACCTTTGAGGAACCCAATTACATGAAAACATGGTAAATTTACATTGGAAACATACTACAACTGTCTGTCCAGCAAAATAAGCAGGCTTGAAGGGGTGAGGGAATGTCTTATATCATAAATCAAGAACAAAAAAGCACAAAGGAACAAATGGGATAATTGGTGTGAAATATCTAATAGCTGAAACATAAAATAAAATACATGGAATGAGCAGTGGGGTGCATACAGCTAGAGGGCAGTTTGGTGACGCGGGGGAGCAAGACAAGGAGCCCTCTCAGAAAGAGAGTAGCCAGGGGCATGGTGGGCGGGGACAGCCTGCCGTGTCCAGGTCACACAAGTCCTGGAAAGTAAAGAAATAAGAGATGTATTTCACGGTTTAAAGAAAAACGAAAGACTCCAGATTGATAGGCTCCACAGAATGTAAAAGGGGACATAGTTTAAAAACATTTATGGATAAATGAGGGTGAAATCTTAAAATATCAAACTTTAAGGGAGAAAGAGCAAGTCAAAGAGAAACAAGTGTCCAGCTGACACGACGTTTTTAATCCTACTCTGGATGCAGGAAGATGAGAAAATAACAAAGAGTAGAGTTTTACATCCAGCTAAGCTGTCTTTAAAGATGAGGACTTGAGAAAATATTCTCAGGCACTAAAGATCGAAGGAGGCTTACCCACCACACACAGCAAATATATTTTAGAGGAAGACCTTATATAAGAAGGTAACGAATCCTGGATGACATGAATACATGTCGAACACATATATAAAGGGAATGGGAATAAATACTGTGGTGCATTAAATTCCCAGAGGGAATCAAAAGGATCTCTTCTATTTTTTAAAAAAAATAATAACAATAAATACAAAGAAAGTAGGATAAATGGAAATAGTAAACCAAGGCACCATAAAAATATCCAACTGTCACTACTATAAACTTAGTGATTCTCAAGTTGAGAAAATTCTGTCCCCAACCAGAGACACCTGGCAGTGTCTGGAGATATTTTTGGTGTGACAACTGAAAGGTATTACTGGCATCTTCTGGCTGGAAGCCAGGGATGCTACTAACCTTCATGGACAACCCACCTAAAATGTCAATAATGCCAAGATTGATGTAAATAGATGTTAAATCCTGACTTAAATAGATGTTAAAACTTGCCAGTTAATTGAAACATACACAGGCAGATTCAACTGCTAAAAATCAAGGTAAAAAATATTTTATTACAACAGACAGTTAGAAGTGAAAGGATGGATTTATCAGACAAAATCTATCCAAAACAAAGCTATTAATATCAGGCAAGACAGATTTTAAGACAAAGAATGTTTTATTAGAGGTAGAAATTTTTGCTACAAAATAACAGGATGGTTAGTTAACAAGGAGTATCCAGTCATTCTAAACATGTGTGTGCCCCATAAAATACTTTTCAACTATTTTAATTGAAAAGTAATATAAGAAGAGGAAATTTTACCTTCTTTCCATTATTGATAAGTAAATGAACCAAAAAAAAATTAGTGGGGATTTAGAAGATCTGGATACTGAAAACTAATCAGATGAACCCAAGAAACACACATAGAGCAGTTAAAGAATGCATGCCCCTTTCAAAGACATGGGGCATTTTAAAAATTGGTTATGTACCAGGCCATAAATAAAGTTCCAAAATGGAAAGAAGAGATGCCATGTAGATGATATTTTATGACCACAATGTGATTAAACTTAAAGTTAACAGGAATAATCTTTTTAAATCCCTACATCCTGGGAAATTAAAAAGAACACAGATAAATAGGTCAAGGTTTAAGAAGAAATAGATACTGAAATTTAAAACTACTCAGCAATGTAAAATTATCTCCAAAATAAATCTCCCTAAACAGTGTTAATGATGATAGTGAAAGCAAGCCAGGAGATCAAAGGAAATAAATGCCTGAAAAATCCATATTTAGTAAAGGAAAAGCTAAAAATCAGCTACAACGGATAAAACTGATGACAGAGAACAAAGATACAGCAGAGTCCACAAAGTAACAGTGGCTTCTTTGAAAAATCTAACAAAAAGGAAATGCCTAGAAAGACTGTCAAGAACATAGGGGATGGTTACACACACAACTAGCAACATTATGAGTGAGAGAAAGGAGATAACAGACCAAGCCGGAAACAGAGGGGTGATCAAAAAAAAAACACCATAAAAATGACATACTATCAATTTTGAAAACAAACAAAATATAAAATTTATTAGAAATTATATTTTGAAGAACAAATCAAGCTGCATATTCTTATCTTTGTGACAGCATTTGAAGGAGTTTAAAATATAACCACCAAGAAAATGCCAGGCCCAAATGGTATGAGGAGTTCTACCAAATGCTTGAGGAACAGGTCATCCCAATCAGTAAAAACTTCTTGAGAAAGTATAAAAGAAAATAATACACTTCAGTTCATCCTACAAAACCAATATGACCCCAAAGCAAAACTACGCAAAGACAAAAATGTATGGGCCTATTGTCCTCCTTAATGTAAATATCCCAAAGAAGTTGTTAAATCAAATCCCACAGCCCATATAACAGGTGTTATACCATTAACAACTTGGGTTCATTACAGGCATACAAAATAATTTAATATAAGAAAATTTGTAAATATGATTAATCACAATATGTTAAAGAGAAACAAAATGATTCTCCAAAAGATACAATAAGAACAGTTTAGAAGTTCAATGCAATGAAAACTAATAAATTAAGAGTATAAGAGAATTTCTATATCTGATAATGCAATATTTAAAAAAAACCAAAACCCAGCAAACATCATCCTAAGGGGAGAGATGTTAGAAGCAGTCTCTTTGAAATCTGAACCAGACAAAGATAGCAACCCACCATGCTAAAAGAAAACCAAGCTTGTGCGATAAGACAAGAAAAAAAAAGACTCAATACTTGGAAAACACTTGTTACAGATGTTATGATGATTTACTTGGAAATTATGACATACTCTATAGACAAATTATAATAAATAATTAGAGTGTTAAACAATATGACTGGATATAAGAATATATAAAAGAGAGTTTCATTTCTATATACCAGCAATAAACAACAAAATATAATTTACAAGAGACCTCATGCAAAATAATCTCAGAGAATCAGCTCTTAACAACTTTTAAAAATCTGGAAATAGCCTAATTCCTATCAACAGGGGAATGGATGAATAAACTATGATGTATTTGCAAGAGGGGCCCCGTGGAAACCATAGGGATGGAACCACGTGGGTGATGCATTGCTCTGTAACACCAAGTTTAAAAACAAAGTCCCCAAAATTCACATGATGAATGTTACACTTTTTGTAATGTTAAAAACTAATCAAATCGACAGAGAGAAAAAAAAGATGGTGGTGTGAGTAGTGTGGTGAAATTCTCCCAAAACCACATATATTTTGAAAATACAGCAAATACAACTATTCTAAAAGACTGATCAGAAGTAACAGTATACCAGCCAGTCTACATCTGGGAGAAGTCAACATCTCATGGAAAAGGGTAAAGTAAAAAGCCGTGACTTGGCTGGACTCGAGCACTCCCACCCCAGCTCACTGGTGGGGGGAGGAGAATCAGAGTGGGGAGGGAGTGGAAGCACAGGACTGCTAAATACCCAGTCCTAGAAATCTACCCCAGGTGCACAGACCCACACTGCATGGTGCTCTGGAGATTAGAGGGGCTGAAAACCAAAGTCAGAGACTAAGACTGCAAACAGGTTACTACAACCGGCTGCCCTGAGACAAAAGAAAAGCAGGCACTTTAAAAGACTTCTCAACAATAAGAAGGCTTCTAAAGGGGCAAGGGTTTAGGAGAAGGAACAGGCGGACAAAATCCTGGCACACTCAGCCTAGCAGGTTGGGAACTACCAGGAGCTTCAAGCACCCTATTCCCCTGGTTGGTAATGCAGCCCAAAGCCCCTCACCATGATAAGCAGCCTGCCGCTCCTTCCTCCCCACCAGCACTTGCATGCAAACCTGCTGACGCCACCATTGCTGCAGAACGCTTGGAGGGCAGCTCCACCTACAGCAACTACACAGTTTAACACAGAGGTTTCTCCCTGCATGCGTCTAACTGGCCCAGACAGCAGAGACAGGCACTGCAACCAGGAAGCACAAAATGGCTTTGCCCTCCCTGCGAACACCTGCGCTGCTTGCCAGCGACTCCCAACACTGCCCTAGGCCATCCCAAGGGCCACCCCGCCCATGGCAGTTTAGGATTAACCCAGAGGCTGCTCCCTGCGCAGGGTTAACTGGCACAGACAGTGGAAACAGGAACTGAGATGGGGAAACACAAAAGGGCTTTGTCCTTGTGGCAGAACCCGCGCTGCTCGCCTGCGACCCACACCATCACTCTAGGCCATCCTGAGGGACACCCCTCCCATGGCAGTTTAGGGGATTAACCCAGAGGCCTCTCCCTGTGCACAGTTAACCGGCACAGACAACGGAGACAGGCACTTTGATGGACAAGCAGGAGGGGACGTTGTCCCCCCAGCTGACACCCGCACCACTCATCTGTGACCACCCCCATTGCTCCAGGACTATGAAAAGGCAGAAGAACCTTGTTCATTATAAAATCCCTCAGACACTAGAAAGAGGGCTCAGTGAGACTGAAATCTCACCAATCTTCCAGAAAAAGAATTCAAAATAAAAGTCATAAGCATGCTAATGGAGCTATAGAAAAATATTCAAGAGCTAAGGGACAAATTCAGGAGGGAGATAACTGAAATGAAACAAACAATACAGGGATTAAAAATCAGATTAGATGTAGTAGAGGAGATGATAAATGGAATAGAAATTAGGGAACAGGAATACAAAGAAGCTGAGCACAGAGAGAAAAAAGGATCTCTAGAAATGAAAGAATATTAAGAGAACTGTGTGACCAATCCAAATGGAACAATATTAGCATTAGGGGTACCAGAAGAAGAAGAGAGAGAAAAGGGGATAGAACATGTCTTTGGGACAAAACGGAGGATTCAAGATGGCAGGTGAGTGGTGAGACAGAGAACTTCTCCCAAAACCACATATAATACGAAAATATAGTTAATACAACTGATCCTAAAAGAGCAACAGGAAAGAAGGCTGTGCCAGACTGCATACACCTGGAGAACAGAGCAGACCTCGAGAAACAGGGCACCAGCACTGCTACCCTACAACCCAAGACATAACTTGAGGGGCTGAGCAGCTCTAGAGACTAAAGCTTCTAGGCACTAGAGGGCGCCACAAACAATCTGAAACATCAAAGGAACCTGGTTCAGACCAGAATCTCACAAACACCAGAAAAAGGGCCAAATGAAACTGAACTCACCAATCTTCCTGAAAGAGAGTTCAAAATAAAAATAATAAACATGCTCATGCAGGTACAGAAAAATATTCAAGAACTCAGGGACGAATTTAGGATGGAGATTCAATTATTAATATTCAAGAGCTAAGGGACAAATTCAGGAGGGAGATAACTGAAATATATAAAATGAAATGTACAATGTAGGGATTTAAAAGCAGATTAGATGTAGTAGAAGAGACGGTAAATGGAATAGAAATTAGAGAAGAGGAATACAAAGAAGCTAACGCAGAGAGAAAAAAGGATCTCTAAGAATGAAAGAATATTGATAGAAATGTGTGACCAATCCAAATGGAACAATATTCGCATTATAGGGGTACCAGAAGAATAAGAGAGAGAAAAAGGGATAGAAAGTGTCTTTGAGGAGATAATAGCTGAAAATTCCCCAATCTGGGGAAGGAGATAGTCTCTCAGACCATGGAGGTTCACAGATCTCCTAACACAAGGGACCCAAGGAAGACAACACCAAAACATATAATAATTAAAATAGCAAAGATCCAGGATAACGACAGACTTCTAAAAGCACCTAGAGAGAGAAAAAAGATCACATACAAAGGAAAACCCATCAGGCTATGATAAGATTTCTCAACAGAAACCTTACAGGCCAGAAGGGAGTGGCATGATGTATTTAATACAATGAAGCAGAAGGACCTCAAACCAAGAATACTTTATCTGGCAAGATTATCATTTAAATTTGAGGGATGGATTAAACAATTTTCAGGTAAGCAAAAGCTGAAGGAATTTACCTCCCACAAACCACCTCTGCAGTGCATTTTGGAGGGACTGCTATAGACGGAAGTATTCCTAAGGCTAAATAGCTGTCACCAGGGGAAGTAAAACCACAGCAAAGAAAGTAGAACAATTAATTACTAAACAGATGCAAAATAAAATCAACTACCCCCAAAGTCAATCAAGGAATAGACAGAGTACAGAATACGATACATAATATATAAAGAATCAAGGAAGAAAAAAAAAGAAACTTTAGGTTGTGTTTGTAATACCATAATAAGTGAGTTCAATTAGACTGTTAGATAGTAAGGGAATTACCTTGAACTTTTGGTAACTACGAATCTAAAGCCTGCAATGGCAATAAGTACATACCTATCGATAATCACCCTAAATGTAAATGACCTGAATGCACCAATCAAAAGATACAGAGTCACTGAATGGATAAAAAAACAAGACTCGTCTATATGCTGCCTACAAGAGACTCACTTTAAACCCAAAGACATACACAGACTGAAAGTGAAGGGATGGAAAAATATATTTCATGCAAACAATAGGGAGAAAAAAGCAGGAGTTGCAGTACTTGTTTCAGACAAAATAGACTTCAAAACAAAGAAAGTAACAAGAGACAAAGAAGGACATTACATAATGATAAAGGGGTCAGTCCAACAAGAGGATACAACTACAATGAACATCTGTGCACCCAACACAGGATCACCTACACATGTGAAACAAATACTAACAGAATTAAAGGGGGAAATAGAATACAATGCACTTATTTTAGGAGACTTCAACACATCACTCACTCCAAAGAACAGAACAACCAGACAGAAAATAAGTAAGGAGACAGAGGCACTGAACAACTTATTAGAACAGACGGACCTAACAGACATCTACGGAACACTCCATCCAAAAGCAACAGTATACACTTTCTTCTCAAGCACACATGGAACATTTTCAACAATAGATCATATACTAGGCTGCAAAATAGCCTCAGTAAATTCAAAAAGATTGAAATTGTACCAACCAGCTTCTCATACCACAAAGGTATGAAACTAGAAATAAATTACACGAAGGAAATGAAAAATCCCCAAAACACATAAAGGCTTAATAACTCTCCTAAATAATCAGTGGATCAATGACCAAATGCTCCTAAATAATCAGTGGATCAATGACCAAATAAAAACAGAAATCAAACAATATATGGAGACAAATGACAACAATAATTCACCACAAAATCTGTGGCACACAGCAAAGGCCATGCTAAGAGGGAAGAATATTGCAGTACAGGCCTATCTTAGGAAAGAACAATCCCATGTGAACAGTCTAAACTCACAATTAACGAAACTAGAAAAGAAGAACAAATGAGGCCCAAAGTCAGCAGAAGGAGGGACATAATAAAGATTACAGCAGAAATAAATAAAATCGAGAAGAATAAAACAATAGAATAAATCAATGAAAGAAGGAGCTGGTTCTTTGAGAAAATAAACAAAATAGATAAACCCAAGCCAGACTTATCAAGAAAAAAAGTGAGTCTACACACATAAACAGATTCAGAAATGAGAAAGGAAAAATCACTACAGACACCACAGAATACAAAGAATTATGAGAGAAGACTATGAAAAATTAAATGGTAACAAACTGGACGTAGAAGAAATGGACAAGTTTCTAGAAAAACACAACCTTCCAAGGGTGACCCAGGACAAAACAGAAAATCTGAATAGACCAGTTACCAGCAAGGAAGTTGAATTGGTAATCAAAAAACTACCTAAGAACAAAACCCTGAAGCAGATTGTTTCACTGCTAAATTTTATCAAACATTTAGTGAAGAACTAATACCCATCCTCCTTAAAGTTTTCCAAAAAGTAGAAGAGGAGGGAATACTCCCAAACTCATTCTACGAGGCCAGCATCACTCTAATTCCAAAACCAGGCAAAGACATCATAAAAAAGAAAACTACAGACCAATATCCCCGATGAACATAGATACAAAAATACTGAATAAAATATTAGCAAACTGAATTCAAAAATACATCAAAAAGATAATTCATCATAATGAAGTAGGATTTATTCCAGGGATGCAAGGATGGTACAACACTCAAAAATCCATCAATATCATCCACCACATCAACAAACAGAAGAACAAAATCACATGATCATCTCTATAGATTCTGAAAGAGCATTTGACAAAATTCAATATCCATTCATGATAAAAACTCTCAACAAAATTGGTATAGAGTGCAAGTACCTCAACATAATAAAAGCCATATATGACAAACCCACAGCCAACATCATATTTAACAGTGAGAAGCTGAAAAGTTTTCCTTTAAGATTGGGAACAAGACAAGTTTTTATTCACCATAGTTCTGGAGGTCCTAGCCACAGCAATCAGACAACACAAAGAAATAAAAGGCATCCAGATTGGCAAGGAAGAAGTTAAACTGTGTTTCTTTGCAGATGACATGATATTGTACATAAAAAACCCTAAAGAATCCACTCCAAAACTACTAGATCTAATATCTGAATTCAGCAAAGTTGCAGGATACAAAATTAATACACAGAAATCTGTTGCATTCCTATACACTAATGATGAACTAGCAGAAAGAGAAATCAGGAAAACAATTCCATTTACAATTGCATCAAAAAGAATAAAATGCCTAGGAATAAAGCTAATGAAGGTAGTGGAAGACCTATACTCTGAAAACTACAAGACACTCATGAGAAAAATTAAAGAAGATACCAATAAATGGAAACACATCCCATGCTCACGGATAGGAAGAATTAATATTGTCAAAATGGCCATCCTGCCAAAAGCAATCTACAGATTCAATGCAATTCTGATCAAAATACCAACAACATTCTTCAAAGAACTAGAGAAAATCATTCTAAAATTCATATGGAACCACAAAAGACCCTGAATAGCCAAAGCAATCCTGAGAAGGAAGAATAAAGCTCAGGAGATTATGCTTCCCATCCTCAAGCTCTACTACAAAGCCACAGTAATCAAGACAATTTGGTACTGGCACAAGAACTGACCTATAGACCAATGGAACAGACTAGAGAGCCAGATATACACCCAACCATATATGGTCAATTAATATATGATAAAGGAGCCATGGACACACAATGGGGGAATGACAGCGTCTTCAACAACTGGTGTTGGCAAAAATGGACAGCTACATGCAAGAGAATGAAACTGGTTTATTGTTTAACGTCATACATAAAAGTAAACACAAAATGGATCAAAGATCTGCAGGTAAGTCATGAAACCATAAAACTCTTAGAAGACAGAATAGGCAAAAATCTCCTGAATATAAACATGAGCAACTTCTTCCTGAATGCATCTCCTTGAGCAAGGGAAACAAAAGCAAAAATGAACAGTGGGACTACATCAAACTAAAAAGTTTCTGTACGGCAAAGGACACCATCAACAGAACAAAAAGGCGTCCTATTGTATGGGAGAATATATTTGTAAATCACATATCCGACAAGGGGTTAACATCCAAAATATTAAAAAACTCACATGCCTCAACACCCAAAAAGCAAAATAACCCAATTAAAAAATGGGTGGAGGATATGAACAGACAATTCTCCAAAGAAGAAATTCAGATGGCCAACAGGCACATGAAAAGATGCTCCACATCACTAATTATCAGAGAAATGCAAATAAAAACCACAATGAGATATCACCTCACACCAGTTAGGATGACCAACATAGAAAAGACTAGGTAAACAAATGCTGGCGAGGATGTGGAGAAAGGGGAACCCTCCTACACTGCTGGTGGGAATCTAAAATAGTTCAACCTTGTGGAAAGCAGTATGGAGTTCATCTTAAAACTAAAAATAGAAATTCCATTTGACCCAGGAATTCCACTCCTAGGAATTTACCCTAAGAATGAAGAATCCCAGTTTCAAAAAGACATATGCATTCCTATGTTTATTGCAGCACTCTTTACAATAGCCAAGAAATGGAAGCAAACTAAGTGCCCATCAGTAGATGAATGGATAAAGAAGATGTGGTACATATACACAATGGAATACTATTCAGCCATAAGAAGAAAACAAATCCTACCATTTGCAACAACATGGATGGAGCTAGAGGGTATTATGCTCAGTTTTATAAGCCAGGTCGAGAAACACAAGTACCAAATTTCACTCATCTGGAGTATAACAACAAAGCAAAAACTGAAGGAACAAAACAGCAGCAGACTCACAGAACCCAAGAATGGACTAACAGTTAACAAAGGGAAAGGGAGTGGGGAGGGATAAGGGATTAAGGGGCATTATGATTAGCATACATAATATGGGGGGGCACGGAGAAGCCAGTATAGCAGAGAGATGACAAGTAGTGACTCTACAACATCTTACTATGCTGATGGACAGTGACTGAAATGGTGTATGTGGTGGGGACTTGATAATAGGGGGCAATGTAGTAACCGCAATGTTGTTCATGTGAAACCTGAGCATAAGATTGTATATATCAATGATACCTTAATTAAAAAAAGAAAAGAAAAGAATAATCAAATCAACTGAAATAAAAACATACTATAAAAAAGCAGTATAGATGAAATAAACCTATATCCAAAGTGAAGCAATGAATGATGAATTCCAATATATGTTATTGCCAGAATTCTAGTTTTCAGGCTGGATGGTGAAGCCATGTATCCTTATTTCATTATTAAAGATAGAATAAGAGAGTGCCAACGTAGCCCAACAAACCAGACATTGCGATGAATCCTTGAAACTAATTGGTACTGGTTCCAGAGAGAACAGAGAAGCAGTTGGAGGCAGTGCGCACAGGCTACTCCTTCCAGGTCACCCTCTGTCCTTGCATTCCCAAGTCTGCTCCCCTGACCTCAGCTTCTGCAGCTTCCATGGTCCAGCCAATTCCTACAGTGGCTCTCTTTCTTTTCCCTGAAGGCTGCATCTCCACTCCCACCCCCTGACTCTTCTTCCTACAGCTAGACTCTGACAGTGTGTTGCCTACCAGAACACTGCTTAAACAGCTTTATCAACATATGATTCTATGCCACACAATTTATACATTGTACATATAAAATCCAGTGGCTTTTAGTGTAATCACCGATCATGTGTAACCATGACCTTGGCCAGTGTAGAGCATGTGCGTCACTTTGGTAAGAAGCTCTGACCCCTTTAGCTCCCATCCATCAACCCCTCCCTTACCCTAAGCAACCCCATCTTTCTGCCTCTATCACCCTCCCTATTCCAGACTTTCATATGAATGGAGTCATACAATGTGTGGTCATTTATGACCAGCTTCTTTCCCTGAGCATCCTGTTTCCAAGGTTCATCCATGTTCTAGCATCATGTATCAGTACTTCATTCCTTTTTATGGCCAAATAATATTTCATTGTATGGATAGACCCTACTCTGTTTATCCATCATTCATCCATTGATGAGCATCTGGATTGCGTCTACCTTTTAGCTATTATACACAATGCTTCTATGAACATTTGTGTACAACTGTTTGTGTGGACGTGTATTTTCATTTTTCTTAAGTACATACCTAGAAGTGGAATTCCTGGGTCATATGGTGAATCTATGTTTACTCATTTGAGGAACTGCTGGACTGTTTTCCAAAGTGGCTGCACTGCTTTACTTCCCCATCAACATCATGTGAGGGTTCTGATTTCCCTACATCCTCGCCAGCATTTGTTATCTGACGTGATGATAGCTGTCCTTGTGGGTGCCAAGTGCAGTCTCATTGGGGTCTTGATTGCATTTCCCTTATGGCTAATGGTGTCGAGCATCTCTTCATGTGCTTACTGACCATTGTGTAACTTCTTTTTAACTGAGTTGTTTATCTTTATATTATTGAGTTGTAAGAGTTTCTTATATAATCTAGATAGCAGCTCATTATCAGAATGTGGCTTGCAAATATTTTCTCCCACTCTGTGGGTTGTCTTTTCACTTCCTTAACAGTGACCTTTGAGGCACATAAGTTTTTAATTCTGATACAGTCTTATTTATCTTTTTAAATTTTGTTGCTTGTGTTTTTGGTGTGATAACTAAGAATCCTTTGCCAAATCCGAGGTCATGAAGATTTACCCCTATAGTATATATGAGTTACATATTTTTAGCTCTTAGATTTAGGTCTTTGTTTGATGGTGAATTAATTTTTCTATATACTGTGAGGTAGGGGGTCAAACTTCATTCTTCTGCATGTGACTGTCCAATTGTCCCAGCTAGAGGTGTTGAGAAAAAAACTATGTAATCCCCATTAAGTGGTATTCCTACCCTCACTGAAAATCAGTTGACCCTCAATGTATGGGTTTATTAATGGTCTCTGAGTTCTACTCCACTGATCGATATGTTTACTTTTATTCCAATAACACACTATTTGATTACAACAGCTTTGTAGTAAGTTTTGAAATCAGGAACTGTGAGTCCTTCTACTTCTTTCTTTTTCAGGATTGGATTGGCTATTCTGGGCCCCTTGCAATTCCATACGAATTTTAAAATCAGCTTGTCCGTATCTACAAACAAGTCAGCTGAGAGTCTGTAAAAGACTGCATCTAATCTGTGGGTCAGTTTGGGAGGTATTGCCATGTTGAGCATGTAAGTCTTCTGATCCATGAACATAATGTTGTCCAATTTTAGATCTCCTTTAATTTCTTTCAACAGTTTCGTAGCTTTCAGAGTATTAATTTTGTACTTTTGTTGAATGATTACTAAGTATTTTAGTAATACTATTGTGAGTGAAACTGTTTTCTTAATTTCACTTTTGGATTGTTCGTTGCAAGCATAGAGAAATACAACCTATTTCTGCATATCAATCTTGTATACTGCATTATTGATGCACCAATTTATTAGTTGAATGATCTCATAGTGGATTGACTAGGATTTTCAATATATAAGGTCATGCCATCTACTGCCTTTATCCGAAAGCCTTGTATTGGTTTTCTTGCCTCTTTGCTAGGACCTCCAACACAAGGCTGAGTAGCAGCGTGGAGCACGGATGCTTGTCTTGTTCCTGATCTTTGGTGAAAAATATACCTTCCATTTATGTATGATGTTAGCTCTGGGGCTTCCTAAATGCTGTTTGTCAACTTGAGGAAGTTTCCTTCAATTCCTAGTCTGTTGAGTTTGGGTTTGTTTGTGTTTTATCTTGGAAGAGTGTTGGATATTACCAAATGCTTTTTCTGAGTCTTAGGAGACTATCATGTGACTGTTTTTAGTCTATTGACAAGATTTATTATATTCATTGACTTTCAGGTGTTAAAACAACCTTGCATGCCTGAGATAAATCCCACTTGATCATGGTGTGTGATTGTTTAATGTGTTGATGGATTCCATTTGCTAGTATTTTGTTAAGGCTTTTGTGTCCGTATCGTTAAGATACTATGATATCGAATGCTGAGCTCACAGATGGCTTCTGGGAGCTTGGCAGCGGGAAGATAGCAGCCGTGGGGCTGGAGGGTGAAGCAGGGAGGCCCAAGACAGTGAGCTGGAGCCCAGACTGGGGAGGGGTGTGGGGCCCCAGCACGCCTGGCTGGCAGTGTGAGGCTGGGCTTTTTCCCAGGGCCCAGGTTAGGGATGTCCGGCAGAGGGGGCTGGAGGCAGCAAGAAGCAAGGTGGGGTCCACTCGGATGAGATGCCCACCCAGGGAGAGATGTGGAGGAGCAGTGCACAGAGCAGGTGAGAGTTGGGCAGCACCAGGAAATGGTCGCAGGAAATAGTTTAAGGAAGAAAAGATCACAGGAGCAGAGAGGGCCCATGTGTTCAGGGTTCAGCCACCCAAATGGAAGGCACCAGCAGCATGCAGACCTTGAGGAAGGTCCAGCCTGCAGAGGACGGGCCAGGGGAGGCAGGGAGGAGAGGTGAGGGCCTGTTCACAGGAGGAAGGGGGTGGGAGGAGTCAGGAGGGATAGCCCCAGGAGGTGGGAGTGGGCCCAGCCTGGGCAAGAGAACCTGCTTTCGCAGGGCAGAGCTGAGGCAGGTGATGCACCAAAGCTGCACAGGGGAGAGGAAGGGAGGGATGAGAGGCAGGGAGGAGAGAAGAGGGGACGAGGGATGGGAGGGGAAGGGGAGGGCAAGATTTCAGAGACAGAAAGGTCCACAGGAGTAGCACTGTTTCCACCTGGAATATTTATTCTGATATGTTTACATCATGCTCTGTGTGTTTGACAATATATCCAATGCCTATTTGAACATGTAGCAACACCACCACATTTAGCCTTGATTGCATAATCACCGTTTAACTTTCCCTGCAAATTTACACCGAACTCAGGTCCGTGGACGCAGAGTGAGTCACCCTTAAGCGCAGTTTAACTGTCCTCCGTTAAGTCACTTGAACACATTCGCTGCTACACATTTGATTTTGCATTTTGTAGGCAGGATTTTCCCATATTCTTTAAAAACAGAAGCAAGAAACTTTGATGAGCTAAAATACAAGTATTTACAGACAACTGTAATGAGAAGCATTCCATGACATATAAATTAATATAGCGCAAGTTACTGTGTAGAAAAAAATAAACTTAGAGTGAATAAATAAACTACAGATTTATATGTCAAGTAATATGTGGACTATAAAAAGTGGTTCCTATATATATACATACACATATATATAAAAGTGTGTGCTTGTTCTAGAGTATAAATATACTGTATACTTAAATATTTCACTTGAAGGGAGACATCATAATGCAGCTATTCTCAGTTTTGCAAGTTAAAGTACTGATGACAGTTGGGGTCCCCTCTGATCTCCAAGGATCCCGGAATCTTCTTCCCATTCCAAGGGTAGACACACCAGCAGAGTCCTGCCTCTCCCTCCAGGGATGTCTCACACTGCAAAGACAAGATGCAGGTCAAACCAGCCCGCGTGAAGCTGGGGGAAGGCAGAGCTCCATGCTGCCTAGCTCCATGCAGAATGCACTGAGAGCCCAGGACAGGGTGCCACCACCTAGCCATGCCTGTGACCATGAGCTAATCCAACACCCTCCTGGTTCTCCTCATACAACGCAATCCAAGGTAGAGTGTCCAGAATAATAAGGCTGTCACGCAAGTGTTAACAGCTGTCCATATCACGGCCAGATAGCAAAGTGCAGAGCACAGAGGAAGCATGTCTGGAGGTGGCCTACACTGCTTGGTAGCCCTCAGCAAATTCCTCACCTGTTATATAGTCCTGCCTAGCCCTCAGTTTCCCTCGGTCATATCCACAGAAGCTGTGCTTCGCTGAGTCCCAAAAGACTCCTCAAAATTAAGCCTTGGTTTGCTTGATCTCATTTACTATCTACCAAGCCCAAAAGATGCTATTGGGTTTAATTGTAGAGTTTGTTTCCATTTTCAGGGAGAAAAACATTAAGAGATAGTCAAGTGGATTCTTGCTTTCCTGAGTAGATCTGTCCCTTCCTCTTGGGCTATAGATGAGAAACGAGATCCAGACCATGAGGAGCCTGTCCCCCACCTACGCAGGCTTGCTAGATGACAGAGTAACACTTGGCCCAAGGCCTCTGGCCAAGTACGGGCATCCAGAGGGGTGGACTGTACTTAATATGATTGGTTATGGGGATTTGTGGGGCGTATTTGGAACTGGACACCCTATTAAGGGAAGCACAGCTTTGCAGGAACTGGGTTGTGGGCCACAGCAGCTGTGGCCAAGAGGGTGCACCTCGAAACACACCTGTTTGCTGTGGTAGAATCCATTCTTGTTGCAGTTTGGCAGATAAAATTTGTAAAGCTCGTCTCCTGCCTTCTGCTGCTCCTTGGCTAATCTGTCCAGCACTTTATAGAGTTCACGTTGGCAGGGTTCCTGAAAGAGTAAATTTGACATTAAGATACGTGACAAGGAAGGTGGATAATCAGCCTGGATGGGCTGATGGAAGAGGGTTTGTGTGGGCTCTGGGGGCCGGCCAGACCTGCCTTCTCTGAGTCCGTCCTCCCACCTATAAAAGGAGGGCGGTTAGTCTCTGTCTTGAATTGTTAAGATAAAGGATGGGAACTCCATGTCTCCCACTTGAAATATTCTCTAAACACCTACAGGGAGAGGAGAGAATCACCAACACCATGACTTCTCTCTGACTCGTCCTGCCCCGGCCTGTAACAGTGGCCCGAGCCAGCTGGTTGGAAGGAGAATGGCGCAGCTCTCAGAATGGAGAATTTAGCAGCAGAGGTTTCTAGATTTTGCACAGCTTTCCTTTGTCATCTACCAGGTTATTTCATGTTTGCCAAATCCAGTGAGGATTAAGCATTCATCTGCAGATGAGAGGAGGATGAATCCATTTGTCAGCATTTCCAGGTGACGTTCTCAAGTGTCTAGAAAATGTCAGACCTGCACTTTGTGTGGGTGCCTATTTGTGGAAGTGACTGCTTTTTTTCCACCAATAAGCCCAAGTCACCCAACTTTGATTCTTTGTCGCCCTCGAGTGGCAGAATTAAAATCAGACATCAATTAAGAGATGTCGGGGAGTTAGTATTTAATGGGGACAGTTTGAGAAGGTAACGGAGTTCTCCAGGTGGATGGCGGGGCTGGTTACAGAGCAACCTGAAAGTTCTTCATGCCACCCACCTTCATACTTTAAAATGGTTAAGGAGATCAATTTGATGTTACATATATTTTACCACCGTTCGTGAACGGGGGATATGAGGTCCTTTTGCTCAGCTTTATATAGAATAACTCAGTGCTCTCAAAAGACTGTCTGGTCTGACATCCTTAATTTAGAGCAGAGCTCAGAGATGTGAAGTAATGCACCTGAAGCTGCACAGGAGGAATTGAGTTCTTTCCATCCAGCAGGTCCTCTGCTCAAAGATTGTGTTAAAAACTCCACAAAGCTACACTGGGAAATCTCTGTTAGGCTCTGGGAAGGTAAGTGCTTATTGCCAGGGCTCCAGGGCCAGGGAGAAACCCCCCAGGCCCATGTGGCACTGCAGGTTTCCACCCATGGCTCCCCGGCCGCAGGGCCTCACCTTCCGCTTTTTGATGCCCGTGATCTCCTGAGCCCTCATGCTCTTGTAGTTACTGATGGCGTTCCAGAGAATGGGCAGGTCCTCGCCTGTCGGGGCCATGAGATGGAAACTGTCCAGAAGCTGTTCCTGGGTTATCTCTGTGCTCTCTGGGGACATGTTCTCCGGGGCCGAGGGACCCTTCGAGTCTGAAACAAGGAGCCACAGACCCATGAGCCCTCTCAAAGGTCTGTACTTGGTCCCCCAGTCGGCTTCCCTACCCAGAAATCCTTGCTGGGGCATAATGATGATGTGCCAACCCCAAGTTGTACTGACTCCCTCTTTAAAGGAGCTTCTGACAGTTCCCTGGAAGGATGAGAGCCCCAGCAGCAACACAATTCTGTTCTGGAAAAGTAGGAACTTGGGGTCTGGCAAGGGTGCCCTGGGTTTCTGCTTCTAAAGTAGCAGGACGGGGGCTATATGCACCTTCCTGAGGCCTGGGAAGAGCCTGAAAAAGCCATAGTTGCGGTTCAATCCCTGACCCCACCCTCAGCTTCCCATCCAGGAAATGGGCGTTGTAGTAACTCCCCATGACCGGGTGGCAGGGTCGTTCAGAATCAGGTCTACTGTGGCTCTCCTGACCCTCATATCCACCCCTTTCTGCTCCGGGGACTCTGCCCTCCCACAGACTAAATGACTTCTTCTCAAGCCCCAGAAGAGGAGCAGGGGTTGTCACCAGGCACCTTGCAGATAGCCCTAGAGTTTGGACTTGGTGCAGGGGCAGAACTGGCTCTCGGAGGGCCCCCCAAGCGGAACCCATCCCCTTTGAGGACTTCGACCTGACCCCATGGCTCTGATAATGGATCTCCAAGGGCAGAGAACCAGCAGGAAAATCCCGTTCCCTCCTTGGAAGGGCCACGGACTCCAGTAGATTCCTATCAGGGTACAGAGTCATGGGATGGCCCCAAGGCTCACACTGCACATGCAGACGCCCCGATGGGGAGGTACAGAGTGGAGGTAGCGGAGGAGGCTTTCCTCTGCTTCTTACTACAAATGAATCACTGCTGGACCCAGGAAAGGTCTGGTTGACAAGTTCTTAAGAGGCAGCATACACATCGCTCTTTTTCTAAGGCAATGAATGCATGTGAAGTTTTCAGCCTAAACTCTCACATTATGTTCTGTAAACATCTGAGAAGTACAGAACTGTCTCCACAGGTTGTGTATTACGAAGGACAATCCAAATACTACCCAGGAAGCCAGCAGGAGGGATTCCCACCCTAGGCCTTCCAGGAAGCTCCAGCACCAGCACCAGGGCTGCCCACTTCCCAGCAGAAAGAGGGGTGGGGGCCCATCCCCACTAAAAGGTACCTCCATGGCCTCCCTCCTATCTCACCATCTGGGTGTCTATAGACGGGTGGGCTGAGGGTGGGTCTGGGCTGTCTCCCGGATTCTCCCACCAAGGTTCAGGTGCCCGTGGCCTCTCCTCCCTTGTCCCACACCCCTCCTGCAGGACAGTGCCCAGATGGGGCACATGGTGGTGACCTAACACCCTTTCCCTTACAGACTGGCTGCAAGTTCGGTACTTGGGCGGGTTCCCTCCGGGTTCCCTCCCCACTGGCTGTTGGATTTGGTCGAGGCCTGCCCTTGCCCACCCCAGTTCCATACATCTGTCCCAGGGGAGGGAGCCTGGAGGGGGTGCGGTGGTACCTGTGTCCTCAGCGCTGGGCGCCGCGTCGGCGTTGGGCGTGCAGGCACCCTGGCCGCTGGTGAGAGCATGCAAGGGCCGCGGCTCGCCGGGTAGCGCGCGGCAGCTGAGCCCGCGGGCGCAGCGCGCAGTGGCCACACCGCATGCGGCGCCCAGCGGCAGGGCGCACATCAGGCAGCAGCCGCAGCCAGAGGGCCGGGCGAGCTCCGGGCACGAGGAGGGCACGGGCGGGCAGAGCGCAAGCCTCT
Organism: Phataginus tricuspis; assembly: GCA_029783875.1. NCBI lineage: Eukaryota > Metazoa > Chordata > Mammalia > Pholidota > Manidae > Phataginus > Phataginus tricuspis. The sequence goes on along the minus strand of JAQQAC010012171.1, from coordinate 9,012,617 downwards.
CGGCGGGGCAGGGCGCACAGTGCCATGGCTGGGGAGCGCCAGCGGCCGCGCCGAGCTGGACGACCAGCAGGAGCAGGGGCCAGCCGCGGGCAGCGAGGACCTCGGGCATCGTGGGGCCGGGGCGGCAGCAGCGGACTGGGGTCAGTGCTCTCAGAGAGGAGGCGGTGGCGCGGTGGCCCGTGTTCGCACAGAGGCGGTGGCGTGGAGGTCGGTGCTTTCAGAGCGGAGGCGATGGTGTGGTGGCCGGTGCTCGCTGGGTGCCGCGCGCGCCTTAAGAAGGGCGCTGGCGCACCCCTTGAACCGGGGTTAATGATTGGCAGCGCTGCGCGCTCACGGCCGCATGTTCAAAATAAGTTTGTTTTGCTTGTGCGCCCAAGGCCCTACGCAAACCGTGGGTGGAGGGCGGGTAAACGGTCCCTGTTTCCGACGTGTTTGTCCTGCTGTTATGGTTCCGACTTGAAGCCAAAGTGCAATTGTAACCGCGAGCGCACAGCCAGGGGGAGGGTGACGCTCGCTGTTTTATTCGAGGGGCAACCGGGGTTAGGAGAGATCAGCTGGGCACGGCCAGCCCAGCGCCCGCTTTCAAATGGGGAAACCAAGGCCCAGGGACAGGGAGGTCCCAGTTAGAAGCCAGGTCTCCTGCCACCCCTGGTGGGTTCTCCGTGGCTAAGACAGATCTCCTTTTCCCTCTGCAGGAAGACACCCTCAGCCCACCTAACTGTGGGCATCCCAACCTCACCTGGAAAGGAGAAAGGAAAGGGACAGACCCCTGTGGCTGATGCCAGGCTCCCCAATCTCACTGAGACCAGGGACCCACCTTGTTAAGGGAGCTTTGGAAGAGGAGAGGGCCTCAGAGCCCATTAAGAGAGGGGCAGGGGCTGCAGAATTCAGCCCAGACCCCAGGCTTCCTCTGATTTTATGGCTCAGAACAAAGTTTTATCAGGAGTTGATTACCAAGTGTCCTCTTTAACAAAAATTCCTATTCCTTGGATATTCTCTTCGGTTGCAAAAAAAAAAAAAAGTCACTGTACCTTCAAAGAGTGAGAAATGGGCCCACCAGTCCCCAGGACCTGCACAGAATCTCTCCAGCCCCTAGTCCCTAAAAACTAAGCAGCTGTCCACAAGAATGAGGTAGTTCTGTATTTCCTGATAGAGAAAAATCTCCAAGATTAGTGAAGTTATGCAAGATTTCCAAGGGAAGTAAAAACGAGACGGTACAGAATATGCTGTTTGTGTAAAAAAAATAATATGAATATGTCATTGTGACTATAAATTTAAAGGCCCTAGGGGCCAGAGAGATTCTGCACAGGTCCTGGGGACTGATGGGCCCATTTCTCACTCTTTGAAGGTACAGTGACTTTTTTTTTTCTACAACCCAAGAGAAGAATCCATCAGAAGGGAATACCCATGCTGTTGGGGTGGGGATGAAATTAGGTTACTAAGTGGGGGCAGTTTTCCCTTCATACTTTTTGCTGGATTTACATGATACAGTAAATACTACATTATTTAGTATAATCAGGTACTTTCATTATCTGTCTTAAGAAAGCTGAATTACAATTTTACTAGCACCTCTCCCAGCCATGTCCCTGTGGCCTGGGGCAAGTTCCCTGGCTTCCTCCTGCCCGAACTAACAACTCAGCAACAATCGAAACAAGATCAGTGAAAATAATCGCAGTTGGAAGTTCACGGTACTGTTTGTCATTATTTCTACAGAGCAAAGTTCAGTGTCTAGTTAAGGTGACCAATGTCTTTGACCTGTTGAAACTGTTATTTTGAATGTAGGTTCCTAAGTGATGTCATTGCCAAAAGAAGAATTTGTGCGCTGGATTTTCTCTCCGACTTCCTCCACTTAGAATCAGTGCGGCTGCTTGATGTGTTTACTTCGTGGCACACACAGAAGAGAGCCGCCGGTAACGCTCTGGGGCCCACCAGCGTGTGTCGGGCAGCGTGCAGGCTCTGGACTGTCTGCCCCTTCTTGCACTTACCCAGCGAGTTCCTCCCACTCCCTGAGGTCCTGCACGTAGTGGAAGTTCCTCTCTGCATGGATCGATTTCCCAAATGTTTCCATCCTTTGCCTCATAGCAGCAGCAAAACAGCCGCCACACTGGGGAGAAAGCTCCCCCTTCTGCGGTGCCAGAAACACAAACAGAGTGGACCCTCCCCTCTGGGAGGCCTACGTGTGTGTCCTGGGGTGAGCAGCCCTCCCCCTGGAGGCTGAGACCCGAAAGGTGACTGCTCTGGCGGTCATTCTGGGTGCCCCGCTGAATCCCAGCCCCTGCTAGGGTGAGCATCGCTCCCTCTGGGGGCACTGAGGTGCCCGGTGGGCTGAGGGTCCCTCCTCATGGATTGTGACCCAGAGCCTCACCTGCCTCCCTAACCCCAGACCTGTGGATCCTGCTTATGGTACAGCCTTAATGTCCCCTCCCTGCTGCAGGAAACAGTCACTGTTACCTCTCTGGTGTCTTCTTACTGTTCCCCATGTTCTAGTTTCCATTACCTGTTACCCATGTCTCTCTTCCATCATCCTCCGTTCACCTCGGAAGCTCATTCTTCCAGGGCTCCATCCTGACACCCTGCTGCCACAGCCACCCAGACGGAAGGGCCTTTCTCCAGCCTGGTGCTGTGTGCAGCTCGGTTTCTCCTCCAGCATGGCCCATATGTCTGGGGATCCCTTCTCCCCCACTGCTGCAGGCACAGAGCTAGGTGTGCAGAGAGGGTGCACCGAGCTGCTGAGCCACAGAGTTAGCCCAAGGCATGCTCTGCCAGGGCTGATTCTCCTGGTAAGTGGGGCAGTGGAGCGTCGCCTCGTGGTGATGAATGGCAAGAGAAAGGGCACCGAGCCACCCGGATGCTTCCCAGACACGGGAGCCAAGGCAGGCCTCAGAGGAAAAGCAGGGCTTCCCTAAGCCGCAGAGGGAGGGGGTGCAGTACCAAGAGCAGGGAACCGGGAAGAGGCTGGTGTGTTCAGGGAAGGGCTGGGATACCCCAGCAGGTGGAGCAGGGGCAAAGGCCCAGCCGTTGGGGGAGCACCACACTGTGGGGTTCAGGCAGGGCTGAGAGTGCAGTGTCAGAGGGAGGCCTAGAAAGATCTAGGGTACTGGAGACCCATCCTGAGACCCTCCTCAGTGTCTCTTCAGGCCAGGCCCTGATCGCCAGCCAGACACCTGGACAGAGCCAAGGGTCAGCTACACTCAAAATGTAGCCCTGCCCTCAAAGATACGGAAGGAGAGAAGCAATCAACAAATAGTTTCATAGAGGAAGTCTGTTTTGTGATAAGGTCCATGGGGAAGGGAAGGGCAGCCGGGGCGGGTGTGTGGGAGCTGCCCAGGGCCTGGGCTCCACGACAGGGGGATGTCACACTGAGGTGGTCCGTGTGGCCAGAACCATCACAGCATGAGTGAGAGAACCCGAAACAGCTGGTGTGGAGACAGGCCGGAGCATGTGAGATGAGGTCCCTGGGCGGGCTCTGGAGGCACCTGCACAGCCATGCCCTTGACTGTCCTCGGGAAGCCATGTAGTGTTATGTCAGCATCCCTAAGCGACCCTTCTGAGGCTCTGCTTATCTTCTTGATATTGATCCTGTCGTCCAGATATCTATACCTCCCTCTGCTTCTTGCCATCCCTTGGAACCCACTGAATGTCCCTTCCTCCGGGGGCCTTCCCAGCGGCTCCCAGGTGGGCTCAGGTGCCCCCTCTGTGTTTCCAAAGCTTGAGGCACAATGGATCAGAGTCCCAAGCCATGCATGGGACATCGACAGGCCCCCTGCCCGCCTGGCCAACGATGACTGCCAGGGTTTCGTAAACATGTGCCGTATGAACCTTGTGCCAAGCTGTGCTGGCCAGAACTGCCAGGGAATCAACCCTGGGGTCTCAAGGGGCAGCACTTGTCACCACCAAAGCAGAGCATGCAGGCAGCGGTGTTGGGGCCCCAAAATGTGTGTGAGCTTAGGGGCACTTGGGTGTGTATTTGCGGGGTAGGGCTGAGAGGCGGTTTGGGGTATATATGTTCAGTGCCAAATAGACCCGGTGTTTTATCAACTAGCCAAGAAAAAGCATCACACTTTGGAGTCCCAGGGGCCCAGGAGAGGCCTTCTGCTGAGGTCTCTCTGCCTGCCGAGGAGGAACAGAGTGAGGGGCATGCAATCCGTCCGGACCCACCAGCTGGGCCACCCCAGGGGCAGATGTGGCTGGGCAGTCATGTGGTGACACTTATCACACATCTGCCTTCAGGGCAGGACCTGAAGTGCCTGTGAGGGAAGCGGCTGGGCTACCTCCGCAGGTCATCATTCAGCCACCAGATCCCCAGTGGGGATGTCATTCTGGCACCTGGGATTTCCACATCCTAGCATGTGGGTAACCTCCCTGGGCTTCCTTTCTTCCCTGTGACACAGGGACAGTGCAGTGACTGGCATGAGTCAGCTGAGTAAGGTGCCCCAAGGTTGTTCTTAGGTGCAGAGCGGCCGCAGGCCCAGGCCTGGGTGATGAAACAGCACGGGGCATTCCATCAGCCAGTGTTCCCAATTCTGCCTTCATGCAGCAGGCTGCTTACTCACCAGTGGCCGGAAAATTGAGCAATCCGGGCTCTGGAAAACAATGCCAGGGTCAAGGGCAAAGTTGAACCTTCAAAGGGAAAGAAGGTTGCAATCCAGGAGACCCTCAAAGCAAAGTTGTTTTTAACCTGGGGGATAAAACAAAAAGATGTTCTGCTGTGTTCCCTAATCAAAACAGGGATGATGCAAATGGTGCAGAGGTTGGCCCCGGCCCCAGGAGCTCTGAGCGTGAGGGCACTGCTCTCCCGCCAATCAAAGTGCAGAGGCAGGCTGGCCCTTGGTACTCCCACAGCCAGAGCATGAACCTGGGAGTGGGAAGAGGAGCCCACCAGGGCCCCACTAGGACACCAGGCCCCTAGCCTGCCTTCTCACTTGCGGTGCTGTTGGCCAAGGTACCAAGTGCCAGGCACATGGATGGTGCTCAGACGTGTTCGTTCCCCATCCTTCTGCACCTAAGACCACGTGAGCCACGGGCCACATGTGCCATGGGTCGGACCAGCTCTACATCCCAGGGGGACATAAGTAAAGATGTATATTCTCAGGCCCCCAGACTCTGACTGGGAACCTCTGGGCAGCCCAGGCCTCTGCTTACCCACACTTCTGGGGGATGCTGGTGCTGGCTGACTGGTTTAGAAAACCCTCCGGATCCTGCTCTTTCTGGAAAGTGGGTGGGCTTTGTGGGGACTCAGGCAGGAGGGGACCCCGGAGCAGCAGGAGACCTGATGAGCTCAGCTCGTCCCCACAGGAACTCTGGCTGTGTCCACTGAGGTTTCACTCCCCCTGCACAAGAGAAGAGGGTGCATCCAGGAGAGGGTGCCCTGGTCCCTGCATGGGCCGCATTAGGCACCATGCTATTTGGTTAGGCACTATAATAACTTCCTGGACGTGAGGTCTGTGGTTTCATTAGATGGTCAGTGTCCACAACCCTGGTGAGGAGAAGATTGGCCCAGGATTCCTGGGGGTCCCTGCCCAGCGCTGATGTCTGCTCTGGGCACCCTTTGCACCTGAAGATCTGCATGTGTCTCTGGGCCCACCAGTCAATTCCAAATGTCCAGAACCCCCTCACCAAGCCCCTTCAAAGCCACGTGGGGCAGTGGGATCTCTCCCACCCACCCTCCTCATGCATAGCGCCACAGGGGTGCAGTCACCAGGAATTTATGACAGTCCCTACTGCATCACACACTCTCTCATTTGCTGTTGTCAGTGTCTTGTTTTGGACAATTCTAATCTAAGTTATTTATTTACTTATATCTCTTTGTTTTAATCTACATTTTCCAGGTGCCATATGATGTGGAACATTTTTTTTCATGTGCATACAATTGCCATCTGTTTATCTTCTTTTGGGATGTGTCTGTTAAGGTCTTTGGCCATTTATTCATCAGGGTGTTTATTTTCTTATTTTTGCATTTTAAAAGGGTTTTGTTAACCTTTTAGATGTCTTTTATCAGACTTGTGTTTTTCAAATATTTTCTCCTAGTCTGTGTCTTTTCTTAGACCCTTCACATTTTCTTTCACAGGTGAGAAGTTTTGATTTTACTGAAGTGTATTCGGTTTTGATTTAGGGACTATGCATTTGGTGTCTCAAAGTCATCACCATAACCAAAGTCATCTAGGTTTTCTGTATGTTATTTTCTAAGAGTGTATAGGTTTGCATTTTGCATTTAGGTTTGTGATTCATTTCGAGTTCATGTTTGTGAAGGCCGTAAGGTCTGTGCCTAAGCTCATCGTTTGCACATGGATGTCCAGCTGGTCCAGCACCATTTACTGAACGGACTCTCTTTTGTCCATGGTGCCTGCCTCTGCCTCTTTGTCAAAGATCAGGCTTCCTTTATGTATGTCTGTGTCTGGGCTCTCTATTCTGCTCACTGACCTGTTTGTCTACTCTTTTGCCAATACCACACCATCTTGATCATTGCAGCTTTATACTAAGTATTAAAGTCAGGTACTGTTAGTCCTCCAACTTTGTTCTTCAATATTGTGTTGGCTTTCCTGGGTCTTTTGCCACTCTGTGTAAACAGTTTATCAATATCTATAAAATACCTTAATGCAGTTTTGATTAGGATTGTATTGAATCTATAGATCAAGTTGGGAAACTGTCTTCTTGGCACTGTTGAGTCTTCCTAGCCTATTCTTTTGAGCATGGAATGTCTCTCCATTTATTTAATTCTTATTTGATCTCTTTCATCAGAGTTTTGCGCATATAGATCTTGTGCATATTTTGTTAGATTTATACACGAGTGTTTTATTTTTGGGTGTGCTAATATAAATGGTGTTATGTTTTTCATTTCAAATTCTATTTACATACTGCTGGTATATTCAAAAGGGATTGACTTTTGTATACTAACCTTGTATCCTATAGCCTTGCCTTTATTTAGTTGCAGGGGTTTTTTTTGTTGATGCTTCTGGATTTTTTTACATAGATGATTGTGTCATCTACAGACAAAGACAGTCTTACTACTACCTTCCCAGTTGGTATACTTTATTTCCTTTTCTTGTCTTATTGCAGTAGGTGGTATGATGTTGAAAAGCAGTGATAATCCTTGTCATTCTCCTATTCTAATGGGAAAACTTCAAAGATGTTACCTGTAGGTTTTTGTATATATTCTTTATCAAGCTGAGGAGGTTTCCCTCTATTCCGAGCTTACTGAGAATTTGCAATGAATGGGTATTAGATGTCAAATGCTTTTTCTGTATCTATCAATATGAATCATGTGATATGTCAGTAACCTATTGATATGAGGGATTACTTGATTGATTTTCAAATGATGAACCAGCTTTGCATAACACTTGGTCATGGCATATAATTCTTTTATATATTGTTGGATTTATTTACTAATATTTTGTTGCAGATATTTGCATCTACATTCATGAGAAATATTGGCCTGTGGTTTTCTTTTCTTGCAATGTCTATTTTTGGTATCATGGTAATTTTGGCCTCAGTGAATGGGTTATAAATTTTCCCTTCACTACTAGCTTCTGGAAGAGATTGTAGAAAATTGGCACAACTTCTTCCTTAAATGTTCTGTAGGATTCACCAGTGAACTTATGTGGACCTGGTAGTTTGTTTTGGAAAGTATTTTGAAAGTTTATCCTTACAGATTTTAGCTATTTTAAAGCAGTACTTGTGCTGTGATATTTTGCACTTAATTATTAATGAACTTAACAGGTTTTTTCCTACTCTGTGGTGTTTCACAACAATCCCAATCATTAGCCTCTTATTTATAACCTGAGGTCAAAGGCAACTTTGAGCTCACTGGTTGTGTAGAAACTGCTTTAGGAATATCCATGTTGGATATAGGATCGTAAAATCAATGGGCCACAGAGGAGATGACAATAAGGCTTAGAAGGAAAAAGGTTATCCCAATCCCAGGTCCTAGAGACAGGAGACACGGCTACCACACAAGGCCACAGGGGAGCACCAGGGTGATCAGGGGGTTGAGGACAGTAGCAAGGGGACAACTGAGGCCACAGCATTTATTACGGTTTCCATGGAAGAGGCAAAGCAGCTGGGTGAACAATTTAGGATCGGCTACTTTGAACCATTCCAGCACGCTCCAAGCTATAGGGGTTGCTCCTAGTTGCCTGGCCCCTGGCCCGGCAGTGGGCAAGGGGGGTGGGGGTGGGGAAAGTCAGAGACACATTGCTTCCTGGGAACAGGGCAGAGGCAGGGCTGCACTCTGGACGGGTAAGTCTGCCCTGGCCCTCTGCAGTCTCCGAGAATTGGCTAACCCAGAAGGGGAAGTCTCTCTTCAGTCAAAAAGGGCTTAAGATGTCCAAACATCAAATATACTGAAAATAAAAACACATGTGCAATACAGAAACAAATTCATTGTGCTGGAGTTCTGAAAACACACTGATGTGAGATGGAAATGGGAAGGCTGTCAGGGGATGAATTCTGCAAGGATGTGGCCTGGAGGCATAGCGATGCAGATGCTGACAGTTGCTGAGTATGGAGCACATGCCAAGTGTCATTCTAAGGATTTCCTACACATGCTCATAAAGCCCATGAGGTGGCTCGCATTGTCCTGAGCTGTCTGTATGTCCTGTCCAAGGCCCACACTTTCAAGGGCCTGCCTCTCAACCAGCCATCCCCACACCAGGAGCATTAATGGAAGCTATAATGCAGGTGTTGGTGTGGCAGACTGGTGGGCACGTGGGAGCCTGCAGCTTGGACTGGAGACTGTGCTTCAGTGTGGGCTCGGCTGCACAATGAGGGCATCTGGGTACGTGGTGGGAGCCTCTGTGACGATCATGGCTGAACGTGGACATGCTGGGCTCTCAGCAGGGACTGGGAGCCTGGGGTAAGTGGGGCAGCTTCTGTGTCAGGCCTGGAGCCCCTGCAGGGCCCCTGTATACCTCCCCAGAGCCCTACCCACCATGGTGGGGAAGGGGCTGGTGACTGGTGATTCTGTGTGCCAGACTGATGTGACTCTAGACACACTGAAGATTTCAAAATCGTTTTTATTCACAAATACAAACGAAAGAGCCTTCTGTTGCGCTCAAAGCAGCATGCCTAAGGGCCAGGAGGTCAGGAGGTTAGAGGACCCTGGGGGTGGCCTGGTGTGGTGAGAAAACATCTGGATGCTGGGACAGTGTCCAGGCAACCCCCAGCAGACTTGCTCCAGGACTGTGGACACTTCCGCTCCAGGGCCTTCAAAGTCCCATTGGACAATAATAAGCTGCACTATCTGAGATTTATGTTTTTAATTATTATTTACTAAGTACAAGTTATTTTTGGAAAAATTGAAATGGATTTAAGTTACATTAATACTTACCTGTTACCCTACCACCTAGATATCACCAGGGTCATCATTTCCTCTCCCAGTCGTCCAGCGGCTGAGGCTGTGTCTGAGAGTGTCCCTGTCCCACTGCATGTCCCCAGCAGCTCTCCCCAGCCCCACCCCCAGAAAGCTTAAGGCCTGGAGAGACCCGCATGGTGGACCGGTACTCTTTGGTGTTCCCACTCATGGAGGGGGTGTCCTGCGAGTCCTCAGAAATGCCAGCCACGGACCCCCCACCCAGGGCTGCCCATCAGACTCTTATTTGGACAGCTGGGCCCTTCTGCTCAGCCCATGTTTGAGCACCACTACAGGGAGGCGGCAAATTCCGTACAGCAGGACTTGGAGTGCGACAGGTGCGGGTCATTCTCCGCTTCCCTACCTTTTGACTCTGCTGTGGCTAACATGGGCACGTGAATGTTGCCCGGCTCTCTGCTGGGGTATGATGTCCGCCCCTTTCGGTTGTGATGATAGCAGTAAACCAATTGGTGTGTGTGGGGGGGGTAAAATTGTAATATTTCCAGAATATCTCGCCTGGCATTTGCATATATTCCGGACTGGAGAGAAGTTCATCTCCATATCAATGGTAAATTACCGGTGCCACCCAGGGCTTATCTGAACCTGAGAGGTTAGGGGGAGGTCCTTGTTTGCTTCTGCGGGAGCAGGAGAGAGAGACGGCCCCAGACTGCAGTTTCTGAGCAATAAACGGGTTTTAAACTTTATTTCTCCCTTTGACTGATTTCGGTTTTAGAGGTATTTTGCCCAGAGATTTCCTCTCCCCGGACTTACAGTGCGCGGGGAGCGCCCCGCGGGCGGCTCACTGTTTGGGCGTCAGTTGGCGCCTGGCCCTGACTCCCTAGCGCTGCGCACGCTCAGGTGCAGGAGGAACGGGCCAGGTGGAGACCCTCAAGGCTCGGGGCCCCCGCCCCGCCCTGTGCCTGCGCCGCCACGGGGTCGTCCCGTGGAGGCTGCGCCCAGGTGGGCTCCAGCTCACCTGCCCGGGCCGGGGGTGGGGGCCGCGGGCACATAAGGGCACGGGGCTTGCCCGGAGCTGCAAAGGAGTCTCTACGGAAAGGCGAGATGGAGACTGGGGCGCAGGTAGGCCTGCAGGGCGGGACAGGTCCGGGCCGGCAGGGAGGCGCGCTCGGGTGGGCAGGGCGCTGGCTCTTGGGGCCTCCTGGTCCTTGCCAGCCAGGCTGCGGGACCCGTCACCCCTGGCCCCGAGCCCCCTGGACCTTTCCCCACCCGTGGGCGAAGCTAGGGCTCGGGCCGCGCAGATGGAGGGGCCCTGCGACGTCGCTCCAGGTGCGCGAAGAAAAGCGGTATAGAGGTCAGGTAGCGGCGCCCAAGGAAGGTTCCTCTCACCTTCAGGTCCGGGCGACCTGGGCGGGACCCTGAGCCGCAGGCCTGCGCCTCCTGAGGGACAGCGGGGAGCCCTTGGTTTCCTCTTTCCTTGGTACAAGGGATCCCTCAGCAGGTTCAAAGTGCAGGGGCAGGGGTGCAGCGTCCCGCCAGCCCCACCCTAAGTAACGCTGGGTTTAGCTCCTTCCCAGACGCCTTTAGATTCATATTTCTCTCTGTTTGCACCGAAATACTCTACCTAAAGCAGAGGTCACTCCTTACCAACATCTTGGAAGATCATTTGTATAAAAACTGTTAAGGGTTGCTGCATGTTTATCCATTAGGGTTATTGGTATTTTCCTAGATTTTAGGATAAGCCCCTTGTTTATTTTTTATAGGAATTGTGGTTTGTCTTTTTTTTCCCCTTAGAATATTATTATTTTGCTTGCAGAAGATTTTTAAATTTTGTATTTAGTTTAACCTTTCTTTTACAGCATCTGCATTGTGAGTTATTTGAAAGCCTTTCTTCTGATGAGTTTGCAGAGAAATCTATCAGTATTTCTTTCCAATACTTTAATAGCTTTGTTTTTTACATAGAAATCTTTCATTTTTAATTTTTTGGGAATTTATCTTGGTGAATGCTTTGATATGAAAATCCAGTTTTGTTTTAGATTTTTAAAAATTATTCCATTGTTTCCTAGTAACATGAATTTTTAAAGGGTGTAATACTCAATCCGTTGTAGTTTATTTTAGTGCAGGGTGTTTGGAGGGGCATGGCTTTACTTTGTTTTTTTCCTAAAACGCCAACGGGTCAGAAAAAATAGCATGTAATGAGAGACAGTGAGACCTGACCTCGTCTCTGGTCACTTGAAATCCTGTGTCTTCCCAGTGATATTCCTTCTGCCTCAGCTGTTCTGAGTATTTGTAAGGCAATTCTAAATTGTTGCCTCTGTAAGTTTTCAGTATGTTACAGTTTATCAAAAAACGTATCAACACGTGGTTGTTCATTGGTTGGTAGTTCTCAGTCAGGAGTAGCTCCTGTTAATGAGAACGCACACACTTCAATCACCTTGCGGTTTCTCTTACAAAAGCCCACCCCTCTCCTTACCCACTTCTCACTCTGATGTCTTGGTCCCAGGTTGGAGTAGAATGACTTAGACCCCCTTTACAAGCTGACTCTTCCATGGAATTTGGGTCATACTTTTTCTCCTTGCTCTAGCATGAATTAAATTTTTAAAAAGTGAAGTAGCCTCAGTGTATTTAGTTTATTTCTCTTTCTCCTTGGGTTTTGCTCTGTGAACATTTCTGCTCTGCGATCTGGTGCAAAGATCATCACACAAAACATTTGGCTTTTCTTCTTTATCACTGTGCTTTTGTTTTGGGTCTTGTTTCATGTATTTTCCCAAGAATCCAGCCTTTTCCATAGCTATATTAAGGTCCCTGAATTTCTGTCACTTGTACTTTCCTGGGTTGCCTTTGCTATCATTCTGCTTTGGGATTTTCTGAAGCAGATAATCCTCTTCTCGCACAAAAAGGTAACAAGAATTCAAGGAAAACAAAGTGGCTGCGCCTGGCACAGGCAGGGCAGCACCCAGCCCAGGGCAGACAGCACCCAAAGGGTTCAGTCCTCAGGCCTTGACTTTCGACTGGAAGGTCCTGTTGACAGGGGCTCTTGTGTGCTTTTCCCAAGGGTCACTCCTCTAAGTTCTTGGTTCTTATAAATTGCTGGCCCCTCCCCAGGGAATTGATATGATATGCAGTTGCTAATCCTACAGGATTCAGGAATCAGGAAATGACAAAATCATTCCGTTTGGAAAGTTTTATTCTCTTGTCTTTTTTAGAGAAATTCAAGCTCCTCCTCCACCCTGTGGGACAAGGACTTTCTTGACAGTATTGGGATGCATTACCCGCAACCAGCTTTGTAATAGGAAACTGCTACTCCCACTACCAAAGGCAAATGCATGCGACTGTCCCATCAGAGTGGAACACAACACTACCTGGCTACTGCCAATAATACTGCAGTGAACATGGGGGTGCATATATCTTTTTGAATCAGTGATTTTGTTTTCTTTGGATAAATTCCCAGACGTGGAATTGCTGGGTCATATAGTGTTTCTATTTTTAATGTTTTGAGGAACCTCCACACTGCTTTCCACAGTGGCTGCACCGATTAGCAATTTCACCAGCCACGTACTGAGGGTTCCCTTTCCCCCACATCCTCTCCAACCCTTGTATTTGTCTTTGGGATAGTGGCCATTCTAACTTGTATGAGGTGATAATCTCATTGTTATTTTGATTTGCATTTCCCTGATGATTAGCAATGTGGAGCACCTTTTCGTAAGTCTGTTGGCCATCTGTATGTTTTTGGGAAAATATCTATTCAGGTCTTTACCCATCTTTAATTGGATTTTGTTTTCTGCCATTGAGTTGCGTTGTTGCTGGGCAGCTGCATCTGGGGAGGTCTCTCCCTGTGCACTACTAGGTGAAACCTCAACCTGAGCGGGTGAACAGGTCAGATAAGTGTAGATATGAAGGAATTCATTAAAGTGAGACTAGCAGGGAGAACAGAGGGAGGAGAGGGAAGCTCGTTGAACTCCTGCTCGGCATGGGGCAGATCCCTCGCCAACTCCTGAAGCCAGGGTCACCGGTGTCCGGTGTCCGCTTGAATCTGCATGGTGTAGGAACTAAGTCCCCACCACCCCAGGATTTGGGGGAGCCTCAGAGCACTGGGTGAAGTGAGATTATGTTCTGAGAACTCCCCAAAGGCAAAGAAAGGAGATTTTTGGGCATGATTGTACAGCTGCTGTCCTGTCTGGGTCACCCAAGCGATGGGAACTTGCAGCCCCAAATCAGAGCTCTTAGTAGCCCTTTCCTACTTGTCTGAATAGACTAGAGAGAAGACTAGTGCTTAAGTCTAGAAAATTGAATGAAGTAGAAAAGTATCAAAGACACCGTAGGAAGAGTACAGAGACAAGACCCAGTAAGTTGAGCAGCAAGAAAGCTTTGTTTAAGGCAAAGTACGCACTCAGAGAAAGGGGAGTGCGGGCAGCCTCAGAGAGGAGGCATGCTTAAAGGCTCAGGGTTCTGTCTTTTAAGGATTTCAAGAATGGGGCAAAGGATAGGGGAGGGGCTGTGGGTGTAGGCTTAACATGTGGACTCAGCATATCTGTCTCTGCTGAGAGACATTATGTTATTATCTGTAGTCAGTTCTGTGTATATTCTGTAAGATAAACTTAACATAAGGAATTTATTGCTCTTGTTCTTCTCCAAGATAGTGATCGCTCTCAAGCAGTGGAAATTTACCCCTTAGGACTGCTCGCCCAGCCTTAAGATAGGGTCAGTTATTGGCTGATTACCATAAATTATGTTAGGAATCTTACCTCCTAACTCCTTGGTTTTTAAAATGAAATCTTAACCTTAAGATGGAGTCCCTCCTGTTCTTACTATACTAGTTATATCTTGGCATTTTTTATCATAGGTATGAGAGATTAATCATGGTGCTTGTCCCATGTCCCTGCTCTGCCTCAGTATGAGTTCCTTATATGTTTTGAATATTAGCCCCTTATTGGATTCGTGGTTTGCAAATATTTTTCCCCATTCCATAAGGAGGATTCAACATAAAATTAAAAAAATCTGTCCACGCTTTGAAGCTTGCCTCAGTTGGTAGTAAATCGGCTAGATGCACTGCATTGTTCATTAGCAGCACAAATTAATGTTTGAAAGATGCATTAGAGCTCCTTACAAAAACAGTTGAACAGCTAAATTTGTCAAGCCATCCTGACCTGAAAGGTTTCCAAGGAGCGATGCAGAGATCAACATGTTATGATGATATAAAAATATTTGCCAAGTACAATTTATCAGTACTGAGGAAAGGCTATGAATGCAGGAGTATGAATGGTTTACTTAAAGCTTTGTTTTGGAAGAAAAAAGCTGGCCATGACGGAGTTGCTACAGTTGAGTCTGGGACTGACATATTGAGTTTTCCAGAGCATCACAACCTGTCGGCTTGCGTGCCTGCCCCACATGCCTTCACTGCACGCAACTGCAGCATCCATTGGTCGGTCTGCTTTTTTAAGTTGAGCTTAAATGTTAGGACGATTTCAGTGACAATGTTTTAAACTTTTTTTTTCTGGAGGAAAAGAACACATTTTTACCCGAAAGTCATCTGTTTTTCAGTTCTATCCCTAAAACTCACATTTTTCACTGATGGCTTAAAGTGTCGACCAAGAAAATAGGCAAAACTAGTGAACGAATGGGTGGGCACAGCTTGAGTGTGGCTGTAGCCTGCCCCCTCCCCAGGGCAGAACCGGAGGGCACCCTGCTCCCAGGCTGGGCTGGATGGTCCCTTCCAGAAGCCAACCTGTGTGGTTTGTTTCGACAGGTCTCTGGACTGATCTCCCCTGAGGACGAAGGCCCCCTTCCAGAGATGAGTCAGCTGCCCTTGAGAAGGGTCCGGCAGCACAGCACCCTGGAGGAAGCTACCCTTAGTGGGCACAGGCAGTCCCTGAGTGGTGTCCCCTCCCCACTGCCTGCACGCACTTCCTGGGACCTCCCGTCCCTGATGCCGGGGCTCAGCCCCAAGGCTGCCCACCAAGAGAGGCAGCCTTCTAATGTCTGGGCCTCTGGGGCATCCAGTGGGCGGGTAGGGCCAGACCAGGACCCCTGGGCTCCTGAGGAGGACATGCCCACGTCAGCCTCGGGCACCTGGCTGCAGCAACAGGGAAAGTCCGTCTGGACAGGAAGGCGGCCACGAAACCTGGGGCTGCCTGGGATCCCCAGTGTGGCTGGGAGGAGAAGACGGGACCCGAAGAAGCTGGCGGCTGCGGTAGGCCCTGACCCAGACCCCTAGGCCCTGCTCACCTGGGCTACCTTTGGGTCCCCCGGGAGCACTGGCTCCCACCAGGCCCTGCCCCTGGGAGGAGGCCTGATGACAGCCGGGACAGCCAGCGTCACCTTCCTTCGCTGGTGGGCCCACTGCCTGAGCGTTGCGAGGTCACTGGGACTGGGAAAGGCCATGCGACTGGGCTTCTCTGGTGTCTGGGCCCTGCCCATGCCCACCTGCAGGGGCCCTGGGACCCTGTGTGGCTCCGTACATACTGCCTAGACTTGGGTCCCAGGCAGTCGGTGGGAGGCCCCCTGGCCTCTAAGTGCCCTGCTGGCCCACCTCCTTCTGAGGACCTCACATTCTGGAAGGCTTCCCAGAAGAGCACCGCCGGGGAGATTTCCACCTTGCTCCCGCAGGGGTCAGTGGCTGGGACACCCTGGCCCCCGGGTTCTGATGCCCAGAGGGCGGGCTGCGTCTGGGGGCCCTGCACGGCCCCATCAGCTCTAGGGAGTCTCGCTCTCTCCTTGGCGGCCTTTGAAGCCCCTTTTGCTGAAGTGCCTGGACTCCTTGGAAGCTGGGTGTGGGACCACCGAACTGCTGCTCCCACCTTTGGTCCTTTAGCCCCTCCATGCCCTCCTGAAGGGGCGTGGGTCCAGCCTCCGGGCCACAGCACATGGTGCAGCTCTCCAGAAGTCCCTTTCCCACCGAGCCTTCCTGTTGGCCTTGAAGCCCCCTCTGCGTGGCTTCGCTCTCCTGTCTGGTGGGGGGGGCGGGGGCGGTCAGTCATTCAGAGTTTCTCTTGATGCCCTCCCCCACACTCCTCTGTTCTGTGCCTGAGCTACAGAGGAGCAGCCTTGGATGGCCGAGTAGAAGCCCTGGGTGTGGCCCTGGGTGGGACCTGCCCGCCAGGACTGCCTCTGTTTTGCAGGGCATCTGTGTCCTATCCCTGGTCTCCCCCCTGCGGGCTGGTGCTCCCCCCTGCTGCCAGGAGGGATGGAATGAGCCTGGCTGGAATATTCCAGAGCTGAAGAAGAGAAGGGGCCTGTGGGTGTCCCTGTGGGATGGTGATTGTCACAAAACCTCACCCGCCCCCAGCTCATCCTGGGTCTCCAGAGATAGCGCGGCCCTTCTGTGTAGGCTGCAGGCGCTCTGTAGGGGCAGCCAGCTCCCAGCTGTGCCCATTGCTTCAGGGGCTCGCTGGCTGGTTGTGAGCTCCCACTCCAGCTATTGTCCATGCCCCAGCTGGCACTCCTCAACACCAGCGTTTCCTGCACCTCATTTTGCTCTTCTGGGTTTGCTTCTGTTTTTTCACTTTCAGGGTCAGGACCCTGACGCGTGGTAACCCGCCATCAGGGGCAGCAGACACCGTCCTTTCTTCTTCCTCCAACCTTGTCTTTTGTGACCCGGCAGCAACACACACCCTGTGCCATTGCACTCAGCCACCTGTACCCCAGGCTTCAGTTTCTGTGAGCCTGAGCCTGTCTTGTTCAGAAGCAGGTTTCCTCATGCTCCTTCCCTAGCCCTGGCCTGAGGCCCCTTCCTCCTTGCTGCAGCTCCCGAAGAGGGGGCTCCTCAGGACAGCGGGAACTCGCCTGTCTAGACTGCCCCACACAGATGCTCTGCCCTCAGGTGTGCCTAGGCTGGCCCCCCTGTTCCCACCATATGCTTGCCTGGCCCTCCTTGTCCCTGTCCCCTCCCCACTGACCTCTTCATGCTCTTGTCAGACTCAGCTCCCCTGGTCCTTACATTATCTTCCTGCCCCACACGGAGGCTCGGCCCTCTTGGTGGTGGCTGGCCCATGTAGGCTGGCCAGGTTAGCTCTGAGCTGAGAAGCCCAGATGGTGCCCAAGAGCTGACCGTGTGGGTTCTGCAGCCCAGGATGGGCATCTGCTTTCCCTACACAGCTCCTCCTGCAGAGCAAACTGTCTGAGACACCTTTCCTCCGACAGATGGAGCGAGTGAGGCAGTGGGAAGCCTGGCTGCTGCAGAGCATCGAGGGGGCCACCCAGCATGAGCTCACCATCCAGGATTGCTAGAGCAGAATCATACAGGCACCCCTAAAACAGGACACCCCGACACAGAGTCCCAAGCTGGATGGGAACGATAGGACAGATAGATTCTAAGGGCAGGCAAGATCGGGTGTTCTGTTTTGACATGGGTGAGAGTTTTGCTGTCCAGCTGTGGGGCAATCAGAAAGCATTGCAGGGTGAGAGTGTGGTCCTCCTGCACTTGTTTGGGGTTTCCAGTGAAGCAGGGGGGGTGAGATTCCCCAGGAGATTGGACATGCTGGGCCACAAGTCCCAGGGTGGTTGTGCCCACTCCCCTCTGCTGAGGCTCCCGGCTGGTGGATGGACACACTTGTGAGTTCAACAGCTGGTTCCTCTATCATAAGCTGACTGGTCAACTTGTTTACTTTGTCTTTTGTTACCATTATCAGTCTATAAAAATAAAATTATAAAGCAGAAACATTGCCTACAATTGCACAACATGGAGATAAATCAGCGTAGTTCTTTCTCATCCTTACTACTAAAAATAGTTTTCATGACAGCTATTTCCAAAATCTGGCTGATGCAAAGTGATTCAGATATGTAATCAAGTGACCTATCTCTGTCTTGTTTCCATCCTTTGGGAAATTCAGCTTCAGAATGAAACCAGGGAGAAGGAAGAATAATGTAAGGACTTTGGGGAAACTTGTTGGAAGCTGGGGAATTACAGGCACTCAAGAAGCAGTTTTATAAGAAAGATAATTTCCTAGATAGTTACATTGCCTTTCTCCCCTGTGTGTTAACTAAAGGGGTTCCTGTGTTTGCACAGTGGAATATATGCAAGTCTCCATAGGCCTTCCAGTTATGCGTTTGAAATGCACTTATCTCAGAAATGTCACAAATAAAACAGCATAGACTGTGAGCATGTTCTGTCCTTGGGAAGATGCTGGTAGGACGTGGAAGAGGGACCAAGCCCCATGCCAGTGCCTTTGCAGCCCGAGCCTGCACACGAGGAGGGGAGTCCCAACTAGCTGGTGGCCGCCGTCTGAGTCCACAGGAGTGTGGCCGGCTCTAAGGGACATTCCCAGACTGACAGTCGGACAACAGTGCTGGCAGCTCAGGATGGGCAGTCGGCGAGAAACTGCAGGATTTCTAGATGAACATTGTTTTAGGGGAAATGACAGACCATAGACAGTAGCCCTTGGGGGGGAATGAGGCCATCCACGCTCATCCAGAGATGGGGCAGGAGCGACTTGTATCTCCATTTTGGATGAAAAGCATTTCCTTAACTCTTGTTGTGTATGCAAACTACATAATTTGCAAAAAATACAGTTTAAAACATGGGGAAAGGATGTAGCACAGAGAAGGCAAATAGTGGATCTGTGGCATCTTATTACACTGAAGGACAGTGACTGCATTGGGGTATGGGTGGGGACTTGATAATATGGGTAAATGTAGGAACCACATTGTTTTTGCATGTGAAACCTTCATAAGAGTATATCAATAATACCTTAATAAAAAATTATAAAAATAAAACATAGGGAAAGGAAATGCATGCTCTTCCTGGTACAGTTTCTCTTAAGTTGAAATGAGTTTTCCTCTCCGCTCTACTTAATGTTTTTCCCTAGGGTAAAGATCGCGTTTACACACACTGTCTGTCCTCAGAGCCTGAACTCTCCCCCTCGTCACTAAGTATGGCTCTGAAACTGGACCTGACGTATCTGCCCAAGTTCCACTGCAGGATGCCCTGTGCTCTGTGTTGAGATTTCCACCCAGCCAGACATTTGGTCTCTATTAGTTTCCGTTAGCTGAGTGTCTTGGTTTCTACTGTGTTTAATTTCTGACGGCTGCATAACAAGTGACCACAAGCTGAGAGGCTCAAAATCAAAATCCATTTATTATCTCCATTTTGGCAACCCTGCCAGGCCTCTGCCTGGGACCCTCCAGGTGAGGTCAAGGTGGGTTCTCACCTGCAGCATCATAGCAGAAATGGAATCCAGTTCCTTGTGGTTGTAGGAACCAGGGCCCTGTTTCTTTCTGGCTGCCAGCTGGGGGCTGTTCTCAGATCCCAAAGGCCTCCTGTGTTTACATGTCCTCCACAGTTTTCAACCCCTGTGGAACAACAGAAGCTGTTTGGGCCCCACATTCACCAGCCTTCCTCTTCCGCCACCAGTGGGAGGAATTACTCTGCCTTTAAGGGCTGATGTGAGATCCAGTGTGCCAGGTAATGTAACTAAGTGTGCATTTGGGGATCTCATCCCACTCACCGATTTGAAGATGAGGGGCATGAAACTCTGGGGGCAGCTTTAAAATCCAGCCCACTGCACTTTGTTCCCAGTTTTTCATCATTATAAATAACACTGTGATACCCTGGCACAGAGCATTCTAGAAGCTATTTCATGGAGTTAAAGTATATTAGCATTTTATGACCTCTGCTAGGTATTACCAAGGGAGGGCAAAGCCCCATGAGCAGTGCCCAAGCTTGGCTGGTAGTGTGACATCTGCAGAAACATTGACCAAATAGAGAGGTGAAGCGGTGTGTCATTGTTTTGAATTTGCATTTCTTTCATGGGCAGTTCTGTTGAACATGTGTCCAAGTTTTTTACCTAGTTGTGTTTATTTCTCTGAGGATTCTGTAAATACTTTTGCCCTTGGGATAGTGTGCTTTCCATAATGCTTTTTTAATCCCTTTATGAGGATTGATTTTACTTGAAATTAAACACACAGAGAAAAACTATACACGATGTGATTTTTATGTGTCAGCCTGGCTGGCCACCATGTCCAGAGAGTTGGTCAAACCCCAGTGCAGATGTCACTGTGCAGGTATTTTCTAGATGAGATTAATATTTAAATGGGTAACCTTGAGGAAAGCAGATCACCCTCCACAGTGTGGGTGGGACTCATCCCGTCAGTTGAAGGACTTAAGGAAAAAGACGGACGTTCCCCAGATGGAAGGGGATTCAGCCTCCAGATGCCTTCTGTCCTGAGGTACAGCATCTACTCTTCCCTGGGCCTCCAGCCTGCCGCCTGCCCTGCAGATTTTGGACTTGCCTGACTTCACAACTGTGGGTCTCGACAGGAGACAACCCCTTGAAATAAATCTCCCCTGCTTGTTCTCTTTCTCTCTCTCACACCCACCCTATCGGTCTGCTTCTCTGGAGAGCCCGACAACACACAAAAGACAATTAGGTGGCTCCCCGGCACGCTGGAAAGCCAGTCCCATCCCTCACACTCAGCCAGACTTGGGTGCGATAATACGCTCCAACTCTGGAGAGAAACTTAGGGTCAAATGATGATTATGTGCTCGGGATTTATATTTTAAGAAGGGAGATGAAATAGAGACAGAAAAACACAAAATGAGTTTGTGGATGAGACCTGAGCTAAAGGAACTTTGAAAAGATGTAACAAGAAATATTATTCCAGCAGGACCACATGAGGTGCGAGAAGGGCTGGTGAAAAGTAAGATGGTGAGAATACATTATTTAAGAAGTCATCTGAATAAAATAACAGTATCCTATTTGTGAGACTGTAAAAAGCATAGGAATAAAACAGTTGGTACCAAGGGCGTGTAATTAGGCTGAGTGATGACAGCTCAAGCGGTGCTTATTCTGAGGGGGGACGGGGTCCCTTGCAGTGGGTTTCAGCCCTGGACTATGGATTCAGTGAGACCAAAAAAATGACAGTGGATCATTCTTAGAGTGAAAGGGTTTATACCCAACTTTATTCCCACGGTGGCAGGTCAGTTACTAGACTCCTGTCCACTCAGAGCGAGTCTGCATGCAGCAAGCCAGTCTCTGCCTCTGGGCCTCTCTACCCACAGCCGTCTCGGTCTCTGTCCTCAGCTCTGCCACCACCCCAGCCTCTGCTCTCCTGCAGCTGTGCAGCAGCCCACAGCACTGGGTGGAGCTCTTCATAAAGAGTAACAACATGTTGCTCACACATGTGTAGTGAACCAGCCAGGGCGGGCCAGGCGGGAATCCCGCCCATAGGAATCTTCACTTTCTCCACAGGGGGTAATCCAGCATTTAGCTTAATGCTTAAAAAAATAGAATGTTCTTTTCCCTCTGGCTGTCCTGATGCATTCTAAATAGGTGTAGTAAAATATTCAAGGGCTATCTATAACAGAGCGGAAGCAGAGAATATAAGTCATGTGTAGAGAGAAATATGGGGTAAGATTTGAAAATCAATAAAAGGAGAAAGCACGGAAAAATGACAACAAAATTAAAAAGCAAGATGGTAAATAGTTTAAATTTAGCAATAATCAGAATTTTTAAAAATGGGTTAAATTCCCTGGTTAAAAGACACTTGCACTGTAGATTTTTTAACCCAGTTAAATGGTATTTTTAAGACAGTGGTTACCCTTGAGGAGAGCTGCATGCTCATGGGGGGCCAAGCAAGGGGCTTTGGGGAGCCAGGTGTTCTAGTTGTTGACGTCCGTGTGTGTACAGGACACCGAGGGTGTAGGGGACCCACTGCAGCTCCCAGAGGAGGTGGCCAGGCCGCAGGTCTAGGAGGTGACAGGGGCCGCCTCGGGGAGTGCGGCCTGTCGCTGTGGAGAGACGTGACACACCGTCCTGGCACCGTGAATAGCTCCAGTGGCCCACCCAGAAGACGGGGGGGGGGGTGAGCCTACCCACACACATCAAGCCTGAAACACACAGTGTGGGGAGCAGGTTACAGAGACCCCAGCAAACAGCTCATGTCTTCTGGAAACAGGGTGAAATAGTAGGATTCCACAGAGCAAATGAGATTATGTCTTAGAAATTAAAAGTAGGATAACAACCATGAATGATCCCATAGCAGCACTGGTATATAAAATTGAGGAATCTCCCATAAAGAGTGAAAAACACAGACTCTGAGGAAAAAAATCCAAAGAGAGGGTCAGTGTCAGCTGTCTGACATCCAAGATAGGAGGTCAGAGAAGCGAGGACAGAGAAGCAGAGGCGTCCTCACAGATCAAAGTGTCAGGCAG
The DNA here is from genome assembly GCA_029783875.1 of Phataginus tricuspis. NCBI lineage: Eukaryota > Metazoa > Chordata > Mammalia > Pholidota > Manidae > Phataginus > Phataginus tricuspis. The sequence continues at coordinate 8,990,166 of JAQQAC010012171.1, read as the reverse complement.
AAAGACAGAAATAAGCGAGATGAAAAGGAGAGGGCCCTCCCCCCAAATGACTCAGGGAGATGAGCAGATAGAGCCAGAGAGCCAGAAATGACTCAGAGAGTTAATCAGATGAAGCCACAGGGTCCAAGAGTGACTCAGGAAATGTCCAGGGCCCCCCAGATGAGAAACATCAGTCACAGGCCCAGCACAGCCCGTCTTCATTGCACCAATCAGAAGAAGCCTAGAGAGCTGAGAGCCGTCAATCAAGGACTTCTCTGCCCTGTCAAAACCACACCAAAGAAGCCACAGGAATGAGCAGCCAGGCCTGTCTCACCTTAGGCAGGCCCGCTCTGTTACTCTATGCAGAGGGCGTTAAATTTACCTTGCTTTCTTGACTTTGGTCTCTCATCTCACTATATCTGACTTCCTTGCGACACCAAGACAAATGTCTCCCTTCCTAACAGAAGCACTCAAAAATGGTCCCCAGATGGCATTCTTGGCATGTGGGTGAGCCTGACCCATCAGGACACAGCACGGGAGACCAAGGCACGTGGGACCCAGGATGCAGACGAGTCACGTCCTGAGAAAGTTTCTCCCTATAGAGTTGCCTGCAGAGGACGGGGAATCCTCATGGGCCCCTCCTCTTGGCAGCATGCCACACACTGAGGGGGGGACCGTTGCCCTCATGATTCTCAGGGACACAACTTCCGGCCAAAACTCTGACCCCCGGACCCACAAGGGAGGGCTGGCTCCTCCACAAACACCCACATCCCCACGCACACCTGTGATCCTGACCCCAGAGGAGGGGCAGTGGAGACGTGGGGTCTGGTTTTGGGAGCTCTGACTCCTCTGTCTGCTCATTTTTCTGCCAGGTTGCTCCTTTTCTGCCCCATCTGTACCGGCTCTTTCTATGCTGGGCGTAGTTCTGGGCTCCTGGTCACCTGAGCTTTAGGAACAGTGCCAACGCTCAGGAAGGCCAATCTCCTTCCTCTTCAAAATGGTCTTGGCTCTTGTTGCAATTCTCGTTTCCACAGTTCAGAATTTAACCATCCGTCTCCCAAGTGTTAGGGAAAATCCTAATTCTGTGTGTATGTGTGAGATCTCTCCATTCCCACGAATGCTGACACGAAGACACTCGGCCACCTTCTTGCATGGAAGCTTGGGCAGAGGGGAGGGGTGTCTGGAAGGATGGAGGCCTTCACAGGTTTGGGGGTCTTATGGTCACAGGAAGACCTAGGTTCATGGGAGGACCAGGCTGCATGCAGGGTCGTGTGACCCCACCATGTGGGTAGAGTCCAGTAGCTGTAGCCATTGAGGATAGACCCTCTCAGCTGGCACAGGGTTGGCGTGGTAGACAGGAATATTGAGCAATTTATCAGAGCATTTCCCACCTAGTGGTCAAGGGAGGTAAGTTGACACAGGTGGGTGGTATCATGGCCGCTGGTGGGCTGACTTTGTTCTGCAAAGGCTGTCCAGCCCTGGGGTCCACTCTCTGCTTCCTGTATACAACACTGCCCTGCAGCCTGAGGGATGAGTGATGGGGGAAGGCTACAGGGGCCTAGAGGGGACACCAGGCAACCAGTGTTTGCTTTTCAAAGACCAAGGTGCATGTGGAAAGGGATGCTATGGGCCGGTTGGGGTAGCGGTCAGGTCTGGGGCAGCCAGGCCATAATGTCTGCACAGCTCTTGTATGTGTCTGGGTCTTGGGGGTCACCTACAGTGAGAGGGCTGGAGAGGGTGTGTCGGACTGCAGAGAAAGTGCAAACGCACCCTAGAGGAAAGGTTCCATCTGCAGAGTGCGGGCGGTTGGAGAGGATGGAGGGGACACGGAGGCCGAGCAGGTCGGCGGCTCGGGATTCCCAGGGGGCCCCAGTGTGCTGGGACGCAGCGTGGGGAGGGGTGCTGCTGCTCTTTTCCAAGGTTTTGAAGGGACAGGGCCGAATGGAACTAGAGCTTGAGAGACAGCAAGATTTAGGAAAATTCATTCATTTAGTATAGACAAAGAAACAGTGGAAAAGGCCAAGAGGGAGGATGTTGGGTTAGCCCCAACACCAAGGAACCCCGGCCCCTCTCCCTCTGTGACCAGGACACTCAGTCCAGGGAGGCTGGTCGTGGGGAACTGCACATTATCAGGTCGTCTTCCCTGGGCTCCTGTTGACCAGTGAGAGCCGCGAGCCGCAGTGCGTCCAGGCACCGCTCCACCGGTCATGCCGCGGGGCTTGTCCGGAGCAGAGCGGCAGAGCCCATGGCAGCCCGCGGTGATGGGAGACGAGATCCCAGGAAACGGCCGGAAGCCGCCCCCTGCCGGAGAAGTCAGACGGGCTGACATCTTTAAAACATTCCCACAATCCACTTTTCAATTCAAACAGCTACAGAGTGTAGTCGAGCAATGTTTTTCTTTATTTTTGTTAAATAAGATCCCAGAAAGTATAGTGCAAACACAGTAGAAAAGTTGCAATTAAGAAATGTACATTCACAGTTAGCATTTCAGTCCATTCACTTTTTTTAATAAAAATAGGACAAATTAGTCAATTACTTATCTCAATTTAACAATCTTGGAAAAGACTGGAAGGTTCTCTACAGTTCAGTTGACATAAAAATAGACCCGTATTGATTATACAAATCTATCATGAGAAGTTACCGGTGACACGGGGCTGTCATTCTGACAGTCACCTCATGTCCACAACCAGGGACGCAGCCTTAAGGGAGAGCACACCCCCCTTGCACTCTGTGCTCCACGGAGGGACCCAGCCACATCCAGCCGAACACAGAGGGTTAGGAGTTTACATGATCTTTCTTGTGAGTAAAGAAATCCTGGCGTGGGCTCTGGGTTTACCCCAAAAGGGAATGGAAGTTACCACTAGGAGACGGTGATAAAGGGTACACTTTCTCTGCGTGTGCAAGGTGGTCTACAGTCCTTGTGAATGGGCGGGGGTGCGCCAGGCTCAGGGGCTCACTGCACAATTAGTGCCAGAGTCACACAGGCTCGAACGCCAGGATCCGCTGTGTCACACGGGTGCTCTGCAGCCTGCCGGCAAGTGGCCCAGGGTGAGCCTGTCCCTTGGTACAAGCTGTGAGTTCAACTAAGTTTCACACGGGAATTTCACGGTGTGCGAGCGCAAGTGCAAACAGCTTGCATGTCCAGCTTTTATAGGGACGAAGGCAGAACCGCGCGGCTCCCAGGACAGCTGCTCGGAGTGCGTTGGCGCCTCCCGTGTGTGTGAGAGGGGGTGGTGGGCTTCCTTGGGATTCCCGGGATGTGGGAACGGTCCCCTGAGACATGTGCTTCGTGCCGGGGCCCAGGGCTGGGGCGGAGGATTTGCTGGTGGGAGGCAAGAAGCAAGTTCTGGCTGCTGGTGGGCCGACTGCCCCCCGCCTGCCGAGGGGAGTGAGACCCATCAGGAGTGTGCAGAGCAGCTCTGCTTGCAGGCCAACCTGCACCTCAGCAGCGAGCCCAAGAGGTGGACAGATCTTTTAGGGGGTAGTCCGGGAGATCCGCCCTGTCTGAACGTAAATTCTCAGTGACCGCAAGCTGGTTTGGAAACCAACCCATCTGAGGCCTGGGCCGCAGGTGGTGTGGGAGCAAGGGCCTGGCGAGGGCGGGGACATGGACAACGTGGTTACCAATTTCTCACTGCCCGTCTGAGCCCCATCAGGGAAGTCTGCTCTAAGCCCCAGGAAGAAACCCTGACTGTCCACACCAGGCCAGCAAGGTGACAATGCCCCTGGGTGGCTCTGCGTGAAGGGAGATGGAGCAGAGACAGCAAACCCGACCGACTGCCTCCCCAGCAGTTCCTGAGCAGGAGGTGGGAGCTGAGGTGTGGGGTGTCTGGGGGCCCAGTTCTCCATCTGATGTCAGAGAGGCCTTACAGAAAAAGAAAGAAAAGGACAGAAAGGCAGCTGTCCTCCTCGCTGAAGGAGAGTGGTCCCTAGACCTGGAGACAGGAAGACAGGGCTTTCTCAGGCCAAACAGTTTGTGTCCCTGTTGAAGGAGCTGTTGAAGGAGGGACAAGGTTTAGCCGAAAGGACGTGCCGTTCTCATGGAGAGGTGAGGTCTCGGTGGGGACCGGCCATGCAGAGGCACGTCCAGGACCCAGCTGCGGTCAGACCCAGCCCTCCAGGGTCCCCCACACACTCGTGGGCTCCATCAAACTGACACGGTGCTGTGACTTCACTCTTAGCACAGGGCCATGAACACAGTCGGAAGAAGGGATTGGACAGATGGGTGAGTCCCGCCTGCTGCTCAGCACCGGGCAGCCTCCCCTCTGTGCTCATGGGGGAAGCCTCACAAGGTGTGTTCTAGACCGGACAGCAGCCTCACCCTCCCTACGGTCATGAGCCTGGTGCCATGGCAGGGCAGGTGTGGGAGCCCACGTGATTGCACCCAGGAACGAGGGCCCTACTGGAGACAGTTGTCAATGCCAGGTGGCTCCCACTGGCTGGCATTCTGAAGGCCCAAGTGTTTTCTATCCCACACCCCAAAAACCCACCCATCTACTCTTCTTTTCTTCCCTAGCTGAGGCCTCCACATTTGCCAAAAGCCAAAACAATGCTAAAATAAAATGACTACACGAACAAGAGCAGACAAGGCCAGCTGTGTGCCTGGGCTTCAGCACTGGTGGGCAGTCAGTCCAGAGAAGAGACTTTCTTACACTCTACAGCTGCTGGACACCGAGGCACCACGTGGGGGAAATGACCGCCTCTGCCCACTCCTCCCAGTCCTTCCAGGGTCAGGATTTCTAAGGGAAATCGAGTCTGGGCATTCAGGGGTGGATGCACCAGATGCCAGTCACCTGTCTGTATTCCAAGTTAATTTTGTTCCCTGTATGAATCCATCTCAATCTCAGAAACAAATAACTGGTTTCCATTTTGTTTATACTGTGCTATGTATGCACACATGTACATACACACACACACACACACAAACTTGAATTAAGTGTGGCCTCTAAGAGACTTAATGTATTTCTTAGTGAACACATTCCATGTGGAACAGATGGATTCTATTTTCAGGGAAATTAGGAAATACAAATGTAGGAGTCATCACCATGAAGTTAAGTTGTTTAGGGAGGTCTGGCCCCAAAATATGGCTCCTGAAATCAGGTTTATTTTCATGAACTGGACATAGAAGCAGCAAATTTCCTCAAGGCCTCCCAGGACTTGCCTCCAGCATGTGTGTGCATAGCCAGAAGACAAAGGAAAACTGGGCAGCTTCTCCAGGAGGCCTGGACCCTGAGTGTACGCTGCCTGCTGGGTACAGGACCGGATTCCTTGGGAGGGAAAATCGAAGCTGGGGTTCCAGCCACTAGCTGGGCCCAAGGCAAGGAGCTGAGGGGCCCTACATGGTTTTGCACAACTGTCCTGCCTCCTGCTGCGGGTCACGCGGCCCTCATCCCATCTGCTCCTGGAGCCTCGCGATACCCTTACATTCCCACACTTGGCTGCTCCAAGGTGCCCCTCCCACCTACACAATCTCCAGGCACAGGGCCTGCCTTTGACTTTGGTACCATCGGCGTAGACAGAATCACGCACGCCTGCCCCGCTCCGGGGACTGCCTATCGGTGCTCCCAGGGGCCGGGTGCCGGCACCGGCCTGGGACCACTCCCACGCTCTGAGTTTATCCTCAGGCCTCTGCCGTGTTCCCCACCCTCCAGGAGGGGGTCCTCAGGTTCTGGCCCCACCCACCCCAGCTGGTCCTGAAGGTGATTTAAATCCACCCTCAGCCTATGACTGATGAAGGCAAATGGAAACCTCAAGATACTGTGTGAGGAAAGGCCACATGTTTCCCAACCTACTTGCTGCAGAAGCCAGGGCTTCAAATGAGAGCTTCCAGTGGGAACCTTCAAAGCAAACCTCAGCTGGGGAGGCAGGCTGTCTGGGCCCAGGAGCCCGCTTCTCACCAGCTAACTTCCAGCTACCTGCGGCTTGCCCCTTATTTATGTCACCAAACCAAACATTTTGAAACCAATTGCCTCTAAGGAGGCTAATTTTTTGCTTTTTTTCAGTTTTGTTGTTTTTTTAAATTGAGCCACTGAGGATTACTTTACATATACCCACAGGTCTGCACACTTGAGAATTATCCACTGTTGTCAGAGAGCTCACTAGGGCATGTGAGTGGCCCTTCCCTGTGACCACACCTGCCCACAGGTGCGCTGACAGGGCACCTGCCATGCACGCGTGTCGTGGGCAGGCCTGCCACACAGGTGGAGACCAGTAATCAGGGAATCAAAGGAACATGCGTGCAGGACGGGCATGCCCTGGAACTGAGATGGGTTCCCCCACCTGGGGGAAAACCCAAGCATGGGGCTGACAGGTCAAGCAATCCTTCCCTTGAGGGGCAGCATAAAGCAGGGATTTAATACTATTCCCAGGCCTCTGTGGGGACTACAGCATGGTGTTCTTATCAGAGGGAGACAGCCTGTGTCTCTGAGGCTGGCTGGCTCCTGTCCATGCCAGAGCCCACATATCAACCATGGAAGACAGGCGTCCTGGCCAGAGGGCTGAGCTCCTGCAGACAGCACCCTACACATGCGCCAAGATGCAAGAGCCAGAGTCCGGGATCTGTGTGGACCTGGAGTGCCCTCCCTGAGGACATCTGACCCGGGCCGAAGCTGGCCCTCTGCTCCCCACGTCAAGGGTGCCGACAGCAAGGCTCCAGAGTGAGGTGCCCAGGCTGGGTCTGCAGGAGGGGCTGGAGGCTCTGGGGCTGTCAGTCCCCATGGCACTGTTCAGCTTGTGAGCATGGCTTATGTCTGAATTACCCACATGCTTTGGAACAGACTTGTCTCTACAGTTTGGAGTTATTGCTTCGGTGACAGAAGGTGTCTGGAAGCCCTGGTGGCTTTAGAGTCTGATAAAGAAGACAGGCTCCAGTTGCTGGGTCTGTGGGGACTGCCACCCTGCAGGACACAGACCCCGGTGGAGTGGACCAGCCCAGGGCTGGCAGTCCATGTAAGCATTTGGAACTGAGGCTGTGTTCTAGACTACAAGAGGCATGCAAGGGTCAACAAGGGAATATGGGGTTAGTCCAAAGTGCCAAAGCTTCGCCAAGCAGGGGTGCAGGGCATTAGGAACATCACACATCTGGCTAAGGTGTGCCATTCACAAGGGGCAATGGGCTCTTCTCATTTTGGTAGAGTGAACAGGTGGCACCTGCAATGGGTGTGCTATTTACAAGGCATCTTAAAGTAAATAATTGGAGACAATCCTACTCGAATGGCTCTAACATCTGCACATGAATATTGTACAAGACTGAAATAAATAAGGCAGTATCACACATTTTTTCACGAATAAAAAGGAAGTCATTGTGTATCAGACCCCAAGGTACGTATGGCTAAATGCCTCCTGTGCCCATGGGAAGCGAGAGGGCCTGGAGTTGCTGATGAAGGAGCATCGCCATTGGTGCCAACACCCCTCACGGCCACCGTCTGGCCATCCCGTCGCAGACGGGGCCCAGATGGCCTCCTGCTATTCTGTAACAGCTGGCCTTGTCAAGGTGGGTGCTGGGGCCCAGAGTTCAGTGGACCCAAGGCCACACTAACTTCTGAGAGTCTCACAGGTGTCTGGTGTGGCTGGTGGGCTCTCACCCAGAGGCCAACACCGAATTTGTGCCTTGGCTGTGGGAGTGACAGCCTCCTCCTTGCAGGCAGAGGCCATGGCCCCTCACTTCCATGACCTCATGCTCGGAATCATCCTGACCACCCTGCCTCACCCACTTCTAAGAAGTCCCTGGTCACCCTGAACCCACCTGGACAGCTCAGAACCCTCTCCCCAACTTAAGGCCCATGCCCCCGATTCCACCTGCAGAGTCCCCCTTTGCTGTGTGACAGCGCGGACTCACTGTACTGTCCCCTCCCCCTGCACTGTCCTTGTGGCAGCTTGGCTATGACCTGCAGGCTGGTGGCAGGGTTCTCACAAGCCGGCACAAGCCACATGCTGATGGCACTCCTGTGGTGACTTGGTCCCTACGTGGGGAGGGGCATGGAATTAGGCCACGGAATCCTTCTCTGCAGGGTGATGGCCACTGCTGGCCCTGCACAGAGCTGGTTCTCAGGAGGCTCCTAGACTGCAGGAGGAGAGTCCGCCCATCCCGCCCACCTCTGCCCCGAGTCCTGCATTGCTAGCCCGGCCACATGCGACCTGGTGGGTGATCATGCTGTCTACCATGCGGAGTCCCTCCCTCAGCTGCAGCTGAGCCCTGCTCAGTGACGTGGCTGGCGGGGAGGGGTGGAGCCTGCCTGCATAGGAAGCCACATGTCACATGCTCACAGGGGGGCAGTGCAGGACACCACCAACCGTGCCCACAGGGCTCAGTCCAGCGTGATCTCCGGCTCCTCTCCTTAGTGGGGAGCCCCAGGGAGGGGTGGAACTCTGAGAATCAGGGAGTAGGGCCTCTCAGGCCTACTGGCTTTGAGGGAGGCTGGGTCATATGCAGTCCCCAGAGCCCTCTTGGCTGGGTGTCACAGCCTTGGGTCTCTGGACATCCATGTGGCTCCGTGTGCCCCCAGCATGTCCTGGCTCTCCAGCTGTGAAGTGACGGTGGAGAAGCCCGTGAGGGTGATTCCCGGACTTCCACAGAGTTGCCTGCGGTCACTCCCTGCAGACAGAAGCAGGGACACTGGCTGGACGGCCATAAACAAACTGGACATACCACGTAGGGGCTGGTGCTGGCAAAGAAGCAACGTGTGCTGCTCAGGAAGCTTTCTCATGGTCTGATTCACTGGCTTCAAAACCAATGCAGCCTTGTGCTGTTGCTCCGCACACAGAACCCCAGTTGCTGTGGCGCTGGTAAGAGATGGTGCCTACACCTCTTCTCCCTCCAGCAGCCCACTGCGGGTGGAGAAGGCGAAGGTCCAGGGCTCATGGGAGCCCGTGCCCACAGGCAGGGTGGGGGCGACACTCTGGCAGAGAGGGAGTGATGCTGGTCTTGAGAGAGATGGGGCTGCAGGGCCCCCAAGGATTCCAGGCCAGCCTCTGGCTATCTGCAAAACGCCGCTCTTGAAGAAAGCCAGCGTCACTGCCCTCTGTGTGGTGAGATGGGGCTGTACTGCATGCTGTCCAGTCCTCCTGCCTCGGACCCAGCCAGAATCGGGCGTGGTCCCAGCCCTCGAGGCCCTGCCTGGCCAGGCCTGACTCTCACCTGGGGTTCCTGCAGCCCGTGCAGGACTCAGCACCATGGGGCTGATGCAGCCCCAACTCAGGGCCTGATCTGTGGGCCAGGCCTCCATGGCTCCCCTGCAGCCCTGGAGGGCGCTCTGAAGGTCCTGTTCCTGGGCTTATCCAGCCAGCCCCAGGCAGCTGCCCCTCTGCTGCCACGGAGAGGCAAGAGCAACCACAGCTCCTGGGAGAGCCTCGGCATCCTAGGACAGGTTCTCCCTCAGCCGAGTTGCTGCTCAGCTGCTGCAGGTCATGCCCACACAGCCCCTTCCCCATCCTGGCCACCGGGCCCTGGCTCTGCTCTGCTGGCTGGGCTGGTCCCTGCCTGAGCCCCAAGGCCCTGAGCATTCTGCCCTGTGCCCCCAGTGGCTAGCGTGGGCTCCGCTAAGCCTCCTTTCCAGCTGCTCCAGGGGTCAGGTGCTGGCTGGGGGTGTGGGGGGCAAGCCCTGAGCCCTGCAGAGCCCCCAGGCCAGCTCTGACCGGGAGGCCAGCTGCAGGGGACACTGGGGGCCGGCCCATGGCCACTCGGGTCTGGAGGCTGGTTCTTCCGTAAGGACACAGCTTCCGCTCTGCATCGATGGCCCTGGTCTGGGAGCTGTTCCCGTCGATCCTGCCCTCCAGGAAGTAGGTCAGCATCTCGCCCTTGCCCTTGACACTGACTTTCCCCCGGCACACGAAGTGGTACGCCCCCCTGCACAGCAGCCGGTGGACGTCCTCAGTCACCTGAGAGGAGGGGTGGGCACCACTTTAGGTCAGCGGGGGATGCTTAGGGCAGGACCCCAAGTAAGACTCCCTCCACACCTGTCCCCAAAGTATATGAGCCCACAAAGAGGGCCAGGGCACACAGAGGGCCCCTAATGGGGTCAGCGTGGGCTCCACCTCCTGTTGGCCCCAGCTGAGCAGAAGAAGGCGGAGTTCACCATGGGGAAGGCAAGCTGCCCAGAGCCGGGCGTGGGTACCCTAGACACCAGCCAGATGCCTACATATAACCAGCTCCATCTTCAGCATTGTGAGCGGGATGGGATCTCTGGGCCAGAGGTCTCTGCGCTCACAGTCAACCCAGAGGCTCGGCTGGAGGGGGACCTGCTGCCTGCAGTCAGAACAACACAGGCTTCTACCCCTCAGTGTGGACGGGGTTCAAACCAACCAGCCAGGGCTCCTGGTGCCTCTGTGGGCTCAGATGTGGGGGCTCCCAGCATAGGGCGGGGGATGGCATGACAAGGTGCACTATATCCCAGTGCCTTTCTTAAAACCTGGGTGAATGCACATGTCTGCAAGGTCTGCAGAGGACAAGCCCCTCGGTGGTCCTGGGGGAGGAGCAGCACCTCCCAGCATCTCGCCCTTGATACTACCTTTCCCCGGCACGCAAAGCAGTGCATGCTAATAGGGCAGCAGGGTGCTGGGCATGGAGGCCTCAGGCAGGCCAGGCCACAGCAGGAGGGACCAGCCACACTCAGAGATCACTCTGCATTCACCCCGTCCCTAGAGGCCCCAGACGCCAGCCATAGCCACACCGGGACAGACACCTTCCCTTGAGGTCCCCGGAGGCTGGCAGTGCCCGGGTAGGGTGGTGAGCAGGCTCCAGCTGCACGTTTGTTCTAAGGGAGACCCTGGCAGCTTCTGCACCCGCACAGGCCGTGAACCCAGAAGCCAGTCTTTTAAGCCTTAGGAGGACTTCTGAAGGGTTTTACAGCCATCCAGCTGTCATCCCCTGAGAGCTGCCCACAGGTGCCTGATCAGGGGGCCCCACAGCATGGGAGGAAGCCCCTGAGGAAGCCCCTTCCCTTCTAAGGCAGCAGAGAGGTGGGCAGGGTCCTGGGGATGCTGGAGGGGCCTGGAGCGGCCAGGCCAACTGGGACCGTCACACTGTGCCCCCAACTCTGCACATGGTCGCATAGGGGCCCCAGGGCAAACCAAGCAGCAATCCAGCCCTAGCCCTGCCTGCAGACCACAGACACTGTCCTTTGGCTGTGGAAGAGGCAGGCGGGGAGGGAGGGTGTGGGCTGTGGGGTGTCCGGCTGGCCCTGCCCGCTCAACCCTGCCTCTCCTCCTTCAGGAGCGCCCACACCCTGGGGTCTATGAGTGACTGACCTGGATTCTGCCCTGGACCCCGGTGCTGTCCATCCGACTGGCCACATTGACTGTGTTTCCCCAGATGTCATACTGCGGCCTGCGAGCCCCGATCACCCCAGCCACCACGGGGCCAACATTGATGCCTGAAAAGCCACAGTATGGTGTGGTTATTGGTTATCAGGAAAGCTTCCGAGGAGGCGCTGCCCCTTTTGGGCTGTGGATGCCCGAGGGCACCAGCAAAAAGCCTCTTCCTAAATCAGAGACCCGCTGCACCGTGGAGAGGCAGCTCTGGGCCTGGGTCTGCACACCCCACCCTGCAGGCAGCCCGTCCTGGTCCTGACAGAGGACCGTCTCCTAGGACAGCAGCCCCACACTGAGTCCTGCCACCCAGAAGGCGGTCTCAGTCTTCAGGACTCTCAGTCTGTGGGACTGCAGTGTCCCCACTGTGGCCCCTTTTCCAGAAGGTAGCTCCTGTTTCCCTGGGTATCACCTCAGGTGTTTTGGGGTGTGGGGCCCAGAAGTATTCACAGTATCTTGGGGCCCTCTGAGGTGAGGAATAGAGGCTCTTTACCTTTCTGTGGCTCAGGGTCAACTGGCATGGGGAACGCCACGAGACCGGGGTGCCCCCACTCACCCCTACACTGTGTCCCGGCTGACACATTTTGAATTCGAGAATCCACACTTTTGAGCTTAGCCAAGGGCGTTAATAATGTTTCAGCCACAGCCTCATCAACCCCAGGGTGGAGCGGGAAGTGGGGAGGTATAACTGGGGGTGTGAACCAGGGAGCTCTGTCCAGAGGATCCACTTCCCGGATGGCTGGGGGTACTCAGAGAGTCCCCAGCCCTAACACCCACCTACGTGCCCAGCCATGTGGCACAGAGGCCAGCTCACCTGCCAGGTCCCCGTGGGACAGTGAGGACAGCATTCCCCAGAAGGGTCCTCAGATCCTGTCTCATCACCTCATCTATTGATGGGAGCCTGTGACCCAAAGGGGGGGGGCCTGGATGCAGGCGTGGGACACAGCAGGCACTGTGCCCACCAGCCGGCACCTCAGAGCCTGTGACTGAGCATATCAGGGCTCCAGCTCCTGGGGACATGGCTCACCCCCAAGCTCAAACCCAGCACCCAAGCTTCATTAAGGCCACTAGACGATGGAATCCTAAAATACCCCCCAGGCAGGAGTGGGAACAGTGCGTGGACTGAGAACAACAGCCAGGCTACATACCCACACGGAGCACAAAGTCGTTGTAAGACTGGTAGTTGATCTCATCCAGAACGTCGAACATTTCAATAGCAAAGTCCGCCAGAGTGCTGAGGTGGGAGGAGATGCACTTCTTAGCCTGGAGGTGAGCACACATGGGTTATATTTGGAGGGTGACAGAGTGATGTGTGAGGGGCCCTGCCTGCACTCCAGAGCACCAGGGGCCAGACCCTACCCCCACAGCACAGCAGCCCCCTGATATAAGCAAGGGCTGGCATGGTGCTTCTTCGGCCCATTCCACAGGCAGGGGGTGATGCAGAGAGACAGAAGCTCCTGGGGGCAGAGCCTGGACGCACCTGAGGCCATCTGAGCCCAGGCCAAGACCTCTGCAGGCGCGGGGGCAGCCCCGGAGTGGGAGACCAGACCTCCCAACTCCTGCTCAGACGATGGTCTTGGCCCGTCACACACGAGCAAAACCAGGTCACCCAGAGGGAGCCCGCCAACTGCCTCACAGGAGACCCCCTCTTTGAGTTGTGGTGCTAACAGAGCTTCGGTTTTGTGTAACAATGACAACAGTAATATTTTAATTTTAAAAATGGTATCAAGGGTTCTCTTTTTTGTTTTGGGGGATATTTTACTAGTCCTCAATGTTGGGGGACTTTTTTTTTTAATTAACTGATGATTCTTTTAGCACAGTTTTAAGTTTACAGGAAACCTGAGCAGATAGTACCGAGACTTCCAATGTATGCACCCCACCCCCAGCCCCACCCTGCAGGGGAGCCTCCCCTATCATCACCACCTTGTTTTAGGGCCTGGTGCTCTTGTTACTGCTGGTGAACACACACTGGCTCGTTATGATTGACTGACGCCCACAGCCTGCCTTAGTGTTCACTCCATGTGTGGCACATTCTATGGGTCTTGACAAATGCAGAATTTCATGTTGTGGTATAATACAGGATAGTGTCACTGCACGCCCCCCCCCCCCCGACCATCCCTGACACTACATGTATTCACCCCTCCCAAGAGCCCCTGGCAACCACTCATCCTTTCACTGTCTCCATACTGTGCCTTTCCCAGAGTGTGATAGTGTTGGAATCACAGAGGGTTGGCTCTCACATTAGCTTCTTTCACTTAGTGATACGAATAAGGTTCCTCCATGTCTTTTCATGGCTTGAGAGCTCATTTCTTTTTGGGACTGAATAATATCCCATTGCCTGGATGGACCACCGTGTATTTATCCATCACCTGCTGAAGGACATGATGGTTGTTATCAAGTTTTTGGCAATTATGAATAAAGCTATTGTAAACATCCGTGTGCAGGTATTTGTGTGGACATCAGTTTTCAATTCTTTTGGATAAATACCAAGGAGCAGGATTTCTGGATCTTATAGTAAGCATATGCTGAGTTTTGTAAGAAACTAACAAACATTGTCCATAGTGGCTACACCATTCTGCATTCCCATTAGGAATGAGTGAGAGTCCCTGTTGCTCTATATCCTTGTCAGCATTTGGTGTTGTCTGTGTTCTGGATTTTGACCATTCTCATAGGTGTGTAGTGGTATCTCATTGTTGTTTTAACTTGCATTTCCCCAATGACACAGATGTGGAGCATCTTTTCATATGCCAATTTTCCATCTGTGTATCTTCATTGCTGAGGTGTCTGTTCAGATCTTTTGCCCACTTTATAACGGAGTTGTTTTCTTGTTAAGTTTTAAGAGTTCTTTGCATATTTTGAATACAAGTCCTTTATTCAGATAGGTGATTTGCAAAGATTTTCTTTCAGTCTGTGGATTGCCTTTTCATTATAGTATCATCCACAGAGTAGAGTTTTAAAATTTTAATTAAACCCAACTTAACAGTGCTTCCTTTCATGGGACATGTCTTGGTGTTGTATTTAAAAGCCCATCACCAAACCGAAGGTCACCTAGGTTTCTCTAGTTATCTTCTAGTTGTTTTATACTTTTGTGGTGTACATTTACGGCCATGATCCATGCTGAACTAATTTTTGTGAAGAGTGTAAGGTCTGTACTTAGGTTCATTTAAAAAAATCATGTATAGATGTCCAGTTATTCTAGCCCCATTTGTTGAAGATGGTCTTTGTTCCATTAGGTTGCCTTTGCTCTTTTGTCAAAGATCAGTTGGCTATATCATGGGGGCTTATGTCTGGGCTCTCTATTCTGTCCCATTGGTCTACTGTCTGCTCTTTCCCCAGTGCCACACTGTCTTGATTCCTGTAGTTTAATAGGAAGCCGTGAAGTCATATTGTGTCAGTTCTACTTTGTTCTTACCCTCCGATATTGTGTAACTACTCTGGGTCTTTTGCCTCTTCATGTAAACTTAGGATCAGTGGGTCAGTCAATACCACAAAATAACCTGTTGGACTTTTGCTTGGGACTGCATTAAATCTGCAGATCAAGCTGGGAATGACTGACATCTTAACAATATTGAGTCTTCCCATGCAGGAACATTGAGTATCACTCCACTTACTCAGATCCTCTTTGATTTCTTTCATCAACTTTATAGTTTTCCTTATGGAGATATTATATATATTTTGCTAAATTTGCTCTTACTATGTAATTTTTAAGGAGTGCTAATCTAAATGGTATTGTTTTCAATTTCAAATTCCACTTTGTTCATTGCTGGTATATAGGAAAGCAATTGACTTTGTTTATCAATCTTGTACCCTGCAAACTTGTAATTGCTTACGATAATTATTTTTATTTTCTAGATAGACAATAATGTTATCTGTAAACAAAGACAGTTTTATTTCTTCCTTCCCAGTCTGTATACCTTTTATCTCCTTGTCTTGTCTTATTGCATTAGCTAGGACTTTCAGTATGGATGTTGAATACGACTGGTAAGAAAGGGCATTCTTGCCTTATTTCTGATCTTTGGGGGAAGGCATCTGTTTCTTGTCATTAAGTATGATGTTAAGCTACAGGTTTTTTGTAGATGTTCCTTATCAAGTTGAGGAAGCATCCCTTTATTTCTAGAGTTTGCTGACTTTTCTTTTTAAATAAGGAATGGGCATGGGATGTTGTCAATGATTTTTCTGCATCAATTGATATAATCATAAGATTTCTTTTCTTTATTCTTTTGATATGGTGAATTTCATTAATTCATTTTGATATGTTGAACCAGCCTTGCATATCTTGAGTAAATCCAAGTGTATAGCTTTTCTCATACATTGTTGGATTCAACTGGATATTTGTTGAAGGCGTATGTATTTGTATTTATGAGAGACACAGGCCTGTAATTTTCCTTCCTTTTAATTTCTTTATCTGGTTTGGTATCATTGTAATGTTGGACTCAGACAATGAGTTTGGAATCATTTCCTCCACTTCTATACACTGGAAGAGCTTTTAAATAATTGGCATAATTTCTTCTTTAAATGTTTAGTAGAATTCACCAGTGAGCCCATCTGGGTCCAGTGCTTTAGAAAGTTATTAATTATTGATTATATTTATTTAATAGATAAAATACTACTAAGATTATTTATTTCCTCTTGTTTGAGTTTTAGTAGATTGTGTCTTTCAAGGAATTGGTCCATCTCATCTAAGTTATGGAATTTGTGGGCCTAGAGTTGTGCATAATATTATTTTATTATCTTTTTAGTGTCCATTAGTTGATTACAGTGGCACCTTTTATTTCTAATATTAGTAACTTGTGTTTTCTTTTTTCTTGGTGAGCCTGGCAGGAGTTTATAAATTATATTGATTTTTCAAAAGCTAGCTTTTGACTTTGTTAGTTTTCTTTATTACTGTTTTGTTTCATTATTTTGTGCTCTGATTTTCTTTTTCTCTGCTTCAGGTTTATGTTGCTTCTCTTTCTCCAGTTTCTGGAGACACATTATTGATTTTCCTTCTTTTCTAAGATATGAATTAAATGATATAAATTTTCCTTTACATGCTGCTTTTGCTACATCCCATATATTCTGTTAAATAGCATTTTCATTCTTTTTAGTTAAAAATATTTTTTAACATTTCTCTTGAGGTTTTTTCTTTGACCCAGATGTCATTTAGATGTGTGTTGCTTAATTTCCAAATATTTTTGTTATTTCCCAATGATCTCCCATCAACAGATTTCTAGTTTAATTCCATTCTGTTCTGAGAACATACTTTATATGATTTCAATTTTTTTACATTTGTTAAGGTGTGTTTTATGGCCCAGAATGTGCTCAATCTTGGTGAATGTTCATGTGATCTTGAGAAGACTATGTGTCCTGCTGTTGGATGGTGTAGCCTACCCGCATGATTGATGGTGCTGTTCAGCTTAACAATCGTTAAGAATTTCCAGCCTGTTGAATCCACCAATTACTGGTGGAGGGCACTGGTCTCCAGCTGTGATAAGTGGATTCATCTACTTCTCTTCGCAGTTGTTAGGTTTTACCTGATATTTTGACATACTGTTGCTAAGTGCATATACGTTTAAGATTGTATGTCTTGGCACTTCTGGGAAGATGGCAGCATGAGCAGGGTGGCAGAAATCTCCTCCCCAAACCATATATATTTATGAAAATACAACAAATACAACTATTCCTAAAAAAAGAGACCAGAAAATACAGGACAGCACCTAGCCTGCATCTACACCTGAGAGGACTCAGCACCAAACAAGGCGGGTAAGATATGGAGCTGCGACCCGGTGGGACCTGAGCACTCCCCCACCCCAGCACACCAGCAAGAGGAGAGGATTCAGAGCCAGGAGGGAGTGGAAGTACAGGCCTGCGAAATAACCAGCCCTGGTGATCTGCACTGGGAGCACTGACACACATTGCATGGTGTATCAGAGATTGGAGACACAGAGGGTGCAGGATCTGAGCCGGGGAATGCACCGGGTCCTCCCAGCTGGCACCCCGGGACAAAAGAAAACTGTGCGCTTTTTTTAGAGGTCTTAAAGAGACAGAGTCCAAATGGAGGAGCAGGATCATCCCAGCACACTCAGCCCAACAGGCTGGGAGTCCTGGGGAATTTCAGACCCCTTGGCTGATGACTGGGAAAAAGTAGCCCTACTGAGACTTCCCACAGAGATCAGCAGCCTCCCATTTGTGCCCGCCCTGGGCAGAGCTACAAAGGGCACTGCGGAGTGGCTGCAGAATAGTGGAGCAACAGCGCCACCTACAGCATCCTCACAGAATTTACTCCCAGTGGGTGTCTTTTTTTGTTTTTTGTTTTTTTGGTGTATTTTTTTCTCTTTTCTTTTCTTTATTTTTCTCCTTTTTTTTTTAAAGAATTAAAGAGCCCACCTGACACATGTGGCACGTACCAGTGACCACTTCTATCGCCATGAAAAGACAGAGGAATATGGTACAAACAAAGCTTATCCAGACACAGACACCAGAGAGGGAGTCTTAAGGGTTGGATATGCACAATCTTCCTGAAAAAGAATTCAGAATAAAAGTCATAACCATATTGATGGATCTATAGAGAAATATGCAAGAGCTGAAGGAGGAAGTGAGGGAAGTCAGGAAAGACAATGCAGAAATGAGAGAAGCTATCGACGAGCTTAGCAGCAGACTGGACGAGATGCAAGACACTGTTAATGCAATAGAAATCAGAGAACAGGAATACAGAGAAGTGGAGGTAGAGAGAGATAAAAGAATCTCAAGGAATGTAAGAATATTAAGAGAACTGTGTGACCAATCCAAATGGAACAATATTCGCATTATAGGAGTACCAGAGGAAGAAGAGAGAGAAAAAGGGATAGAAAGTGTCTTTGAAGAAATACTTGCTGAAAACTCCCCCATGCTGGGGAAAGAAATAGTCTCGCAGTCCATGGAAGCCCACAGATCTCCCAACACAAGGGACCCAAGGAAGACAACACCAAGACACATAATAATTAAAATGGCAAACATCAAAGATAAGGACAGAGTATTAAAGGCGGCTAGAGAGAGAAAAAGGATCAAATACAAAGGAAAACCCATCAGACTATCATCAGACTTCTCAACAGAAACCTTACAGGCCAGAAGAGAATAGCATGATATATTTAACTTAATGAAACAGAAGGGCCTCGAACCAAGAATATTGTATCCAGCACGATTATCATTTAAATATGACAGAGGGATTAAACAATTTCCAGATAAGCCAAAGCTGAGAGAGTTTGCCTCCCATAAACTACCTGTACAGGATAACTTAGATGGACTGCTCTAGAGGGAAACACTCCTAAGGCTAAAAGGATGTCACCAGAGAAAATAAAATCATAGCAAAGAAAGCAGACCATCCAAATACTAACTAAAGGCAAAGAATAAAACACCTAGTATATAAAGAATGGAGAAGGAAGAATAAGAAGGGAGAGAAATAAAGAAACATCAGACTGTGTTTAGAATAACTGAACAAGAAAGTTAAGTTACATTGTTAGATACTAAAGAAGCAACCCTTGAACCTTTGGTAACCACGAATCTAAAGCCAGCAATGGAAATAAGTACACATGTATCGATAATCACCATAAATGCAAATGGACTGAATGCACCAATCAAAAGACACAGAGTAATAGAATGGATAAAAAAGCAAGACCCATCTATATACTGCTTGCAAGAGACTCACCTCAAACCCAAATATATATACAGAATAAAAGTGAAGGGATGGAAAGAGATATTCATGCAAACAACAAGGAGAAAAAAGCAGGTATTGCAGTACTTGTATCAGACAAAATAGACTTCAAAATGAAGAAAGTAGCAAGAGATAAAGAAGGACATTACATAATGATTACAGGGTCAGTCCAACAAGAAGATATAACCATTATAAATATATATGCATCCAACACAGGAGCACCAGCATATGTGAAACAAGTACTAACAGAATTGAAGGAGGAAATAAAAGCAATGCAGTCATTTTAGGAGACTTCAACACACCACTCACTCCAAAGGATAGATCAACCAGACAGAAAATAAATAAAGGCACAGAGGCACTGAACGACACACTAGAACAGATGGACATAACAGACATCTCCAGAACCCTACACCCAAAAGCAACAGGATGCACATTCTTCTAAAGTGCAATTGGAACATTTTCCAGAAAAGACCACATACTAGGCCACAAAAAGAACCTAAATAAATTCAAAAATATTGAAATTCTACCAACCAACTTCTCAGATCACAAAGGTTTAAAACTAGAGATAAATTTTAGAAAGAAAACAAAAAGGCACACAAATACATAGAGACTTAACAACATTCTCCTAATTAATCAATGGGTTAATGACCAAATCAAAACAGAAATCAAAGAATATATGGAGACTAATGACAACAACAACACAAAGCCACAACTTCTGTGGGACGCAGCAAAGGCAGTTCTAAGAGGAAAGTATATTGCAATCCAGGCCTATTTAAAGAAGGAAAAACATTCCCAAATGAATAGTCTAAAGACACAATTACTGAAATTGGAAAAAGAAGAACAAATGAGGCCCAAAGTCACCAGAAGGAGGGACATAATAAAGATCAGAGAAGAAATAAATAAAATTGAGAAGAATAAAACAATAGAAAAAATGAATGAAACCAAGAGCTGGTTCTTTGAAAAAATAAACAAAATAGATAAACGCCTAGCCAGACTCATTAAGAGAAAAAGAGAATCTACACACATAAACAGAATCACAAATGAGAAAGGAAAAATAATGACGGACCCCACAGAAATACAAAGAATTATAAGAGAAGATTATGAGAATCTATATGCTAACAAGCTGGAAAACCTAGAAGAAATGGACAACTTCTTAGAAAAATACAACCTTCCAAGACTGACCAAACAAGAAACAGAAAAACTAAACAGACCAATCACCAGCAATGAAATTGAGTCGGTAATCAAAAAACAACCCAAGAACAAAACCCCCGGACCAGATGGATTCACCTCTGAATTCTACCAGACATATAGAGAAGAAATAACACCCATTCTCCTTAAAGTTTTCCAAAAAATAAAAGAGGAGGGAATACTGCCAAACTCACTCTATGAAGCCAGCATCACTCTAATATCAAAACCGGGCAAAGACCTCACCAAAAAAGAAAATTACAGACCAATATCTCTGATGAACGTAGATGCAAAAATACTCAATAAAATATTAGCAAACTGAATTCAAAAATACATCAAGAGGATCATACACCATGATCAAGTGGGATTCATCCCAGGGATGCAAGGATGGTACAACATTCAAAAATCCATGAACATCATCCACCACATCTACAAAAAGAAGAACAAAAACCACATGATCATCTCCATAGATGCTGAAAAAGCATTTGACAAAATTCGGCATCCATTCATGATTAAAACTCTCAACAAAATGGGTATAGAGGGCAAGTACCTCAACATCATAAAGGCCATATATGACAAACCCACAGCTAACATCATACTTAACAGTGAGAAGCTGAAAGCTTTTCATCTAAGATCGGGAACAAGACAGGGATGCCCACTCTCTCCACTGTTATTCAACATAGTACTGGAGGTCCTAGCCACGGCAATCAGACAAAGCAAAGATATACAATGCATCCAGGTTGGTAAAGAAGAAGTCAAGCTGTCGCTATTTGCAGATGACATGATATTGTACAGAAAAAACCCTAAAGACTCCACTCCAAAACTACTAGAACTAATATCTGAATTCAGCAAAGTTGCAGGATACAAAATTAACACACAGAAATCTGTTGCTTTCCTATACACTAACGATGAACTAACAGAAAGAGAAATCAGAAAAACAATTCCATTTACAATAGAATCAAAAACAATAAAATACCTAGGAATAAACCTAATGAAGGAAGTGAAAGACATTCTGAAAACTACAAGACACTCTTAAGAGAAATTAAAGAGGACACTAACAAATGGAAATCCATCCCATGCTCTTGGCTAGGAAGAATAAATATTGTCAAAATGGCTATACTACCTAAAGCAATCTACAGGTTCAATGCAATCCCTATCAAAATACCTACTGCTTTCTTCAATGAACTGGAACAAATAATTCTAAAATTCATATGGAATCACAAAAGACCCTGAATAGCCAAAGCAATCCTGAGAAGGAGGAATCAAACAGGGGGAATTACGCTACCTGACTTCAAGCTCTATTACAAAGCCACAGTAATCAAGACAATTTGGTATTGGCACAAAAACAGACCCCAGACCAGTGGAACAGAATAGAAAATCCTAACATTAACCCAAACATATACAGTGAATTAATTAACAGTCAATTAATATTTGATAAAGGAGCCTTGGATATACAATGGGGAGATGACAGCCTCTTCAGCAGCTGGTGTTGGCAAAACTGGACAGCTACATGTAAGAGAATGAAACTGGACTACTGTCTAGCCCCATACACAGAGGTAAACTCAAGGTGGATCAAAGACCTGAATGTAAGTCATGAAACCATAAATGTCTTAGAAAAAAACATTGGCAAAAATCTCTTGGACATAAACATGAACGACTTCTTCATGAACATATCTCCCCGGGCAAAGGAAACAAAAGCAAAAATGAACAAGTGGGACTATATCAAGGTTAAATGCTTCTGTACTGTAAAGGACACCATCAGTAGAACAAAAAGGCATCCTACAGTATGGGAGAATATATTCATAAATGATGTATCTGATAAGGGGTTGACATCCAAAATATATAAAGAACTCATGCACCTTAACAAACAAAAAGCAAATAATCCAATTAACAAATGGGCAGAGGACATGAATAGACACTTCTCCAAAGAAGAAATTCAGATGGCCAACAGGCACATGAAAAGATGCTCCACATCGCTGGTCATCAGAGAAATGCAGATTAAAACCACAATGAGATATCACCTCACACCAGTGAGGATGGCCAACATCCAAAACACAAACAACAACAAATGTTGGCGAGGATGTGGAGAAAAGGTAACCCTCCTACACTGCTGGTGGGAATGCAAATTAGTTCAACCATTGTGGAAAGCAGTATGGAGGTTCCTCAAAAACTCAAAATAGAAATACCATTTGACCCAGGAATCCCACTCCTAGGAATTTACCCTAAGAATGCAGCAGCCCAGTTTGAAAAAGACATATGCACCCCTATGTTTATCGCAGCACTATTTACAATAGCCAAGTAATGAAAGCGACCTAAGTGTCCATCAGTAGATGAATGTATAAAGAATATGTGGTACATATGCACAATGGAATATTATGCAGCCGTAAGAAGAAAACAAATCCAGACATTTGCAACAACATGGATGGAGCTAGAGGGTATTATGTTCAGTGAAATAAGCCAAGCTGAAAAAGACAAGTACCAAATGATTTCACTCATATGTGGAGTATAAGAACAAGGAAAAAAAACTGAAGGAACAAAACAGCAGCAGACTCACAGAACCCAAGAACGGACTAATAGTTACCAAAGGGAAAGGGACTGGGGAGGATGGGTGGGAAGGGAGGGTAAGAGGGTAAAAGAGGCATTATGATTAGCAGACGTAAGGTGGGGGGGGCACGGGGAGGGCTGTACAACTCAGAGAAGACAAGTAGTGATTCTATAGCATCTCACTAC
>JAQQAC010012171.1:8952460-8966899 GCA_029783875.1 Phataginus tricuspis | reverse complement strand
TGATCTGAAGTTTGCTTTGTCTGAAATTAAATACCTACCTGAATGCTTTTTTATGGTGTCTCTGTACTTTCTTTGTTTTTAGTGCATCTTTGTCTTTATATTTAAACTGTGTTTCTTGAGAAAAATCTAATTGGGCATTGATTTCTTAACCAGTCTGACAGTCCCTGTCTTTTAATTGGTGTATTTAGTGCTCACATTTAAAGGATTATTGATACAGTTGAATGAATATCTCCCATATTTATAACTGTTTCCCATTCATTGCTTTTTTTTAAACATTTTCCTCTCTTTTTCTGACTTTTTAGGGGTAACCTGAGGACATAATTCTGTGTTGGGAAAGGGGAATATTCCATGGCACCTGGCTGGCAGGATGGGTGTGGAGCCAGCAGGGAGGGGCCAATGGAAAGAGGGGGCCCAGTGGGGAGAGGGAGGACTGACAGGGAGGGGCCAGCGGACAGGGGGCAGGGCTGGAGGAAGGCCCTGCCAGCGGCCTGTGTTGACTCCTAGGAAACTGTGTCTGCAGAAAGCTGGTCACCGCCCTAATCCAGTGCAGAGGTCAGACACAGGCTCAGAGCAGGGAGCCTGCCCAGGAGCTAGGGCAGTCTGGGGCAGAGCGGGGACCCAGTCCCTGAGCAGGCCGTTCTCACCTTGGTTCCGGCTGTGGGCACCAGCCCCACAGCAGCCATGTAGGTGCTCCCAATGGTCTTGATCTTCTCCAGATCCTTGTAAAAGTCTTTCTCCATGAGCTTTATTTAAAACACGAAACTGCTTAATGTTACACAACACAATTCACCACCGCCAGGAGCAAGTGCAGAATGGACAAACACATTCTGGAGAGCAATGTGTCTCCTCCTCTGTTGTGGGTCCAAGGCAAAGTCTGGGGCCAAACTGAATAAGCTTAGCCCTAAGGGGACTCTGCGAAGGCTTGTTCAAAGAGGGTCCAGGGAGGGGCCTGTGGAATGCATCCCAGCCCCCCAGCAGATGAACAGGGTCAACAGGCAGAGGAGAATGTGCCCCAGAGGAGGCAGATGAATAGTGGCACCCATCCTGGAGGGGACAAGGTAAGGGACAGCTGACAGGTGCCCACGCCCCTCCGGAGCCTGGTGCCCACCTCATCCCATGGCAAAGACCCTTCCTCATTGTCCCAGTCAGTCTGGGTTCCCACAGAGACAAAAGCATGTGCGTCTCCCACCCATGCACAGGGAGAGGGCTCGTTGCTGGGCACAGCTCAGGATTGGGGAGAGAGAGCATGCATGCCAGCCAGGCGTGGGGAGGCCCCTACCTCATCAAAGTCAGCAATGATCTCATTGAGGAGACGCAGACACTCGACACCCATGTTGTTGCCATCCAGCTCGATGTAGAAGTCATCAAAGTTAGGGATGGAGGCAAACATGACACCCACCTGTGAGTATGACTGGTAGTACAGGTCCTGGGGGCCAAAGGCTGGGTTAGTGGAGGGACAGGCTCAGATCCCCACACCAAGGAGGAGGGGCTCTGAGGGCACCAGGACGCTCACGGAGGCCCAGGTTCTGCATGGAGTGGGCGACAGGGGGGAGCACAAGGCGCCCTGCACAGCTGTAGGCCCAGCCAGAAGAAGGTGAGCCCTGGAAGCTCTCAGGAAAGCTGGCTAGGCCAAGCCTCAGGGTCTGGGCCTCAAACACAGACCTGCCATTTTGTGTTTGGTTGGGCGTCTGGGAGCCCTGATCTGGGGTCTCTGAGCTACTTCCAGCAGGAATGGCAGTTAGGAAGCTCTGGCCAATCCAGAGCTCTGAGCATGGCCTCCTGCAGCAAGCTCTCCAACGTGGGGCAAAAGGTGCCATGCTCTCTCCCAGACCACGGGGCCCCAGGCCCTGGCCCGTCTGCCTCTGGGTAGCTACTAGGGTCCACTTGACCTCAGTGCAGCCACACTGTGACAGGCTAGCAGAGAAGTCATGGCATGGGGTCACTCTGGTAGGGCCTCAGGCCCCAGACCTGTTCCCATCACAGCATTCTGGTGGTGCACCAGCTGGGTCAGGCCAAGGTGGTGCTATAGGTTCACTCACCATGTTCCGAGGGTTGGACATGAGGAAGTGCTGGGCAACATGGGCTGGCAGCAGGTTGAACAGGATCCTCTTGTTGTCCAGCTTCACCTTCTCCATGTCCTCTCGCTCTTCCTCTGCCTGGTAGGGGCACCCATGTTAGTCACCACCTGCACCTCTGCTGCCAGGCTCCACAGGGTCAGGCTCCCCCGACAGCTCCACCTGCTCCCAAGCCTCCCACCCTGCTCTGACCCAGGACCCTCTGCCCCTCAGTGTCATCCAGTCTCAGCAAAGACCTGCTGAATCATTTACCAGACTGACCCTCACCGCTCACACCTGGACATCACATCACCTGGACATCACATCACCTGGACATCTATCTGGACTATATCACCTGGATATCACATCACCAGGACCTCTCTTCACCTGTGCATCTGATCACCTTGACATCCAATCACCTGAAATTTGATCATCTGGACATCTCACCACCTGGACATTGCATCACCTAAACATCTCACCACCTGGATGTCTTATCACCTGGACTGCTAATCACGCATACATCTCACCACCTGGACATATTATCACCGGGATATCTAGTGACCTTGATATCAGATCATCTTGACATCAAAACAACTTATATACCCCATCACCTGGACATATGATTAGCTAGACATCTAATCACCCAGATATGTGATAACCCAGACATCTGATCACCTGAACATCCAAACAACCTATACATCTCATCACCTGGACATCATATCACCTGGACATCCCTTCACCTGGACGTATGATTACCTGAACACCGCATCACCTGGACATCTGATTACCTGGATATCTCACCACCTGGACATCTCACCACCTGCACATTGGCACATTGTATCACGCTGACATTTCACCACCTGGATGTCTGAGCACCTGGACACCTGATAAGCTGGATATCTCATCACCTGGACTTCTAATCACCCAGACATGCAATAATATATGATCACTTGGACTTCTCACCAACTAGACATCTCATCACCTGGATATTTCACCATGTGCACTGTTCATCACCTGGACATTTCACCACCTGGACATCTTATCACCTGGCTATTTCATCACCTAGACATCCAATCAACTTGACATTCAAACAACCTATACATCTGATTACCTGGACATCTAGTCAACCAGACATGTGATAACCCAGACATGTATCACCTGGACATTTGATCACCTGAACATCTGACCACCTGGACATCTCATCACCTGGATATCTCCTCATCTGGGCATTTCATCACCAGGGCATCCTATCATCTGAACATCTGACCAACTGGACATATGATGGGTTCCTCACTCCCTCCACCCCCGGGTAATGTCTGATGGCACTGGCTTACCTTCAGCACGAGTCCTGTTAGGTAAATTTAGCCAGGACCCCTCACCCCTGATGTCTCCTCAGTATTTTTCCATCCTCTGACCCCACCTACTCCTTGACTGGAAGCCTCATCTGCCCATGCTGGATTCAGCACTCTGCCCTGCCCTGTCTTGATGGTCCTGAATAGTGTCTGCTCCACCCCCTTTAACCAGCCTCATGAATCATTTCCTTGGGACATGCCTCTGCCTAATCATCCAAACTGAGCTTCAACTGTGCTGATGGACTGACCACACTGGGCTCTTCCCCGCCTCCACCTGCCAGTGACTACTAGATCACTAGTACAGGAACTGAAAAGGTCCACCAATTTCTGGGTAAGTCACCCCTCCAACTGCTGGAACTTTCAAAGGACAGACAATTGGGGGCTTTACCCGGCCACCTTCTGGAGACCTAATGCCTAGATCAGGTCTTCCTGAGGCATGTGCCCACGCCCAGGTCACAATGGCCCCAGGCAGCCCCCAATGTGCCCCCAAGCACTCTCACTAGCAATGCCCACACAGGCGGCTCACACCTCCCCAGGCTCCTCCTGACCCTAGAATCTCTCCACCTCCAGCAGGGGACAAGGAGGAAGTGGTGGGGACCTGGGGGTGGGACACACCAGCACTGAGGAGCCAGGCTGAGCACCAATGCTCTGGAGCAGGGCTGAGGCTCGGGGACCCTGCCAGGGGGACATGGCCGAGCAGGTGGTAGGCACGGCCCAAGTCCCTGGCCAAGGCACCTGCAGAGACCAAAGAAACCAACAGTGATGCCTGCCCCCCGGCCACTCCGAGGGCTTAAGAGGCGAGGCCAGCAAAATCCCTCTAGAGCCTGTGTCTGGGTGCCAACTTCAGAAACAGAAGCCATGGGTGAGTTGGTCACTCACCTCAGCTTGGGCACCTGGCTCCAAGCCGCACCCGTGAAGGATCAGCTTGGGGAATGTCTCTAGGGGGGCATCAGCATTCAGGGGAGCCAGAATCCCAAGGGGAATGACAACAGTACAGAGATGCGTCGCTGACGCCCGTGGCCGCCAGGGCCCGGGCTTGGAGGCAGGGTGCCCTGGGTCGTGTCCACATCATGGCTTGGGGACAGGCTCTTCTTTCCCTGATGTAATATGAGTGTCAAATATCCAATTTGAGAGGCATCACCCCTCTGGGTCAAAGGGTTAGGAGGGCAAGTGGAACTGAGTAAGCCTGGGAAAGTGTCACCTGTGTGTGGCATCCTTGTGACAGCAACAAGCAGACCGGTCAGCTACCTGCTCCTGGATTTTACTAAGAATTCTATGGGTTAATGCAGGAAGGGGCAATTCCCAAAGGTATTTTGCAGAGGTCTCAGGCCACAGGAGCCACGAGGGTGCTCCTGAGCAGAGGGGATGCCAGGCTGGGCTGGTGGCCTCCTGCAGGGTATGTTCTGGGACTAGGCATTCGAGTGCAGTGCCGCCAGCTGTGGGCTTCGTCCTGCCTGAAATTGGTGGTCAGGCAGCAGGGAGGGCAGGAGAAGGAGCCAGAAGCTACAGGCCGCCGGGGAGCAGCACAGGCCCACAGGCAGGGGATGCAGCCGTGGGCAAAGTTCAGAGGGGCTCAGCGGCAGGGCTGAGGGAGGAAAAGCGTCAGGAGGAAATGGGGCCCCTCGCGGAGGACAGGTGCCTGCCCACAGCTGACACGTGTGCATGAGCGACACAAAAGGAAGATTTTTGAAGGAAGAGATAAAAGGGAAGTAAATAATACTTTTAAAACAACAGTTTTATTTACAGACAGCACAAAGATGTTTGCTCCGTCCAAAACAGTATTAATGTTAATATTTTAACGAAAGCCATGCCTCTGATATGCTGCGGCTCTTAAAAAGAACCTTGTTTTGTCTCTGTGATGAAAGCTTTGGTTCTCGGTTCAGTTTATTTCCATCTACTTGGAATTCACTTAGATTTACGGCCTGTCAGGGTAGCTTCTGTCCTAAATTCTTGTTTAGTTTTGAATCCACCCACAGATGCAAAGGTTTCTGTTGAAAGTTGACTAATAAATGTCCATCTTCTTACGAACTAAGCAGAAGAAGTTTACTGTCATATTTTTCATAGTGCGTTAGATGAAAATGCGCTAAAGTATTCTTTCTGTAGGATTTTCCAGGAAACTAAGTATTCGTTGTCCTAGGGACATACATTATTCCAGGCAAGTGACAAAGACACAACCAACATCCAGCTTAAAAATGTTTTCTCTTCTGCATAGTTTCCTTCAGAAGGCATTTCCCTTCTCATGTGTCAAAAATCTGACCTCTGCCTTGAGGGGACAGAATAAGGGAGCTGACGTCTCAGAGACTGGGTACCTGGTGCACCTGTGGTCTATGCGGCATCCCATAAGGGCTCCCTCAGGAGGGCTGTCCTTTGGTAAACAGAGCAGAACCCAAGATAACTCCCTTACCACTGATGGCGAAGGACTGGGGACTCTGACGGTGACCCCCCAAAGTGCTGCCAAGTTTCAGCCTAACCAAGCAAACCGGCGGAGCCCACTCAGTGCCTGGCATCAAAGACGTGCTCACTCAAAATGAACAACCACTTGATGTGGGCACTGGCCTTGCGCTGCCGGGAAGTGACACCCCTGCCTCCATCCTGCAAGTGGCATCTTCCAATTTTCGGGAAGTGTATTTCTTAAATTTCAGAATGCTTCCTGATGCAGTGTTAGGGTTCTCCAGAGCAAAGATGGTAGGACATGCAGGAAGGGCATCATTACGAGGCATTACCTCATGTGGCCTTGGAGGCTGAGAAGTCCCCTGCCTGTTCTCTGCAAGCTGGGAGTCCAGAGATCCGGGGGTGTAATGGAAGCTCAAGCCCAAAGGCCTGAGAATCAGGACAGCCAAGGGCAGAACGTGGATGTCCCAGCTCACCAGCCAGGCAGGTGGGTGGGGGCTGGACCCCTCCTATTCAGGCCCTTAACAATCATGAGGCCCCCCACAATGGGGAGGCCGTCTGCTTCACTCAGCCCACTGGCTCCAATGCTGTCTCATCCACAGACACACCTGGAATCACGTTTGGGCAAACACATGGGCACCCAAGGCCAGTGAGATGCCACATAAGCTATCAGAGATGTCTCCTTCCAGAATGCCAGTGAGCTGACTTGCATGCCATCTGGGATGCATGCACCCTCTCCAGGGGCATGCTGGCTCTGAGAACCACCTCCTTCTAGGCAATCACTGAGAGCGCCTGAGACAGGGTCAGCAGCCCCCAGGTGGGCAGAAGAACTCAGTCCCTAACTTGGGGCTGAATCACCCCACGTTGCATTCCTTTGATAATTATTGTCACCTGGGCATCAAGTGCTCTGCACCACAGCATCAGCTGAGCACAAGGATCAGCGAGTGGGCTCTCTCCATGCAGAGCTTCCTGTCCAGAAAAAGCCCATGGGCAGGGTCTGTGCTGACCCACCTTCGAGAGGCAGTGAAACCTGGGGCGGGAGCACAGCCCCATGCAGGCAGGGAGGACGCAGGCAACTCTCCCAGTGTGGGGTGAGCAGACATGGAGGGGAAGGTCCCTCGGGAGACTGGGCTCTGGCCTTAGCAGGCATATGGCAAAGAGGAGCTCCCATGTTGCTACACCACGGGCCTGGCAAAGGTGGCTGCATCATGCCACCTGGCCTCTAACTGCTCAAACTCACATGTCACTGTGATTGTAAGTGCAATAGATGCTGTTGCAAAAATCAGGAATTTTCACAACACACAGACACAGCAAAATGGAAAGCATGCATGCCTCTCAATGGAGAAACCCAGTGACACTGGGGCCAGAGGGGTCTGAAGTCACAGATCCTTGAAGCAAGAGGCTCCATTTTCCTGGGTCTAGCAACAGTTTGCTCTCTTTTTGAACAAGGAAGGAAGGAAGGTGGCAATTTCTATACTTGGGAGGAAGACACAGGTGCCTCACTGGCAGGATGGGAGCTCTTCAGCTCTCAAGTGAGCCAAGGGCCTGCAAGCGAACGGTGTGCTCAGGGTCGGGAGGACGTCCTCCTCCTTGGGTACTACTCGGTGGTGTGGAGCTCATCATGCTGCTCCCTGCACAGGGTCTGTGCTGCAGGCAGATGGCAGCTCCCAGACCACTTCTGCACAGAAGATATTCTGAGCCCTCCTACCCTAGGTCCATCAGAAAAGCCCCACTCATGGGTTCATGGGAAATCCTGGCAGCTATGGAATGAGGTAGATCTGCGGCTGTGTGGCCAGCACCCAGCACAGACTCAGCACCCATCCTATGCCACTCCCCTCCCGACCTCCCCTGATCTGACAAGAGCAGGTTTCCAAGGGGTGGTGTGTGTCACATCAGTAGGACTCAGCATGCGTGAGCTCTCCAGCCAGTTCCAATCTCTGGCACTTACTCCAGCCCTTGCCCTGCCTGTTATGTGGGAATAGTGCTCACCAGCCTGTGAAGATCTGTTTCTGGAAAAGCAGGTGTCATAGAAATTGCATCTAGAAGCAATGAAAAACCAGACAGGACAAAGAAAACAGCAACTTCACAAACACTGGACACAGGGTAGTGAAAGACCATGTCCGTGAGAGAGGGCCCAGCACAAGGGGGGTTGGGGGTACCCCCAGTATTCTGGGGATGCAAACAAAGTTGAGGGAGAAGCTGAGGCAGCCACAGCTCACAGGTTCTGGAGGGGAGAGGCCTCTAGAGCTTGCAGAGTGATATTAAATACTGATCAGCACAGGCCAGGGGAGAACCACCCTAAAGGGAGATAGGGAAACCCACAGCCCACTCAAAGCTGAGAACAGTTCCTCTTCAAGAATACAGCAAGAATAGAAAACCTTATGATTCACAGGGCATTGATAGTGGGCAAAATTAATCCTGGAATAAATGCTCTTCTGGTTCTTCCTAACACAGGTTAAAGGCAAGATGCTGAAGGCTCAAAGTGCTGCCAAGTAACTTATCTGGGTTGCAAAAAAAGGATAAAAATATTTGACATTCTGAAAGGAAAAAAGATCATCAACCTAGAATCCTATGCCCAGCAAAAATCTCTCTAAACCATGAAGGAAGGCAAAATAAAGATTTTTTTCAGACATGCAAGAATGGAAAGAATTAATCACCCACAGACACAGAAGATCACCGGAATACATGAGCAAAAACCGGGAGACCCGCCCAGTTTGGCGCAGTGATGGCTGCAGACGCTAACATTCCTTCAGAAACTGACAGTGTCTAGCGGGAAGTCAGTAACAGTGGCCTGAAAAGCACCGTCTATCAGCCGACTAGACTTCACTGACACTCGCAAAACATCCTCCCACACCAAAGGATGTATGTTCTTTTCAAGGGCGCACAGAACAGATGGTACTGCAATTCTCAAGAAATGTAGAAGGATTCAAGTCACATGAGGCATCTCCTGTACCCGGGGTACAGCTAATAAGCAGTCAACATCAGAAAGACTCTGGGGATTCCTCAGAGAAAGAATGTAATTCTTCATATCTTCGGGTCTAAAGGAGGAATCAAAGGGAAAATTAGGAAGTTCTTCAAACTAAATGAAAATAAAACCATGTATCATCAAAGTGTGTAGGACTCGGCTAAAACAGCACTTAGGAGACACTTAAACGCTATGTTAGGGGAGAGGAGAGGTCTCTCAAATTACCTTAACAAGCTAGAAAATAAGAGTAAACGAAACCCAAAGTAATCAGAAGAAAATACATAATAAAAATCAGAGTGAATTCTGTGAAACAGAAACTCCAAAGTAATAGATACAAACCAACAAAACCAAAAGCTGTTTCTTGAGATGATCAGCGCAATGGCTAACCCTCCAGCCAGGCCGATCAGACTTCAAATCCCACACCAGGAAGAGGAGAGGGGCACCAGGACGAATTCTATAAATATTGATGGGTTAGCAAAGGAAGGTTTGAGTAATTGCATGTCAATAAAATCAAAAATTCTCAGAAGAAAACAAAAACTTCCAAAACTACCTCAAAAAAAAAAAAAAGAGTGAGAACCTGAATAGCACTTCATTGAGAAATTGAGTTTTAGTTAAAACCTTCCCCTCTCTAAGTATAAACACACACATATATACAGAAAAACCCAGG
The DNA here is from genome assembly GCA_029783875.1 of Phataginus tricuspis. NCBI lineage: Eukaryota > Metazoa > Chordata > Mammalia > Pholidota > Manidae > Phataginus > Phataginus tricuspis. The sequence continues at coordinate 8,957,470 of JAQQAC010012171.1, read as the reverse complement.
CCCATGGGGTTTCACATCACCAAACATTTGAGGGAGAAAAATACCAATTCTATAAGAACTCCTCCAGATACCTGAGAGGGGCGGGCCGCCTCCCCACTCGTTTTGCGTGGGCTGGCTTCCCCTGGGAGCAACGCCTCATCTGGGCCAGATGTTGTAAGAAAAGAAAACTACAGAACAGCATCACTCTGAATAGAAGTGCAAATATTCCTACCACGTCAGCAAATGCAGTCCCACAATATATAAAGTTGGGGCTACGTCACAACCAGGGCAACGGTGTCCTGGGAGGGAGAGTCACTGATTTGGTTTCTGAATGCCTGGCACTGCAGAAGCAGACCTCCCGAAGAACCAGCTTGCAGGGGCACACACCTGCCCCCAGCCAGCCCTCCCTGCCTCCCCAAGGCCAGACCCTCAACCTCCAAGACTCGGTTGGGTATTGTCCCTGGAGGCTGGTGTCACCATCCTGGGGATGTCTCACTGCAACACTACTGTTGCTGTGCCGGGACCATCTGAGACTGACACACTGGCAGCCTCCGGGCACCAAGGACAGACACCTTGCATGGCCTTGAGGCCTGACACCATGGGAGCCCCGCATCCAGGCCTCCTTCCCAAAAGTGCTCATCTTATTAAAATCAAAATTAAAATTGCCATCATGATTACCTACTGAGTCCAAAGAGAACAGCTGCACTGGAGCAAAAGCACTCCCATGGCTACAGATCGGGAGGTCGAGGGCATCATTTCAAGGGAAAAGCCTATCTACTTATGTAGGTTTATATGACCGGCTGGCATCAGTAAATAATTAACCCACCAAGTCTTTGGCAATTTTGCAACAGTTTGATGCCCTCTGATATCTGTGTGACCTACTTAAATATCCAAAGGGCAAAGTCTAGACATTTCCTGTGTTGCTGGGTTTATGGGAAAGTGAGGTGGCCTTTTTTGCACCCTTGGAAAAACATGTCACTGTGTTCCATGCGGACAACACTCCCCGTGACGTCTGGAGGTTCTCTCCTGGGCTGCCTGGCGGGTGTGGCCAGGGGTGTCCTCAGCAGAGCATCCCAGGGCAGGGTCAGCCACCATGCTCAACACCAAAGGGACCCCACGGCCAGGAGGAGCCCTTGCCAGCCCAGAGGAGAGAACACGCCTTCTGGGGTCCCAGCCAAAGAGCCAGCAGCCGGGTCCCAGCCTGCTTTGTGAACGCGGTGGGCTCCTCCTGGCTTACCCTGGGCCACTCTTCTCAAGCTCTGAGTAGCGATTCGGAACCGAAAGGCCTTAAACCAGAGGGCTTACTGATGGTGGGGTGGCCGCATCTCAGGGACTGGCCAGCCTGGTCACCCTGGTTAGCCAGCTGGAGCCGGACAGGACAAGTTTCTCGGCACAACCCGCCAAGCCATGGAGTGGCTGCTATCCTTTACCTGGCGGGGCTTCAGCAAACTGAGCGACCAGGCGTCCTCTCCAGGAACCACCTGTGCAGGCCTCTCCCTGGCATCTGCCCTGCATGGACCCCCCAGGAGACTCTGCCAACAGGCTCCGCACCACCTGTTCTGGGTGGCTCAGGCAGGGAGGAGTGCCAGCAGGAGCTTGGGTGTGTGACTGGGCCCCCCGGCATGGTCACTGTAGGCTGGCCGTGTCCCTTGGCCCAAAGGAATCCTGTCTGTAGCCCTCTCTGTCTCAAGTTCTTGGGACTGCTCCCCCAGCCCTGAGGCTGGCGTGGGGACACTGCACACCCACCCACCCACATTTCAGATGTCCAGACATCAACAGCTCTTGGGACCTCACCAAATTGGAGCATGCCCTCTGCCCTCCGCTCAGACCGTGACATATGCTGAGAACACTCCCCCCTCTGTCTTGGCCGATTAGGGGTCCTCAGGGCCACTTCCACGGCATGTTCCTAGTGGCCCCTGTGACCATGTGGGTGCTTCCCCACGGGTCCTCCCAGCGCCCCTCAGCTCCATCGCCTCCACTGCCATCCACCTTTCCGACACTGGGGTGGGATCCTTCCATGCTTGCTTGGGGCCGTGGGTCATCCCTACCCATGGAGAGGCCTGGCCTCTTCCTTTTGGGCTCTGACCCCTGGCCGCCTCCCTGCCGCACTCCCACCACACCTCTGCTGATGCAGCCCTACCCCACGCGTCTTATTCCCTTCCATCAACACCAGCACCTCATGCTCCCCAGTTGAGTCCTGAGCATCCTGGATGCCCAGGGAAGCATAGGCTTTTCCCAGACCCCTGGCTGGGCACTTGCAAATGAGCTCACAGGTCTGTGGCCGGGCTCTCGTGCATGGTGATAGTGGCAGCCCTGGTCCCTCTGGGGGACCAGCTAGCATCAGGCTCCCACATGCACGTTTGCACCTGAGCCCCACGTCTGCCATGGGAATCCGGGTCTGAGTGGTCCAGACAGCCCACCCTCCCCACAGAGAGGGGGCCAAGGGCTCAGGATCTCAGCAGCCCCCGCCCACCCACCCAGAATCCAGAGCCCAGGTGTGGAGTGAAGACCGGCCAGGCCTGGCTTAGGGCTCCCCGGGCTCCCACGGTGGGTAAGAAGATGACAACAGAGGCAAATCCACAAGGACGGAAGGTGGACTCGCGGCTGCTTAGGGTCAAGGGTGGGAGAATTGGGGTGGCTGCTAATGGGCGCAGGGCTCTTCAGGCCACGTAAATGCTCTACAGTGATGGTAAAGGTTGCACACCTCTGAACAGTGAACCACTGGACTGCAGGCTTCTTCTCCCAGTGAGTCACAGCTCATCAGGTTTAGGTAAAAAAATAAGCAAATGGAGTTTCTCTGCTGGCACATCCATGTGTGCGCATGGGCAGCATATAAACACACACACACCACTGAACGATCCTCATGGCCTCAAGGTACGCCCTGCCCGGGTGTGCGGCCAGAGCCTGCCCGGCCGCCATCTCTTTTCCGGGTTCATTCGATTGAAGGGAACAACAGTTGCACCTGAGTGGCCTCTGCCTTTTGCCTCTTGCTGTGCAGATGGCGCACCTGGAGGGCGCTAGAGCCAGCCTACTGTGTGCCAGGCCTGCAGTGACTGTGTCAGAAGGGACTGCAATTTATCCTGTGATGGAAAATCTCATGTGTCAACCCGACTGGCCATAGGGCACCCAGAGGGCTGGCCAATGTGGTTTCTGGGTGTGCCTCTGCCCGGTCCTGACCCCAGGACTGGGCTGCCAGCTGCAAGCAAGTGCTCCTGGCATGGGGATGCGTCCACCTGCCTCGAACACTGCTCTGACCCCAGGTATCCCTGCTCAGCCACACAATGGCTGCCTGGCCCTGAGCAGGGCACATCCGTGTCCTGTCCCAGCTGGAGCCCTACTCCTGGGCAGGGCTCTGTGAGCATCAAATAGATATAAATGCCTCCAACAGCAAAGAGCTGCTTCTTAATGTATGAGAACAAGATACCTCTCAGCTGGCAGTCATCAGCCACCACCTACTGCCAGCCCCGACCCACCTGCAGATGAGGAAATCAAGGAGCAGTCAGGGGTCAAGAAGTTTGCAAGTTGTGCAGATGGAGTTTGAACCTGGCATCCTTTGAATCCATCAGAAAGCTGACGGCCTTGTGGCCCAAAGGCTGGGGACATGGAGCAGAGACACCAACCCTGAGGCCTGCGCTGGGCCCAAAAAGGGCCCCCATGTGGCTATATGGCAGGTGCACTGCACAAACCTCTAAGGGCCCCACCTCTCCCTCAGGCCAGGGCTGAGGCCAGCACCATGTCCCGTGCCCATCAGCCCTCCTCGGGCCTCTGCCAGAACTCGCCAATGCACAGTTTAAAAACACCTGCCCTAACTGCAGGCCGATGGGTGGGCTGCGTGAGATTTGGCATCTTCTATGACCCTGAAGAGATGTCCACCTCTGTCACACCCACCCAGTGAAGGCTGAGTCCCTCTGCACCAATGTCCCTCTGCCAGGATGCCCTTGTCAATGGGCAAAATCACCAACAGACGGCTTGTCAGACTCCCCAGACTCCAGGCACCACCTTCCCACTGGCCCCTTCCTCCTCCTCTCTGGCACGGGCCTCTTCCACCTGGGCAGTGCCACCCAGACACCCACCCCCAGGGCCATCTTAGCCAGCCCCCCAGGCAGAGAGGGCCCATCTCACCTGTGCCGCCCAGAGGTAGTCCAGCCGCAGCTTGACATCCACCTGCCGGGCGTGCAGGGCCAGCGTGCATGAAAAGAGCAGGATGGCCAGGATTGGCTCGAAGCTACGCCTGGACACTGCACCACCCCTGGGGCGATGAAGGAGAAACCCCATCAGTGCCAAGAACATGACACCTGCCCAGAGTGCCCCCTGGACAGCTGACCCAGGCCACGGCCACATCTGACCAGGAAACCCGAGGCCCCAATGCGGAAATGGAGAAGCCACCAGAGTGATGAGTTTAAGGACACACCAGCACACACACAGGGCACCAGGCACGGGCCTCCCACCTCCACTGCTCCGCGGGGGAATGTGCACCTACCCCTCGGCCTGGGTGTACCCACTGAGCTCCAGGACCAGGATGTGGGACGTTGTGAGCACGCAGAGCAGGATCGTCTTTGGCAAGGAGGAGACCCGCAAGAATACAGCTAGCGGGAGGGTGCCCACGAGGCCACAGAGCAGGGCGTGAGGCGCAGACTCGCAGGACATGGCGGGTAGTGCTGAACTCTGGCCACGGGATGTCAGGACCATCAGGGACCCATTGGGATTGGAGCCCCAGGCCCAGGGCAGACAATCCACCTGGAGCAGATAGAAGGTCCTGCTAAGAAAATGCAGCTGGCCCTGTGCCCCAACCCCGGGCAGCCGCCTCCCCTCAGACCCACCCCCCAGGAGCAGAGCGGGCCTCCACCCTCAACCTGCTCACACCCTTCAAGGGTCCTCCATGGAGAGCCTGGAGCAGGAGCCCAGGACAGGGGCAGAGGGGCACAAGCCCCACCGTCTTGCTCCAGGCACTCACCCCTGGCTGTTGCTGCTTCCACACCACCCCGTTCCTCCCACTTCCACTCCGCTACTCCTAACTCCCTCCATCCTAGT
>JAQQAC010012171.1:8870242-8945648 GCA_029783875.1 Phataginus tricuspis | reverse complement strand
TGAGCTGCCACCATGGGCTGGGTGTCTCCTGGCCCAGGAGCCACAGAGGGAGATGCAGCAGCTACAGGATCAGGCCAAGCAGGCCCTGGAGGCACAGGAAGTTACATGAGGAGGCCCAGAGGCCATGGCCCCACGCTCTATGCTGCCCCTCTCTCCCAGCCATACCTGAGGCCTCGGGGGGCTGCCCTAGCATCTGCTGATCTGAAGAAGGGGAGGCACAGGCGGGTCTGCAGAAGGCTGTGCACTATGTGGAGGCACCATCCGTAGTGGGCAGTGGCCCTGCTTGGCCCCTCCCGGGCTCCCTGAAGGACAGCGTGAGAGAAACCCTCCAAGGGGGGGGATTTTCGGTATGGCACTGGGCCACTCCCTGTCCTGGGGGGACACGAGCCCAGCATGAGATTGCAGACCAACTCAGGACTTCACCAGTGGTTTGCTGGACAGTCAGGAGCCTGGAAGCAGCGCGACAGGACACGGATGACACAGAGGCCTGGGGCAGAGCTATGTGGAAGACCTCCAAGTGGTGGAAACATGGCAATACCTGTGTCCTGTGTGAGTGCTCAGAGGAGACTGATGACCAAGTGGACAGGGCGGCCTATTCTGGGAGCTCAGTCAGCCTGTTTCCCCAGCCACCTCGTCACTGCCCAAAGGGCTCATGAACAAAGTGGTCGTGGTGGCAGGGATGGAGGCAATCATAGGCTCAGCAATCTGAACTTCACTCACCATGGCCAACCGGGCTACAGGCACCTACTCAGAGGAGGCCCAGAGGCCATGGCCCCTCAGAGACCAGCACTGAACCCCTGGCATGGCACCCTTCCCAGATGGGAGACACAGGGGACGACTTCTGGGAGACGCCATCCATCCTGGCCAGGGTCATGGCACAGCTCCATTCAGGCAGCCAAGTCCTGCCTCTCTCGCTCTTGTGGTCGGTGGCCTGTTGACCGCATTGAAACACGCCCATCACAGGAAGGGCAGCACCCATCGGGAGAAGCACTGCGGACATGGATTTGCCATCCCCACCCAGACGCATCTGAAAGCCCCCCACCACAGACATGCAGAGCGCCTGTCCTCCCCAATTCGGCGAGTGAACGTGGCAGTGGGTGCATGCTGATGTAATTCACTGGCTGTACCGCAGCTCGGCCATCCTGAACCAGATGGAGTCACAGAACGCAGAAAAGGCTTGCGAAGACAGTCATGGTGCCAAATGAATGGCAGTGTCTTGCGGGGTTGGGGTAGTGTCCTCCAAGACTCAGTGATGTGCTAAACCAGCATGCAACAGAGGCGGTCCTGGCTTTGCAAGGTCCTGCAAATGACCGTGCAAACTGGAATCCAGGATCCTTAAAACCTTTTGTCAAGACATAAAAACCTCTCTCACTGTTGGTTATAAATGTATAGAAAAATAAAAAGCAATGAAACGAGTGTGTATCTGGTATACTTGTGATGGGCATTAAAGGGTCCCTAGGACTTCTCCTAGTTCCTGGGCCAATGACCATGATGAGGCACTGCCTCTGGGGTCACACGGAGTCCCAAGTCAAAGGGGTTTGCAGATGTGACTTGGCTTCCCGATCGGCTGGCTGTGCGTTACTCAGAGAGGCTGATGGAAGACACAGTTCATTCGCTCCAGGCCTCTGAAGGCTGCAGGGCAAGACCCGGAAGGACTCCACATGCCGTGGCTGGCATGGAGCTGAAGGAGACCATGTGCCAGATGGGACAGCAGCCACTGGGCACTGGGACTAACAGTCCTACAATCGCCCAGAACTGGATTCTGCCCACGGCAGCCTGAAGGAACCTGAAAGTGGGCTCCTCCCCAGACTCCCGACAAAGCTCACAGCACTTCCACTTTGGCCCCACGGTGCCCAGAGCCAGAAGCCAGCTGGTGGCGCCCGACCTCTGACCTCCAGAGCTGCAATCACTTGTCAGGCAAGTACAGAAAGAGAAAACAGATGGTGGAAGTGTAGTGTTACCATAACAAACCCAAAGGTGGGGGTGGCTTGGGCCCAGCAGTGGGGCAGGCGGGAGACAGTGTGCCCAAATGGCCGTGGCCGCTGCACACACCCATCCCCTCCTCTCCCGCCCCCGACCGTCAGAGACGGAAGTCAGCCCCACAACAGGGAAGACCAGTCCCTGCAAGGATCTTGTCCGCACGGGAGGGAGGCCATGGAGAAGGAAGCATCCAGGTCCTTTTGTGGGAGATGCCAGAGAGGCATCCTCCCACCCTGGACGTGCTGGATGGACGTGCGGGGGGCTGCTGACGTCTCTGGGCCACCCCACAGAAGGCCGGCCTGGGTCTGAGAATGCCCACACTGGTGTCAGGAGGACCAGGGAGAGGCAGGCCAGTGGAGAGTGGGGTCGCTGGGTACAACCAACCGTGGGCCCTTCCTGCCTCTGGGCTTCCACATTCCTTGGAAATGTGGACCAACAGATTCCTTTCCCTTAGGACCTTTCGAGTCAGCTATTCCTTTACTCACAAAATAAAATCCCATAACGTCACCCAATGGTACCGCGGTTCAGGGGCGCTGCCTGCCAGCCCCGGGTGTTATGATCCTCTTTTCACTTGGCGATAAATATCTAACCCTACAAACGTGTTTGAGCAAATCCGCAAGAGTTAAAATGTCTTGCTGAAAGTGGAGTAATGGTGATTGTGAGGCCCAGCATGGAGCTGAAGCTCGCTGCTGAGTTCCTAGAGGGGCAGGGATGCATGACTTACAACGGGTGGCCTACTTTTTACACTTAATTTGGGTAATGCTTATCAGTTCTTTTTCATGGATATATATATACACACACACACACAATTATACATATATGTAATATATATTACTTAGATATTATATACATACGTATATGTATATAACACATATATATTATATATAAATGTATACAGACATATCTCCATAGACAAAAAAAGGGTATGAAAAACAGTTCCTCATAATACAGAAAAATGATAGCTGATTTGACACAAATAGTGAGAAATTCCCCTGGAATGTGACCTGCAGTCAGTCACACATGACCTGGCTGCAAATGGCAGGGACACTGCTTGACAAAGCCCCATGGCATGGCCAGGTGAGTGTCCAGGAAGCTCAAAACACAGCTGGGGATGCAGTGCCAGTGGACACCTGTGCCCTGCAGAGGAGAGAAGCTGGCAGCAGAGCACATGGTGGCCAGGACACAGCACGGGCAGGGATCGCAGTGGGCACAGCGGGCTGGCCGCCCAGGGCTGGTGTGGTTGCTGTCTGCAGATGGCCTTATGTTCGCCTTTGGCTGCCACCACACTCCTGGCTGTGTGCTGGCACCTGGTGAGGTTGGGGGCCACGGGAGCTGGGCGAGGGGCCGGTGCTTGGAGGCTTGTCCAGCACCAAAGTGAGAAGTGTACCCCGTGGCCCACAGACACACAAGACCGACTTCCTGGAGACCCCGCCGGCAGCTGGTGTGGGCGGGCACTCCCACTAGTCCCTGTTCCCCTCCTTCTCACCAAAGGGACTTCACACCCCCAAGGGAGCCGCAACTTGAAGTTTAATACTTACTCCTCACTGTGCCAAATAATCGACTTCGGGGAACAACGGAGCTGATACAAGGGCAGGAGGGGCCGGAACAGTGGGAAGGGGCAGCAGGAGCCTGGGTTTGTCCCCAGGGGGCTGCCCTCTGAGCTGCGGAGGCTCCAGCCCCAAGGTTTTCTAACTTCGCAGTCACTGTTGTTCAAAGCTGTCTAGTTTAAACCCGAGTCTAAAAGCTCCTGCAGATCTCTCTGACTCTGCCACTGCCACTGCCTGCAGGTGGCTCTGGGGTCTTGGGGCACCTCTCCTGTCCCCAGGCCAGGCCCTGCCTGGGCAGCAGCAGAGAGGAAGCCCAAGGTGGGACCTGCACGCCCTCTTCCCTCTGGCTTCACTCAGAGGACCGCCATGTATGATGGGGACAGTGGGCTCTAGCTCCAGGGAGGCAGGTGGAAAATGAGGCTGAAATGCTCCATCAGCGCCAGACCTTAGTGGGAAGAACAAGGGGCTTGTCTGAGGCCCGCTGGCACCATCAGGCCACACACACTCACATCCCCAGGAACCAGCAAGCCCTGGGGAGCATGGAGCCCCAGATAGTGAAGTGCACCCCAAACCTGCAGATTTCCAGGGACGGTCCAGCACGCACCCCCGATACCCTTCACCATGCCTCCCCTGGGCCACCTGGGTCAGCCAGCCACCATGCACCTGTCCAGGGCCCCACCCCAGAAATGCCCTTGGGTATGGCCTCTGCAGAGTACCTGTGTCCAGCTGACCCTGCTCTGCCCCTTCAGCCCCACATCACCCACCTCCTAGCCTCTAGGATCCTGGGATTTGCTCTGCTGACCCCGCCCTCTGCTTATCCAGCTTTTCTGGTTCTCAGGCACTTCAGTGGAGCCTCTGCATGCCACCTCCAAGTACTTCACACCACCAGCCCCAACCCTCATCCCCATGTCACAGAGGGGACACTGAGGGCTGCAGCCAGCAGGTCCCAGCGATAGGGGAGCCAGTCAAGATGGTGAAGGTCCTGCGTGGCCACAGAGCTGCCACAGCTGCCCAACACCTTGGCGGCGGTGCCTTCTGCCCATCAGTACAGCGCCCTGCACAGGTGACTTCAGGGATGCCTTGAGGACCCAACCCACCCACATGCGCAGCTGAGCCGACTCATGTCTCCCTCCCTCCCGGGGCTCGTGCCCGGCCCTGCCATCTACTCCCTAGTCTGCTGCACGCGCCCCAGGTGGATGCCCAGTGAGAGCAAGGCTGCTGATGACACGACAGCCACAGGTCAGGCTCAGAACTGCTGCATGTCCCCCGTGAACTGAGGCCATGTCCTACTAGGATGCAGGCACTCCTCCCACTCTGCATCCAGAGGCCTCTGCGGGAAGTGTGTCCACTGGGACTGAGTCCCAGCACTGGGTGGGGGCGTGGGGGGAGCGGAAGGCTTCAGAAATGAGTGTCCACTTGTCACACTTTCCACTGAAATTATGTGAATAAAGCAACCTTTTTGGAAATGGGAAATCTCAGCTTACCAAACCAAATGTGACTCTGGCACGTCGGAGGCTAGAAATATGGTTTGATAAATAGCATTATGTTTTAATTTAAAAAGTCAAGGAGCAACCATGAATAGCGAAGTTAATAAAACTAGAATTAACTTTTCAAGATTTAGAAACAGTAGTGAAATACCTGTTGCTCATTTTTTTTTGTTCTTCTTGATCACCCACCCCTGTGTCCTTGGGGCGCTCTCCCAGCACTCTCAACAGCACCCTGCACACGATGGGCTGAATGAACTCCTGCTATATAGGAACTTTTTCTGCTCTATAGGAACCTGTCAGGAGGGCAGGGGCATGAACTTCCTCCACTGCCCACCTGTCCTGCCCAGAGGGCAGGCAGAGGCCACACATGCACGCACCTGTCCTGATGACGTGCAGGTATAGGACATACCATGTCTGTATCTGTGCAGGTAATGTGCAGGTACAGGACACACCACGCATGTACCTGAAGCAGGTGATGTGCAGATGCAGGACATACCACAAAACCATGAATGTACCTATCCAAGTGATGTGCAAGTATGGGATGCAGCACGCATGCACCTGTCCAGGTGATAGGCAGGTGCAGGACACACCAGAAATGTACCTGTCCAGTGATGCGCAGGTACAGGACATAGCACACATGCACCTGGAGCAGGTGATGTGCCAGCACAGGACACACTACACACATACCTGGACCCGGGTGATGTGCAGATACAGGACACAGGCCACCAGGAAGCAGATGCAGAACACCAGCAGAAGCAGGACAGCCACACTCCTAGGACAGAAGTTGCGCTGTCACTGTAGGTGGGTGAAGTGTGCCTGAGAGGTACCTGGGAATCACCCAGTCCTACCCTACCAGGTCCCCTACCCCCTTCCAGGGTGGGGCCCTTCCCATGTCCACCCCAACCTCCACCCGCCTGCTCTCTGCAGTCCCGTGAACTTTCAGAAAACCTTCTGTCCTTCAGAAAAGGCTGCAGCCTGGCTGCTGGCATTGCCCTCTTCCTAGGTTTTTCTAGAAAAGCTTCGTCCCCATACCAGGCCTTCAGGTGGTCACCCTGTTCACTATGTCTGGGGAGTGGGGCAGCTTCCCTAGGTTTCTGGAGACTCAAGGGAGGCATACTCCACTGCAGAGGCTAATTAAGAAAATGGAATGTCTGGAGATATCCTGGGGTCTTCCCAGAATAACAACAACAACAAAAAAAAACACAAAACAACCTGGCAAACTCACTTTGAATTATAATGATTAAATTATTATAATTTTCTTCATTTCCAGAGGCCATTTTTTCTCATTCTAATGTTTCTGAGAATGGCATGCATGTAGAAACCAATGTGCATTTTCTCCCTCAAAAGTTGTCCTGCAGTCAGTGGTCATTTTGTGTGGATGGGGACACTGAAGATACATGGTATCTTAGAATTGGGCAAATTAAAAGTTAAAAACTGAGAGTGAGCCGTCCCCCACGTGCCATCACTTGCTAACCTAGCGACCTGGGTGAGTGTGTGTGAGGCTGCCAGGCACCAAGGAGAGATGGCCCTGAGAGGGAGAGGAAATCCCAGTGACCTTCTGGTCCAACTGATGGACAGGGAGCGACACTTACTGCGGGATTATCAGCAGGTAGACGAGGCCAAATGAGGCTGCCAGGACGAGGGTGAGCATGACGGCGCTGGTAAAGTACTCGTCCTGAAGCTGGTGGTACTGGGAACAAAGAGGCCTGTCAGGGGCCGCTGTCCACCTCTCAGGGTCTCCCCAGGGCCCCTGCAGCATGTGGCCACACCTGCAGTGCCTCCAGGATCCTGGCTGCACCTAACACCCAGCCAATTACCTTTCGCTCTCGCTCGGCCTGCTTGTACTTCAGGGTGAAGAAGTTCAGGTCTGCCATCTCCAGCTCTGTCTGGCGTGCTTCTAGGAGACGGCTGATGTACCTGTTGACACGAGTGCCCGGGGTGGTGTAGACGACGTTTGTAGAGAAAGACAAGCGGTTTCTGAGTTTTTCTGAGGCTGTTCTCAATGCCCTCCGCTGCAGGCATCATGGAAAGAAAAGAACATTGTCAAATTCTCCACTTTGAAACAGAAGACCTTGCACACTTCTTCTGGTCTGTCTCCTTATTCACTGCTGCATCTGGAGGATCAGCATGGGAATCTGAGATGTAATCATGTCTCCACTGCCTCCTGGCAGTGAGATCCGAGGAGTTAGCTCATCATCAGTGCTGGGGTTCCATCGCACAACACCTATGTGCCGGCATCATGGAGAGTTTCAGGACCTCACTGGCATGCAGTGAGGGGTCGGTGCCCAGCCCAGAACAATGAAACAAAAATGGATTCTTTGAAAATATCATTAGAATTGACAAAGTGAGCATGGCAAAGGAAAAGAGAGAAAGACACTAATGAATTCAAGAATGAAACGTTATTTCACTACCAGCTCTGCAGACATCAAAAGGATGATAAGGAGATACTATGAAAAACAGTACACACGTAAATTTGACAACCTCGATCAATGATTGCATCTCAAAACACACAAACTATCATAACTCACCCAGCATGGAAGAATTAGAATAGCCCCATGACTACGGAAGAATTTGAATTCATAACTGTAAATGCCTGAAAAAGTAATCTCCAGGGCCAGATGGTTTCACTGGAGAATCCTACCTGGCAGTGAAATAATAATTAATTTCTACCAATCTCTTCCAGAAAATATGAGAGGAGGCAACACTTCACAACTCAGTTTAGACGGTCAGTATTATCCAGATACTAAAATCAAACCAAGACAGTACAAAAGGGAAACTACAAGTCACATCCCTCATGAATATTGACACAAAAATCCTTAACAAAATATTAGCAAATATAAATGTACACTATGACCATTTCTAGAGATGTAAGGCTATTTAAATACTTAAACACCAATTCAATCCACCATATTAATACCATACTAACCACCACATGGACAATCCCACGGTTTTATCAATTGATACAGAAAAAGCATTTGACAAAAGTCAATATCCATTCATGATAAAAATGATCAGAAACTAGGAATGGAGAACTTCCCCAACTTGACGAAGAACATCTACAGAACATCCACAGCTAACCTCATACTTACTCATAAAAGATTGAATGCTCTCCCTCTATGATCTGGAGTAAGGCAAGGATGTTTGCCTCACCCTCCTATACAACAGAGTGCTAGAAACCCCAGCCAGTGCAATAAGGCAAGAAAAGGAAATAAGAGGCAAACCGATTGGAAAGAAATATAATGAAACTATCCTTATTTATAAATGACATCATGGTCTACATAGAAAATTCTAAGTGTTGGTATAAATTCTAGAAGAATTATTATCACAGGATACACAATTTAAAAAAATGTCACAGGATACAAAATTTTTAAAAAATCAATAGTATTTCTTTACCCTAGCAATGGACATGTGAAGATGGAAATTAAAATTTAGTACCATTAATAATCACTGAAAAAATTAAAAACTATGTGTAAATCTAACAAAACATGAACAGAAGTAGTATGCTGAAAAATATGTGATGCTGATGAAAGAAATCAAAGATCACAATAAATTAAGAGACATACCATCCTCATGGATGAGAAGACACATTATAGTTAAGATGTCAATTGGCTTCTGGTGGAGCAGGAAAGAGCCGGCCCAGGACTGTAATTTGTGAGCAATAAACGGATTTTAAACTTTCTTTCTCCTTTGACTGATTTCAGTTTTTAGAGGCAATATGCAGAAAACAGTATGAGAAGAGAGAGAAAGTGGCCTCTCTATAGAGTTCTGGGAAGATGGTGGCATGAGCAGGGCGGCAGAAATCTCCCAAAACCATATATATCTATGAAAATACAGCAAATACAACAATTCCTAAAAGAGAGACCAGAATACACAGGACAGTGCACAGCCTGCATCTCTACCTGAGAGGGGTCAGCACCCCACGAGGTGGGTAAGATACGGAGCCGCATCCCTGTGGGACCTGAGCACACCCCCACCCCAGCGCACCAACGGAAGGAGAGGATTCAGAGCCAGGAGGGAGTGGAAGTACAGGCCTGTGAAATAACCAGCCCTGGTGATCTACGCCAGGAGAAATGACACACATAGCACGGTGTAGCAGAGGTTGGAGATGCAGAAGGTGCAGTTTTTGAGCTGGGAATGCACCCAGGTCCTTGCAGCTGGGTACCAGGACAAAAGAAAAGCGCGCGCTTTTTTCAGCGGTCTTAGTATCATCCCAGCACACTCAGCCCTGCTGGGAGTCCTGAGGAATTTTGGACCCCTTGGCTGGCAACTGCGAAAAAAATGGCTGTACTGAAACTTCACACAGAGAACAATAGTCTCCCATTCGTTCCTGCCCCAGCCAGAGCTGCAAAAGGCCCAGAAGAGTGGTGGGGCTGTGGCTGCAGAATAGTGGAGTAACAGCATCACCTACAGCATCCTTACAGAATCTACTCCCAGTGGGCTTTATTTTTTCCCCTTTCTTTTCTTTTCTTCTCTTTCTTTCTTTTCTTTCTTTCTTTTTTCCTCTTTTCTTTCTCCTCCTTTTTTACTCTTTTCTTTCTCTTCTTTCTTTTTTTTTTTTTTAAAGTCTTAAAAAGCCCAGCTCACATACGTGGCACCTGCCAGCAACCACTTCTATCACCATGAAAAGACAGAGAAATATGGTACAGACAAAGCTAACCCAGACAACAACAGAGAGGGAGAATGAAGGGATGAAAATGCACAATCTTCCTGAAAAAGAATTCAGAATAAAAGTCATAACCATGCTGATGGATCTACAGAGAAATATGCAAGAGCTGAGGGAGGAAGTGAGGAAAGTCAGGAAAGACAATGCAAAAATGAGACAAGCCATCGACGGGCTTAGCAGCAGACTGGACGAGATGCAAGAGATTATTAATGCAATAGAAATAAGAGAACAGGAATACAGAGAAGCTGAGGCAGAGAGAGATAAAAGGATCTCTAGGAATGAAAGAATATCAAGAGAACTGTGTGACCAATCCAAACGGAACAATATTCGCATTAGAGAAGTATCAGAGGAAGAAGAGAGAAAAAGAGATAGAAAGTGTCTTTGAAGAAATAATTGCTGAAAACTTCCCAATGCTGGGGAAGTAAATAGTCTCACAGTCCATGGAAGCCCACAGATCTCCCAACACAAGAGACCCAAGGAAGACAACACCAAGACACATAATAATTATTATGGCAAAGGTCAAAGATGAAGACAGAGTATTAAAGGCAGCTAGAGAGAGAAAAAAGATCACCTACAAAGGAGAACCCATCAGACTATCATCAGACTTCTCAACAGAAACCTTACAGGCCAGAAGAGAATGGCATGATATATTTAACGTAATGAAACAGAAGGGCCTTGAACCAAGAATATTGTATCCAGCACGATTATCATTTAAATATGACAGAGGGATTAAACAATTTCCAGACAAGCAAAAGCTAAGAGAGTTTGCCTCCCATAAACCACCTCTACAGGACATCTTAAAGGAATTGATATAGAGGGAAGCACTCCTAAGGCTAAAAAGATGTCACCAGAGAAAATAAAATCATAGCAAAGAAAGCAGACCATCCAAATACTAACTAAAGGCAAAGAATAAAGCATCTAGTATATAAAGAATGGAGGCGGAAGAATAAGAAGGGAGAGAAATAAAGAAACATCAGACTGTGTTTACAATAACTTAACAAGAAAGTTAAGTTAGATTGTCAGATAGTAAAGAAGCAACCCTTGAACCTTTGGTAATGATGAATTTAAAGCCAGCAATGGCAATAAGTACAT
This sequence comes from Phataginus tricuspis, assembly GCA_029783875.1. Lineage (NCBI taxonomy): Eukaryota > Metazoa > Chordata > Mammalia > Pholidota > Manidae > Phataginus > Phataginus tricuspis. The sequence continues at coordinate 8,934,879 of JAQQAC010012171.1, read as the reverse complement.
ATCTATCAATAATCACCCTAAATGTAAATTCATTGAATGCACCAATCAAAAGACACAGAGTAACAGAATGGATAAAAAATCAAGACCCATCTATATGCTGCCTACAAGGAACTTACCTCAAACCCAAAGATATACACAGACTAAAAGTGAAGGGATGGAAAAAGATATTTCATGAAAATAACAAGGAAAAAAAAGCAGGTGTTGCCGTACTTGTATCAGACAAAATAGACTTCAAAATGAAGAAAGTAGCAAGAGATAAAGAAGGACATTACATAATGATAAAGGGGTCAGTCCAACAAGAGGACATAACCATTATAAATATATATGCACCCAACACAGGAGTGCTGGCATATGTGAAACAAATACTAACAGAATTAAAGGAGGAAAGAGAAAGCAATGCATTCATATTAGGAGACTTCAACACACCACTCCCTACAAAGGACAGATCAACCAGACAGAAAATAAGTAAAGACACAGAGGCACTGAACAACACACTAGAACAGGGGGACCTAACAGACATCTACAGAATTCTACACCCAAAAGCAACAGGATACACATTCTTCTCAAGTGCACATGGAACACTTTCCAGAATAGACCACATACTAGGCCACAAAAAGAACCTCAGTAAAGTAAAAAATATTGAAATTCTACCAACCAACTTCTCAGATCACAAAGGTAGAAAACTAGAAATAAATTGTAGAAAGAAAACAAAAAGGATCACAAATAAATGGAGACTTAACAACATTCTCCTAATTAATCAATGGGTTAACGACCAAATCAAAACAGAAATCAAAGAATATATGGAGACTAATGACAACAACAACACAAAGCCACAACTTCTGTGGGACGCAGCAAAGGCAGTTCTAAGTGGAAACTATATTGCAATCCAGGCCTATTTAAAGAAGGAAGAACATTCCCAAATTAATAGTCTAAAGACACAATTACTGAAATTGGAAAAAGAAGAACAAATGAGGCCCAAAGTCACCAGAAGGAGGGACATAATAAAGATCAGAGAAGAAATAAATAAAATTGAGAAGAATAAAACAATAGAAAAAATCAATGAAACCAAGAGCTGGTTCTTTGAAAAAATAAATAAAATAGATAAACCCCTAGCCAGACTCATTAAGAGAAAAAAGAATCTACACACATAAACAGAATCAGAAACGAAAAAGGAAAAATAACGACAGACGCCACGGAAATACAAAGAATTGTAAGAGAATATTATGAGGATCTATAAGCTAACAAGCTGGAAAACCTAGAAGAAATGGACAACTTCTTAGAAAAATACAACCTTCCAAAATTGACCAAACAAGAAACAGAAAAACTAAACAGACCAATTACCAGCAACGAAATTGAAGTGGTAATCAAAAAACTACCCAAGAACAAAACCCGTGGACCAGATGGATTCACCTCTGAATTCTACCAGACATACAGAGAAGAAATAACACCCATTCTCCTTAAAGTTTTCCAAAAAATAGAAGAGGAGGGAATACTTCCAAACTCTTTCTATGAAGCCAGCATCACTCTAATACCAAAACCGGGCAAAGACCTCACCAAACAAGAAAATTACAGACCAATATCCCTGATGAACGTGGATGCAAAAATACTAAAATATTAGCAAACCGAATTCAAAAACACATCAAGAGGATCATACACCATGATCAAGTGGGATTCATCCCAGGGATGCAAGGATGGTACAACATTCCAAAATCCATCCACCTCATCCACCACATCAACAAGAAGAAGAACAAAAACCACATGATCATCTCCATAGATGCTGAAAAAGCATTTGACAAAATTCAGCCTCCATTCATGATTAAAACTCTCAACAAAATGGGTATAGAGGGCAAGTACCTCAACATCATAAAGGGTATATATGACAAACCCACAGCTAACATCATACTTAACAGTGAGAAGCTGAAAGCTTCTCATCTAAGATCGGGAAAAAGACAGGGATGCCCACTCTCTTCACTGTTATTCAACATAGTACTGGAGGTCCTTGCCATGGCAATCAGACAAAGCAAAGATATACAAGGCATCCAGACTGGTAAAGAAGAAGTCAAACTGTCGCTATTTGCAGATGACATGATATTGTACATAAAAAAACCCTAAAGACTCCACTCCAAAACTACTAGAACTAATATCTGAATTCAGCAAAGTTGCAGGATACAAAATTAACACACAGAAATCTGTTGTTTCCTACACACTAATGATGAACTAACAGAAAGAGAAATCAGGAAAACAATTCCATTCACAATTGCATCAAAAAGAGTAAAATACCTAGGTATAAAACTAATGAAGGAAGTGAAAGACCTATACTCTGAAAACTACAAGACACTCCTAAGAGAAATTAAAGAGGACACTAACAAATGGAAATCCATCCCATGCTCCAGGCTAGGTAAAATGAATATTGTCAAAATGGCTATACTACTTAAAGCAATCTATAGATTCAACGCAATCCCTATCAAAATACCAACAGCTTTCTTCAATGAACTGGGACAAATAATTCTAAAATTCATATGGAACCACAAAAGACCCTGAATTGCCAAAGCCATCCTGAGAAGGAGGAATAAAACAGGGGGAATTACGCTCCCTGACTTCAAGCTCTACTACAAAGCCACAGTAATCAAGACAATTTGGTATTGGCACAAAAACAGACCCACAGACCAGTGGAACAGAATAGAAAATCCAAACATATACAGTCAATTAATATTTGATAAAGATCCTTGGATATACAATGGGGAGATGACAGCCTCTTCAGCAGCTGGTGTTGGAAAAACTGGACAGCTACATGTAAGAGAATGAAACTTGACTACTGTCTAACCCCATACACCAAAGTCAACTCAAAATGGATCAAAGACCTGAATGTAAGTCATAAAACCATGCAACTCTTAGAAAAAACATAGGCAAATATTTCTTGGACATAAATATGAGTGACTTCTTCATGAACATATCTCCCCGGGCAAGGAAAACAAAAGCAAAAATGAACAAGTGGGACTATATCAAGCTGAAAAGCTTCTGTACAGCAAAGGACACCATCAGTAGAACAAAAAGACATCCTACAGTATGGGGAGTATATATTCATAAATGACATATCCGATAAGGGGTTGACATCCAAAGTATATAAAGAACTCACGCACCTCAACAAACATAAAGTAAAGAATCCAATTAAGAAATGGGCAGAGGACATGAATAGACACTTCTCCAAAGAAGAAATTCAGATGACCAACAGGCACATGAAAAGATGCTCCACATCACTAATCATCAGAGAAATGCAGATTAAAACCACAATGAGATATCACCTCACACCAGTGAGGATGGCCAATATCCAAAACTCAAACAACAACAAATCTTGGCGAGGATGTGGAGAAAAGGGAACCCTCCTACACTGCTGGTGGGAATACAAATTAGTCCAATCATTGTGGAAAGCAGTATGGAGGTTCCTCAAAAAACTCAAAATAGAAATACCATTTGACCCAGGAATCCCACTCCTAGGAATTTACCCTAAGAATGCAGCAGTCCAGTTTGAAAAAGACATATGCACCCCTATGTTTATCACAGCACTATTTACAATAGCCAAGAAATGGAGCAACCTACGTGTCCATCAGTAGATGAATGAATAAAGAAGATATGGTAAATATACACAATGGAATATTATTCAGCCATAAGAAGAAAACAAATCCAGACATTTGCAACAACATGAATGGAGCTAGAGAGTATTATGCTCAGTGAAATAAGCCAAGCTGAAAAAGACAAGTATCAAATGATTTCACTCATATTGGAGTATAAGAACAAAGAAAAAAACTGAAAGAACAAAACAGCAGCAGACTCACAGAACCCAAGAACAGACTAATAGTTACCAAAGAGAAAGGGACTGGGGAGGATGGGTGGGAAGGGAGGGACAAGGGGGAAAAAGGGGCATTACAATTTGCAGATGTAATGTTGGGGGGTGCACAGGGCGGGCTGTGCAACTCAGAGAAGACAAGTAGTGATTCTATAGCATCTCACTATGCTGATGGACAGTGACTGTAATGGGGTTGGTGGGGGGGACCTGATGAAGGGGGTAGTTTAATCACCATAATATTGCACATGTAATAGTAGATTAATGATACCAAAATAATTAAAAAAATAAAAATAAATTAAAAAAAGAAGTCAATTATCCCAATATTGATGCACACAGGTTTAACATAATTCCTATCAAAATCCTAGCAGGACATTTTTTATAGATAAACAAGCTTATTCTAAATAGTAAGCTTAAGGCAAATAGACTAGAACAACTTGTTTTTCTTAAAAAGAATAAAGTAAGAGGAATCATTCTCCCCAGTTTTTTAATGAGTTATGTAACCTACATTAATCAAGACAGTATGGTGTTGCAGAGGGACAGACACACATGTCTGTGGAACAGAATAGAGGGCCCAGAAATAGCCTCATACAAGTATGGCCCACTGGTTTTTTACAGAAATGCAAAAGGAATTCAATGGAAGAAGGAGAGCTTTTCAGCAAATGATGCTGGAACAACTAGACATCCATAAGCAAAAACATTAACTCAAAATGGATCATAGGTTTAACTGTAAAACACATAACAGCATAAACTCTTAGAAGAAAAAGTGAAAATCTTTTGGATTTGGAATACATAAAGAGTTCCTGGAGATGGCACCAAAAATAGTTTATAAAAGGAAAAAAATAAATAAATGGGACATCTTCAAAATTAAAAACATCTGCCCTATGAAAGACTCTGCTCAGAGGATGAAGAGACAACCTATAGACCAGGAGAAAATATTTGAAAACTGCATCTCTGACAAAACCTAGAATTTGTTAAGAACTCTAAAAAGTCAACAGTATGAAAACATTAAGTAATCCAATTAGAAAGCAGATAAAAGACACAAAGAGACATTTCACTGAAAAAGAAGAGAAAATATAGAAGAAATTAAGCACTTGAAAAGATGTGCAAATGATTAGCCATCAGGGAAATACAACATAAAATCACACAGTATCAACATGCACTTACTAGAACAGCTAAAAAAAAATTTTTTTTTAATTAGTGACAGCGCCAGTGCTGGTGAGGATGCAGAGAAACTGGAGATCTCACACATTGCTTGTGGAAATGCGAAATGGTCGTCACTCTGGAAATTAGTTTGGTAGTTTCTTCGAAAGACCAAACATGAGTGGTCAACAGCACACCCGGGTAGCTAACCCAGAAAATGAACATTTATGTCCACACATATCTCAGATCATGAATGTTTATAGCAATTTCATTTGTAATAGTAAAAACTAGAAACGACCAAAATATCCCTCAACAGGTGAGTTGTTAAGCAAACAATGGTCCATCCAAACAACGAAACACCAGCCAGCAGGGTAAAGGAAGGAGCTATTGACATAGGTCACAACCTGGAAGGACCCAAGGATTTAGTGTGGAGTCAGGAAAAACTCAGGGTCAACAGGTCACATACCGTATGATTCCATTTATACAGGATCCTTAAGCCACAGAGTGGTGGGGATGGAGAATAGATCGGAGCCAGGGTTTAGGTTTGGTTGTGGGGAGAAGGCAGTGTGGCCACAGCAGGAGGAAAGCCTTGGCAGTGACAGACATGTTCTGTATCCACAGGTGCTGGTGGTTACACAAAGCTCCCATGTGACGAAATGGCACAGAACCACGTACACACCACACACCCACGTCCGTTCCCTAGCTTGGCTATCCCACAGTAGTTCCATAAGATGCCTCCGCAGGGAAACGGGTAAGGGTACCTGAACCTGTGTACACAGGCCTGCTTGATGACCTAGTGTTACATGCATGCGACTGGCGGTACGTAACTCTACCTCCAGAAAGCTGTAAAAATGTTCAATAAATAGAGAAAAAAACCTAAGCACCTACAAGCTCTCCTTGGAGATAAATCACTGATATTTTGCAGGACATCCCTGCAGACTTTTCCCTATGCCAACAGCAGCCTGTGAAGGTGTATTTTCCAGGTGACAGGATCCCATTTCCTGTCTCCCTGGGCCTGAAAGTCAGCACCAGAGGACCTGCAACCTGGAGCAAGAAGGAATGTGGGCTGGAAGCCCCCTGCAGTTAACACGCTTGCCTGCATGCCTGTGACTTCTTTCTCCCAGAGCCTAGCACATCTGTAAACATTAAAACAGCAGCGCTTGACATCACAGCTGTGAGACTGAGCTGGCACTCGTGCAGGTCCAGCCAGAGGCAAGTGCAGACACATGCCACCATTCCTGGGTCTCAGGGGTCCATGTTGAGTGACTGAGGAGCAGCTTCTGGCTGCCAGCCCAGGGTCTGAAGAGGCCATCACAGGGCTTTCTACCCTCACAATCACAAGGAAGCCAGTGTTTGACCCTTTGGCAGAGGGTTTCCCCCCGAGATCAGGGGCAGCAAGACCCAAGGGTGTCCTTGTCAGGCCTGACCCATGGCCGAGGTGGTCCAGGGTCATTATTCCTCCTTCAGGGACTGGCACCCAGGTCAGCGCCATGCGGCTGGGAGCTCCCTTTGTGGGAGGCATTTTAAGAAAAGAGTCAAGCTCCTAATAGACAAAGGAGTGCTCAGATTCTGCTGTTTTGGGTTTTACTCAGAATTTTTCCATTTCTTCAAAATTGTGACGTGTGTGGGAAGGTGCCATCTTACCTTTCACTGTGAATGGCTCAGGACTGACCGATGCCCCCCGATCCCTGGGACTCTGGTAATTTGGTGCATTGGTTGAATTGTCATAGCTGACGTCTCTGGGTTTAATCCACTTCAAGGACAAGGGCTGTCAGGTAGCAAGGACCAGGAGCCCTACTGGAACTTTCCAGAATCTGGCCAGAGAAGGTCAGCATAAGGCTGAACCAAAGACGTACAAGAGGAGGGGACGGGGTTCTGAGAACACTGAGCTCTTCGGCTGGGCCATGGAACACAGCATCGTGGGGATGGCCCAGGCAACACCACAAGCTCGTGCTGGACACTGTTTAAAGGCCTCAAGTCCTTCCTGGGCCTGAGAAATGAGTTCTCCAGGCTCGAACCCAGCCTGGTGAGTATTCGTGCCTACAGGTGTGAGGGACCTGGCATTCAGGGGGTGGAGCCCTAGGTGTGGGGGGCCTGGCTGGGCAGTCAGGTGGCAGGCACTCAGGAGTCTGTCACAGGAGTGAGCTGGGCAAACACTGAGGGGACAATTTGGCAACAGGCATCGAGACCTGAAATACATCATTTAGCCCAGTAATTTCACTGCAGAAAGGTTACCCTCAGCTATTCTTGGAAAGTTCACCAAGACATACATAAAAACAATGTTCTCAGCATCAGAGCCAGGACTGCAAAATCCCCATTACGTAAAGGCCCTGGGTGCCAACGTGGCCCTGGCTGCTGAGGCCGCTGGGCCACGCTGAACGGCTGGGCTGTGCTCCCACCTCCAGGTCTCCCAGGCCTGTCAGTGAGGGGACACAGGTGTGAGCTCCTATTTGCATTGACCTTCTGGCACATGGCAGATTTTCTGGAAAGAAATACAAGATGGTAAACAGTGCGGAGGATATGATTTTTGTGTTGTATGTATGTGTTACTTCTATTTCTAAAAATACATATGCTCAAGTATTTTTAAATATGATGAGAAGGACAAAAGCATTATATGCAGAAAGGGAGACAGAGAACTGGGACATTCTAGGAGGGGCGAATCTGCGTTCAGCATGGTTGCCTAGGTGAGAACGTGTCCCCACACTGGCTAGGCCAGGAAGCAGGCCCACCTGCTGTTACAGGTGAGGCTGGCACCCCAGCTCCCAGTGGCAACACACCGGCTTGCACAGATATTCAACCCACAGAATGTCACTTCACAAAACGATCAGAGTTGTAAACACACTTTCATTAGCAAAAATCCTGTGAATTATTTACTGTGACAAAAAAAAAAAGGGAAAAATGATATTTACCAACAGAGGCTGGGTAAGTACATGGTTTCTTCTCAGGCTGGAAATCTGTACAGTGATTCAGAAATCATGTTTTCAAGGGCTATTTAATAACATGAGGACATGTTTATGAGGCCTTCCCTTCTGTGAGGCAATCCCAGAAAACTCAGGGCCTGACAAGGTGGGCAGTGAGACCAAAACCCCAGGCCCCAAGAGAGCCCGTCAGCAAACACCCACCAGGGCAGACCTTGCACCAGGGATGCTGAAGAGGGAACGCCTGCACACATGCCTGGCCTCCCAGGCCAGTTCCTGCTACCTGGGGCATAGACACCACAAGCTGGGCACTCAGCTGAACGCCTGGCAGCAAGAAGACCCATCTTGATGGAATTCACCATCGGGGGGAGTTTTTAGACAAAGTCCTCACATATACGAGCTCACAATCAAAACTGCAAGAAATACGGCGGCAATAAGCCCGACAAGCAAGAGTTAGCAAGATTTTGCTTCTTCCTGGAAAGCTTCTAAAACTGCAGTGATGAAATTCCTTTTAAAGGCACAAAACCCACAAAGAGAAAACAGAAGTGATGGAGGCAGCCACGCAGTCAGGAGACGGGTGTCGGTCACTGACAGAGCAGATGCAAAGTGAGGCATCAGGAAACAGCCTCCAGGTCCCGGAGGCCGAGAACAGGATGGCACGGCCCAAAGCTCCTGCGGGTCGTGTGGCACCAGGCGTCACCCCAGCTCCGGGACATGGCTCTACTGCCCCAGATGCAGGGATTTTCCCCTGCGGGATGGGGTCTGTGGCCCAGGGTTAAAGACACAAGGCCCAAGCAGTTGAAGTGGGCACTGCAGAGCACCCCCCCCACACACTCCTCTCTCCTTCAGACGCTCACCAGACCCTCCCACCCAACCCCAGGAGAAGCCTAGGACCTCTGACAGCAACTCTGACCAACCCAAGAAGATGGAAAATCCTGGCACCTGGGCCACCCGCAGAACTCCTGGGGGAGGCCCAGCAGGTACTGGAGCCATGTGCCATCAGCTGGAGGGGCTTCAAGGAAGAGGGGCTGCTAATGCAGAGGCGGGAGCCCAGCCCAGGGGACCTCCCCATGGAGGTGGAGTGCAAGCCCCCGGGGTGGCAGGGCACAGACAGAGGCTCACAGACCCCTGGGTTGCATGCACTTCCCGAGACAGACTTAGACAAGGTCGGGGGCTCTCGCTGTGTGTGCTGTACCCATGAAGGCAGGGGCGCTGGGGTGCAGAAACTGTACCAGATAGTAAAGAGGGCTTTGTGGGAAAGCAAAAGCAGCCTGGCTCTGAGCTGCTCCCCAAGCCCCAGGCAAGTCTGGCCCCAGGGTGAGGGGCGGTGGGCGAGGCCTACCTTGTCGTCGTCCTCGCAGGTCATGACATTGGAGAAGGGGATCTCCGCCTTGAACATCTTGCGGCAGTGCATGAGCTGCACGAGCAGGTAGCACACGGTCTTGAACTTCATCCTCTTGGCTGGTTTTATGTCCGAGAGAATCAGCCCTGGGAAAATCTGCGCCGACGCGGCAGAAACTGTGAGCGCCCTGCCTCTAGGCAGGAGCAGGTGGGGTACAGGGAGGTGGCGGCTGCTTGCTCAGGGCCAGACAGAAGGGGACAGAACAAGCAACCTGGCAACTACACTCCGGCACCCAGCTGTGTCTGCCTCTGAACACCAGGGCCAGGTGCACATCCCGAGGCAGAGCAGAGGCAGGTTTGGGCCTGGGGTGGGGACGGACCCTGGAAGCTTAGGCATCGCCCAGCTGGGTCAGCACCTGGCTGATGACGCCACTGACCCTCTCGGCCCCCCTGCCCACCTCATCCCCCACTTTCAGGGCTCCCACGAAGACCCTCAAGTCTTTCCTCCTTAAGCCCCAAGACATTCCTTCTACCTTTCACTTTTCTCTCTCCTCTCACCCCAAACTTCTCCAGGAGAGTCGCTCATGCACAAACCTTACCCCACCCACCCTCAACCTCCACCCTGGACTCTGTGCGTCAGGAGAAGGCCTGGCTCCCAGCCTCCCTCCTCAGCCCAGCCTGCTCCCACAGCCCAGGGAGACCCACTCTCTGGGGGCCCAGGCCTAAGCCCTCACCTGCCCTGCTCCGGGCTGTACCTCGGCCCCAGTCACTTCTTCAGGAGTGAGCAGGCTGTGCCCAGCCTGTGCTGCCCTGGGCCATTCCCACCCAGGGTCCCCAAGTCACATGGGCCCGTGCATCCCAGGGCCTGAGAGTGCCGAACCATGGACACACCAGAACAGCAAACCAGGAGCTCTCCCTTGTATCCAACCTGCCTGCATTCTGAAGAAGTACTAAGGCCATCCATGCCCCAACCCTTCACCTGATCCCTGACCCCTGACCTGAGCCCTGTGCCCCTCATCTGAGCCCTGGCCCCTCACCTGAGGTCTGCACCCCTCGCCTGAGCCCCACACCCCTTGCCTAAGCCCCAGAAGCAGCTAGGTCACCCTTCCTTGTGTTCAGATTACTTTCCCTGGGCAGAGGGACCTCGAGTGCCCCACACAGGATGGTCACAGTGCTCCACAGTCCATCATGCACCACATCCCTGCAGACCCCTGCAGCAGGTCCTCAAGCCTGTTTGGTAGGCGAGGCGGTGGTGCCTACGGAGGGGTGGCAGTAAGGGTGCACCCCCACCCAAGGAGTGTCAGTCCCTCCCCCCAGTACTCTGCCTCCCCACATGTGCAAGGCCAGGCCCAGGACACAAGTCAGAGGGACACTCCCATCTGTGCAGAGCCCACACTGGGGGGAAACAGGCTCTGCACGGGATCCAGGCCCACCTTCCGCCGGTGCGATGGCACGATGAAGAAGGTCTCAATGCTGTGGGCCCTCAGAAAGCTGTTCCTCTCATGCCCACACCCCGGCTCCACCTCGTAGTCGCCATTCAAGCATGCCAGGGTTGTCTTGGTGATGTGTACCTTCCTGCAAAAGGCAGGCAGATCTGGAACAGAGCCGTGGTCACTGGATCAAGGCAGACCCACATCTGCTCAGCGTCCAAGGCTGAGGCCCTGCAGGTAGTGGCAGAGGCACCCTGCCTATGGGCCAGTCATGGAGGAGCCATCGGGTTCCCTTGTCACATGCACGGGTCACCTGGGAAGAAGGGAGAAGGAGAGCCGGGGTGGGGAGGGACCTTGCTGAGGAGGACACTGTACAGGAGTGTTGCGAGCCATGCGCAGGGGGCCAGAGAGGTGTGTGGTGCATGGGTGGTGACACTCAATGTGAGCACAGGGACCACGTGCAGCCTGCATCACCCCGCACACATCTGCTTGGAGATGTGGGCACTTTGGGCCCCTTCCTGCATTCATGTCCCTGCTGCCCCTGCTGAGCAGAAGTCAGAGCTCCTGTTGGTTCTTGGGCTGATTTTTATAGAATACACCTTGACTTCACAGGCCGGTTAAAAGAAAAACAAGACGAGCAGGGGCACTAACCATGTTGGAGGTGGCGCACCAAGAGGACCAGAGAAGCCCACCTGCCCTCATGGGCTCTAAGGTCACAGCAGGCCCCTCCCATGTCGCTGGGGCAGGACCAGGCTTCCCACTTGGATGGTCAAATTAGAAGCAGGTGCCCCTGAGGTCACAGCAGGCTGCTTCGCCCCACTTACCCCGGCAGGCCGGCGGCCTCCATGACATTGGCCAGGGTCACGTCGTTAGACCATACGTCATATTGCCACTTGCGCAGGCCCAGGACCCCACAGAGAACCCGGCCGGTGTGCAACCCCACACGCATGTTCAGGTCCACCTCAGTGGCCTCAGCCACCGACCTGGAACAAACACAAGCATGGGTGTGGAGCAGGGCCAGGCTGTGCTGTCCCACGGCAGGGCCAGGTACAGGCCTCCCAACAGGCCCAGCCCACCCCAGAGCTGTGGCCTGGGGGCACAGGGTGGCTCCAGGCCAGGCCCCCGATCCCAGCCACTATGCATCTCATGGGGTGTCTCCACCTCCCTTCATCCCCTTGCCAAAGGCCAATGAACCCAGGTCCCCAATCCCTGCTCTGTGTCCTGCTGACCCCATCAAGGGGTTCGTGCCGGCTTGCTGGCCAGAGGCCAGCTGAAAACCCACGGGGAACTGAGAGGCTCCGGAGCCCAAGAGCCTGGGAGGGGCAGGTGCCCCTACTCTCTGGGACTGAGAGGGTGGCTCCAGACCCACCTGTGGGCAGGCGCGCAGCTCCAAAACCCTGGCCTGCGCAATAGGCAGATTTTATTCGATGTACACTGGTGGATAAACAAGACAAAGTGTGGACTGGGAAAGCAGACTGCAGAGCCAGGGCCCCAGCAAACCCACAGCCGGGATGATGTGGGCAGGCCACGCAGGCTCTGGGCCCCAGCCAGGCTGAGGAACTTGGGACAGCAGGAATCCCCAAGGCCTCCGCAGAGAGACTGCCAGGTGGGTGGCCAGTACAGGGGGCGCTGCGGGGCGCTGTGCAGGGGCAGAAGCTCCTTGGAGGACGAGGGGCCCTGTGGTGGTGTGGGAGGAGGGGCGCCATGCGTGGTTCTTCAACGCTGACCCTCAGCGGACGCGGCTGGCAGGAGGCACACCAAGCGCTGCAGAGCGGGGGGTGGCACAGCGGCAGTGCGACCGCTTTGATGCTGTTTTTCTGTATTTCCTACTTTTCCTCAAAGGGCAGGTGCTATTTTATTTTTAAAAGGTCTAAAACACATCCTGAGGAAGCAGTAGAGGCCAAAGGGGTGTGCCCCAGGGGACAGGAGTGCCAGGAGGCATGCCGGAGCAGGGCAGGGAGGGCTCAGCCACAGCAGCTCCCCAGACAGTCTCAGCTGGCCCGATGGCAGGCGTGTCACTGGGTCGGCGGCCAAGCCCTGTGCCAAGATAGGACAGGAGGCCGGGCAGGGGCTGGGAACATGGAGGATCCATGGTGGAGGGAAGGGCGATTGCATGGCTGCCACCCTTGGGCCAGCCCGTCAGGGTCTCCTGAGAGCCAGTCCCCCTGCCCACCACACCCACCCCATGTGGAGGCTGTGAGCTCACAGCAGAATTTCCCTCTGTTTCAAGACTGGGGGTACCCATGTGCCCACCTTGCTCCAAGTGCAACAAGGGCCCATCCCAGAAGTTGTGCCCTGGAAGCCCTCCCAGATCCTCACACAGTAAACCCACACCAATCCCTGCTGGGCCCTGGTCCCTCTGATCCTCGTACGACAGCTGCGTCAGCATACGTCAGAAGAGACTGCTGGGTTCCACACCCTGACTGCCACACAGCCACGTGGCCCAGCAGAGACATGGTGGTGCCCAGAGCCCATAAAATATCTTGACGAAAAAAGATTCAAGGAAGACGAGGGGCTTCAAATCACAATAGAATAGAGATTTGTGGTCTTCATCAGGGAAGATGTAGATAGGATGGGGACAAGACATCAGGCAGTGACATCTCAGGGGCTGGCAAGGAGAACAGGGGAGAAGGGCCGTCTGGCTGGCCAGGTTGTGGGCAAAGACCGTCCTGCTCAGTGGAAGAGCTGGCACTGCCAGGATGCCACCAGGAAGGGCCCAAACAGCCTGAGCAAGGGCGGGGACCCCACGGGCCTGCCAAGATGCTGCCTGCCTGCCAGCCAGGCTGGACCCCAGCCTCTCTGGCCTCCATGCAGAGGCCAGACCCTCGTTGAATAAGCCAGGCGTCCCGGTGCATGGTCAGCTCTGAGAACCTTGGAAGTCTGTATGCCACAGATTCACCATGAAAGTTAGCTGCGGTTTGGCTGTGGGCATGTTTCTAATGCCTATTCAGTTTTCTACAGTATGAATGTGCTTTTTACAATTTTAACTTATTTTCAGTCATTTGCCATTCTTCAGAAGCACCAGAATAAAAAAAGTAAGTTAAAAAAAACTTTTTTTTTCCTGAAACTCACAAAAGGATATGAGTTTTGGGAAATATCAATAAGCAAACAGTATCTGTGTGCGTGTTTAGCATGTTGACTTCCGCAGCCCCGGAAGGACACGGGGCCTGGGCAGACCTGGGGCCCACGTGAGCTCCCACAGGTAGTCTGGCTCCCGTTGTGGGGCACTGCCGCCAGCCTCCCACCAAAACCACAGCCTGGACACTCTCCATCTGGCACCTCCTCCAGCAGGTTCCAATCCCTTAGTCCAGTGCCAGGATGTGCGCTTAACTGGACAGTCACGTCTAAAGGAATGGAGAACAGCCTCACCCAAATGCATTTGCCCAGAACAGAGACGTGGGAGGGGCCAGGCCTCCAGAACCGTCAGAAACAGTTTCTCCCCCTTGGCCATCCCTTCCGATTGCACCCCGAGGCTTGGGCTGGTCCAGCCTGGGAGCCCCAATGGCCCAGCACACACCAGCTGGCCTCACCAGTTCAAAGGTGGGTCTGGGAAGGAAGGGTTTGCGCCACCTGCTCCTTCATTCAGGAGAGCACACCTAAAATGCCCAGACCATGAGAAAAGTCACATAGGATTAAATCTCTGGCAAAATGGCACCTCGCCTGGTGGTCGATTTCGTGATTTGCTAAGTCCTGAGACAGACAAGGCCTTCCTGTGTGAGGTGGACAGACCCCTGCTCTGTAAGCACTAGGAATCATGATGCTCTGGACCCCACGTAGGAGAGCCACTGGCTGTCTCACCGCTGAATGGCTCCCGTTTCTGGGGAGTGGATGCACTGATGCGCCCAGTGGCCGGGCACCCAGGGACCTCTGTGCCAGCCCACCTAAACTTAGATCCACTTCATCTTTACAACAGCTGAGTCTTCACTTTAGAGCAGAGAAACTCAAGAACTCGAGGAAACAGAGGCACCCTGAAGGATGGGGAGTCAGGAATCCAGGGGCTTGTCTGCCTGCTTGGCATCAGAGCCCCCAGCCCATTCGGGAGCAGCTGCATCTGGGGACTGATGGACCCTCGAGGTTCCTGGATCACAGCCCAGACCGGTAGGCTCCCAGGCCCAGCAGTCACCTGGCTTCTGTTCTCTCGGCAAGGCCGTTGTGCATGCTGGAGAACCCCGTCTGCCTTGCTGGCATCTCCCTGACAAGCGGGGACCAGGCTGGGTGCATTGCCCAGCTGCTGCCTCTTTCCTGAATGCCCAGCCTTCACACAGCCTGCAGGGGTGCAGTCTGCAAGGACGGTCCTGCTCCCACTGTTATGGGCGTCTCCAGAGCCTTCTGGTCACTTGACACCGTCTCCGTTATGTCTTCCTCATGCGATTCTTTGGCTCTTGCCTCTCTGCTCCAGTGTGGCGCAGTCCCCCCAGACCCCACCCCACAGGATCATACCATTGGGCCAGGCTATTGCAACGTCAGAATGTGGATCTGTGCTCCATCCACCAGCTCAGCCTCCAGCGCCACGCCTTCCTACCAGACGGAAGGCCCTTAGCTCCCCTGGGCACCAACAAAGACTGTGACTAGGCGAGGCTGGCTGAGAAGTGGGCAGGGCAGGCCCACAGCACCCCAGGGACATGCACCTGCTCTCTCTAACCCTCTCCACTCAAGCACCTGAGACCTGGTCACCTTGCTGCGTGATGACAGGCACACATGACTCCTTTCCTGAGGACCCGGCTAGGTTTGAGCTGCCCTCTTCCCCGAAGGTGCCCTGAAGTCCCGTCTAGGCGAGCTATCATGGTCATTGCTTTCTGCATGACTGACACTCATGTGGCAATACCTGAGAGCACCACTAGGTGAGGCGAGCCCGGCCTGCAGGAGGGGTTGCAGAGGCACAGCTCACAGAGCAGCAGGGCTTCCCCACCAGGTCCCTGGGCGGCCCTGGTTCCCTGTGTCCTGGCGCCCGTGACCCCCTTGGGAGGAAGGGCTGGGCACCCACGACTGGCACTCACGTGATGGTGTCGATCATGTCCAGCCCCATCTCCACGCAGCAGTGGGCATGGTCGGCCTTGGGCTGCGTCAGGCCCGACACACAGTAGTAGCAGTCGCCCAGGATCTTGATGCGACGGCAGTGGTTCTCCTGGGTGCCAGGGAGGATGGCACGTGAGTGACATGCCTGGCTGCACACCTGCCTCTTCACCACCCCAGACACTGGTGACGCCAGAGCAGGTGGTACAACTCACACCGAACCCCACGCCCGACCTGGGGCCCCGCGGTGAGAGCATTTGCGAGGGTGTGGGCCCAGTGGCTGTGACAGGGTGGCCTCGGGGTCCCCACACCTGTATCAGTCCTGTCCCCAGGCAGGGCCCCCTCCCCACCCATTCCTCAGTTCACCCAGACCACTTGGCCCTCCCAGGCCGGGAACCTGCCCAGACAGGGGGCCAGTTCTTTCCCAAGGGAGTCTCTCTCCCAGAAGGGCAGCACAGTGCCATCCTGGCCACCACTGCACATCACCGTGTGACGATCCTTCTGGGACGTGCTAGACGCCCCCACACCAGCCCTGGGAAGGGCAGGCCACACTCTCCTGGTGTCCCTGCAGCCTCTGGCCTGATGCAGGCCCATGGGACGTGGGAGCTGCTCTCCCCAAGAGACACCTCAGAAGGCATCCAACACCAGCAATGGCCGCTCGCACATTTATACAATGAAGGAATGTCAGTGCCGCCTCCGCGTCACACTGGGGATGGAGTGAGAACACTGAGCTCGCTGCCGCCCACACGGGCTCATCCCTGGTCTCAGCTGGGATCACAGCTGCACCTGCGTGTGTTTCAAGGACAGCATGAAGTCAGTAGCTCTAGGAAGCTTGGCCCAGCGTACCTTTGCCCTCTTAAAATAGTTGAGGACCTCATAAAACACTCCCCCAGATGTGCGTAAGAGCTATGGATGTTACCACCCGCGAAGCTACAGCTGAGCAACTTGAAAATGTATTGACACATTTAAAGATAACCACAGCAAATGTATCAATGTTGGCACAGGTAATGTATTTACATAAAATTTTGTTTCCCAAAATAAAAACCATTATCGAGAGGCATGTCATGGTTTCCCTTTTGTGCGTCTCCAACGTCTGTCTTCTCAGGCGACAAGGACTCGTTGCTCTACTAGGTGCTCCTCCCCGCACCTGCCCCTGGGACACCTGGAAGGAGGTTGGTCTCAGGAGCCAACCTTGGATGGTTGTCATCCTGAGATGGTGATGGCCTCATAGACCCCCGAGATGGTCTCACAAAGCCCAGAGCCCACAGGCCCCATTCAGAGCACATTCTACAGCTTATATTTGGTTCTGAAGTTTAGCTTCTTACAAGCAAGTTGATGCTTCAGGCTTTCTGCTATTAACACAAGCACATAGGGATGAGAACCCTCAGCTCTGAAAGTCCACATGTCCCCCACTTCTACAGTGACCCCACTGCTTTCCTGAGAGATGGCCCAGGCTGCTGCCCCAAATCAGAGGGGAGGGAGCCCCCATGCAGAAATCTGTCTGGCCCCTCCAGCCTGGGGCTCTCTCTGCGTGCAGAGCCAAGTCAGGCAGTTAAAGGGAGAAGGCAAGCAGATGCTTGCGCCCATCAGGAAGACCCTCAAAGAGCCCAGCACACCAGTCTGCTCTGTCCAGAGCCCCACAGGCCCCCCATGGCCAGGGAGCTAGGTGCAGGGCCCAAGGAGGAGACAAGGGCCGTGCAGGGCCCCTCCTAGGCACAGACCCTCTGCAGGGAGTTCCTGACCTGTGGTCCATCAGGATCTCCTCCTCAGGGCCATCTGCCCATCTCTGTGAGGCTCCAGCAAGTCTGTCGCTAGACAGGCAGGTATGTGTGAGCTAGCGGACAGCTTCAGTCCTCACACAGCCCAGGCAGGCGACAGCCCAGAGCAAATTGGGAGGGAAGATGCTCACAATCTCTTATTTTTTTAAATCTCAGATGTCCTGGCTTTTGTTAGTAAGCTTGAGATCAAAAGAGTTGATTTTCATCAACTGTGGTTTCAGATGGTGAAGACTTTTCCTGAAAGCCAGTGCCAGAGTTGCTGAGTGTCTGGGAGGCCTCAACATCTGCTTCTGGGACAAGAGGAAGGAAGGAAAGACAGACGGAATGGAAGGGGTGGGCTGCAGTCTCGGAGCGCATTCAAACGGCCCCCTGCCCCAGCTGAGAGGGGCCAGGAGCGGCAGGTGGCGGCAGGGGAGCTGCGGGAGGGTCCATGCGGGCGGGCTTCCTGCTGGGCATCCCGCGTGGGGTGTGCACGCTCACAGACAAGGTCTGGACCACCCTGGCGCCGCCTGAGCAGGCAGCTGTGCAGAGGGCCTCACAGGGCAGGGAGGCTTGTGCCCCTGGCCCGCCCAGCCCCTCCCCAAGCCTCACAGAAGCCGAGAACTCAGTGAGATCAGGAAGACCCACCGCTACCCCAGAACCCAAAAGGGCCCATGTCCCCACCAAGGCCAGCTCCAAATCGGTGGAGTCCGCAAGTCCAGAGGCCGACACGTGGATCCCGGTCTGGAGAGGCAGGTAAGCTCCCAGGACTGGTGGCACCCAGGGGCAGGGCAGGGGCAGAAGGAGGGCTTGGATCGATACACTTTATGCTCTGGTGACTACATCCAAAACCCAAACTCAGACTTTATCAGAGAAACCTTGTAAGATTGGGTGTCTTCCTATCAGTGGGAAAACAGAAGAACTTTAATAAAATTATATTTCTGTGCAGCCATCTCCACATCATGACTGCAAGTGTAAAACCTGCTGTGTTCACGTAAAGCTGAAAATAAATGCACCAAAATATAAGCAGTGGTTTTGCTAGAAGGTAGGAAGAACAGCCACTTGTTCGACCTCATTCTCCACCAGCCCTCCTCCTATGGTGCCCACGTGCACCAGCCCCTGTGATAAGGGCTGCAGATGTGCCAGCCACCAGGAGAGACCAGGGCCTGTTCTGGAGTTCCTGCCCTTGGGGAGGGGCCGCAGAGCTGGACCCGAGGGACCTGCAGACCTGTGTCCTGCAGTGGGGACTGGCTGTCCCCAGGAGACATCTCTGTGCCCCTTTAGGAACGGCTCACCAGCAACAGTCATGGGAGCACTTGCTCCTGGTATCCTTTTACAGGAACAGTGGAGGGGACAGCCCCAAACCACGAGAAGGTGCCAATGGCACAAGGGAGACAGCAGGCGGGGCAGCCCTCTCCAGGTATCTCACCTCGAGGTCTGCACCACAGACAAACAAATCATGTTCTTAAAAAGAAAATTAAATTGAAAACAGCTATGCCTTAAAATCAAATCCAAGATGCTAAGCCTCACCATGGCCACAGTAGTGGCAGGAACACAGAATTTCTCCAAAGAGGTGAAAACACATCATTTGACTATTATATCCGGTGGGAGGCAATCCGAGGGCAAAATAACTGAAGAAACGACTGGAAAAATCTTGAACTGCATTCAGTGGTCTTATTATGCATGATAATGTTAGCGATGTTATTTTGAACAGGGAAAAGGATGAAGGAAGTAAACTGTATGAGTGTCTTTAGGATTTCCAGTATCGAGGAGAAGAAAAACAAATATACAGATCAAAGGGGTAAAGTCAACTGAATTGAAAATATCAACATGAACTTGGAATTTACCTTCTTCTTTAAGAAATACCTTCTGTCTCCACCTCCTGTAAAGGCCCAGAACTGTGACATCCCAGACTGTGGGCTGGAAAATCCCCTTCCCGCTGAAATAAACTAGGGCTTCAGAAAACACTGAGCCTGTCTCGAGGCAGGAACATGTCGCTGTCCCTAAAGATGCGCTCAGAGGTGACAGCCGTGTCCAAAGGCAGCAGGATACAACCTGGTCAGCTCCCAGGATGGGAAGTTTAATCATCAAAAAGAAGAAAAAATGGGAATGCACCAAAACTTGTCACATTTTTAAAAACCTGTGAGTTCATAATAACATCCAAAAAAGAAACAGGCAGGAGGACCCTCCAGCATCACCCCTCTGGCGAGCTCGGGGGCACTGATTCCTTATTTTGAAAAGTGGTAAATGAATGAAAAGAATCAAGCATGATCACTTTTGGGGATAAACGACTAGCTGATGAGTAACAATCTTCTTTTGTAAAGATCCACCTGCCAACAAATGCCGAGGAAACGGCGGGATTAGAAAAGCCCCGTCCAGCAAACCCAAGGGAAATGCCAGCCGGCCTCGCTCTCCAGGCGACTGCAGCAACACCCTTGGTGTGTCCATCATGGGAAGCAGGCAGACACATTCTGTAGACACCATGGGACACCTGGTCCCCGAGCCGGGGAAGGAGGCCGGCCTGGGCGTGCTGGGAGCAGCAGGCGGACACCGCCGGGTATTCGGGGCCTGTGAGGCTGGGCTCAGCAGCCTGCCCCCGGGCAAGGTGATGTGAGCACCTGGCACACCCACGCTGACAGTGCATCCTCTGGTCAAAGAGGAAAAACAAAACCAAACCACCTCCCACACCCCTGGGTAATGTGTGCCCTGCTGTTTCCATTTGCTGTGTTCTGGGATGGTTTGAGCCCCTCCCAGGGCCGCTGATTCCTGGAGGCAGGAAACAGCCCATTCTGTTCCTCCCCAGAGCTCCTGCCCACCTCATCCGGGAGCTCTCAGCAGGCCACCACCCCACCCAAACCCAGGCCCAACCAAGGCAACCCGGGGGCCCCAGAGCCCAGGCCACATTATCCCCTGCCCAGCCCCTGCCGCCTCCTCACAGCCTGGTGTGCCCCTCCTCTCCAGGGCTGAGTGAGGAAGCTCCTGCAGTGGCCTCAGTCTGCATGAATAACCCCCTGCGGGCACGACCCAGAGACCAGCTCACTAACATCCTGACAGCCGCTAGGTGGCTGAGCTGAGGCACAGACAGCAGCCCAGAGTGGGAGTCATCAGCGCTGAGCCTGTGGTCCCCTTGGTGTGTGCGGTGCGGATGCCACCATGACCGGAGTGTGGCAACAGGAGAGCTGCTCACAGAGGACATAAGGCTCTGGTCTAGGGCCCGGGGAGGAGATGACACCAACCAAACCTGACTGGCCAGCGCGCCGAGGTCGCTGTGGTTGAGACGGCTTATGCCCGCCTGGGGGTTACTCCCTCTCAATCTTTGTGCATGGGTCAAGTTTCCAGAGAACAGACTCTAAAGCCCTCTGTCTGATGTGTTCATGCTGCAGCCGTCGCTAGGACACGGCAGGGACACGCCGCTGCTTCTGGGGGATGAAGCACCCACAAACACGTGCCTGCTCCGCAGTGCTGCAAGGGGCCACCGGCACCTCCTTTGCCCATAGGTGAGGCCCTGCCCTGCCCCCTGGAGCCATGCCTGGTCCTCCCTCTGCCTGGAGCACCTGTGCCCGGGGGCTGAGTAACTGCTCCTCCCTGGACAAGGAAGCAGCCTGGAGGGTCAGGATGACGGCTTGCACTGCACACTGCATTTCCCCCTCAGGCAGAAACCCCCCAGCAGACTCAGCGCACCTCGCAGGAATGCCCGTCCACACTCCCTAACAGCCCAATGACATGTGTGCAAAGGAGCCACCTTGCCCAGCCTGCCACCTGCACTGCCTGGCATTGCCGACACGTGCCAGGCAAAGGCCATGTTGAAGCTGAGAACTTACAACAATGCAACAAGCTCTTGCTAGGTGGATTTTCGGGGTCTAGGGCTGTGCTCTCATCTGCCTGTCACCTGAGGACCGCAAGGCCAGGACCTGCCCAGGGGGCCTGGCTGTGATAGGCTCATCTCCACAGCTGGCCCACCAGGAACTCTTCTCAGTTCATGGCCTCCTGGAACCAGCTAGAGGGATGTCTGCTTCATCCAGCCAGTCCTCTTTCTGGCTAAGAAACCTGACCCCCACCGAAGGGCCTTGTCCCCTGTGGGAGGTGGTGAGCAAGACAGAGCCCAGGACAGTGTTTCTCCATCAATTCAAAGGGATGCAGCCAGTTTCCCAAATACACATGGACATCAGAGCAAATGCAAATCTAAAATGGGTCCAATAAGTGGGGGAAAGGTCAAAACTATCACACACAGCTGGCCACACACGTGGGTAAAGGGTAAATAAGCTGGCAGCTGCTGTGGAGACAGGCAAACATGCTGTGTCCTGTGTTTGTCTAGCTGCCTGGCAGCGACCTGCGTGCGTTTGGACTGCAGCTGTGTGATCGTCAGCCGGCACCCATGGGGTCACCAAATGCTGCATAAGGCACTCAGACACGAGACAAGAGGAAAATGCCCCACATGCTCCTCAGAACAGGACTCAAGCTGTGTTTACACACTACACAGAATCAGTGCGCAAAAGGGACAAAGACAAAGTGACCAAAAGAAAGAATTTAGTTTTGAGCCGCTGAGCAGTTCCCTCAAGGGACAAGGCCCAGACTGCGCTTATGGAGGTAAGAACACACCACCTGAGCCAGGAGCCGTGCTGGAGGGACACGTGGCAGGCTTTACAGAAGGAGCCGGGGTCCCGGGGCAGCAGGCAGCTGGGCTGGTGGCACCCCTTACCACATGTCACTGACCAAATATGGCCCCAAACCCTCAGACCGTGATGCTGGCCCCATGGAAGGCAGACTCGGTGACGGGCAGAGGGCACGGCCCGTGCCATCAGCAGCACGCGCTCCCACAGGAGGCCCTGGTACCCAGTGCTTCCTCCTGGTGAGGCGGGGGGAAGGAGCAGGTGCAGGAGAGCTCCAAGCCACCCCACGAGAGCCCTCAGCTGCCAGCCACCCGGGCACTGGACAGAACACACATTCTGACCCCAATGCAAAAGGCACTGGAGCCCCACCGTGACGGCGAGCCACATGCAAGCATGACCCACACGCCCTCCTGCCTTCCTTGTGGTACCCCCAAACTGGGGGTGTCTATGGGGGCGAGACCCGGGAGGCCTCTCCCAGGAAAGCGAGGGGGACCAAGCTAGTGAGGTCAAAGGCCACCAGAGCACTGGGGCAGGAGCCCCATCCCGCATGGACA
This sequence comes from Phataginus tricuspis, assembly GCA_029783875.1. Classification (NCBI taxonomy): domain Eukaryota; kingdom Metazoa; phylum Chordata; class Mammalia; order Pholidota; family Manidae; genus Phataginus; species Phataginus tricuspis. Next base: position 8,912,272 of record JAQQAC010012171.1, on the reverse strand, counting down.
GCCAGCCTCCCACCCTCACACTCAGGGACAGTGAAGCGGCCTTTCCCAAATGTGGTCCTACCACAGGCTGGCCCAGGTCATCAGCGCGGAGCTACAGAGGAAAGGGTTCCATTCAGGAGCAAGGAGCAGCGCCCACTGGACATATGAGACCCCCTAACACCCTACAAGCAATCTCCTGGCAGCCAGCATCCACAATCCCACACGCCACCCTCCCATCCTGCCTCGGTCTCCCTTTACTCACCCAGGGGTCTGCAGCAGGCTGCCAAGTGGCCCCCTTGCCCTCAATCCCCTAAACCTGACCAGCCTCAGCCCAGTGCGGCCCCACCAGCTCTGTGGGTAGACCCTGGGCCAGTGCAGGGGCTGGGTGCCCTGTGCCCTGCCCAGGGGCTGGCCCCAGTCTATAGCCTGCATGGTGCTCCCCACCCAGCCCTGCACACACCTGGGACATCCTCACCACTCTGGGCCTCTGCATAAGCCAGGCCTGGCCAGGGGCCTCTCCTCACCCTCCCTCACTGAGGGGACATCCACCCTATCTTCCAAGCCCTTTAACTGCCACCTTCTCTGAAAAAGGTCCTCACTCTGGGCAGTGTACCACCCCCTCAACCCCCGAAAACCACCCTCTCAGGGCCCCTCTGCGTCCACCTTGGGGTAGGCCAGACAGGCACGTGACCTTGGTTGTATGCTCACATCTCCCTGCATGTTCTCACAGGGCAGGGAAGGTGGGTGTCAGGGGCCAAGGAAACCCAGGCAGTCAGTGACCCATGTGCCACCAGCTGAGCCTTTGGAACCACCTGGGCTTGACCTCTGCAGGGCTTAGAAGTGACCCATTTATCTCAAGAAGGCTTAAAACCCCAGGGCTCAGCCCACCTTACGCAAGACGGCCTGGCACCATGAGACATCACCCATGCCCCAACTGGCAAGTTTCAAACCCAGGTGACGGGGCCCAGAGTGACGGGTAGCTCAGGAGAGCTCCACAGAGCCCTCCACTGAGGCCGGCTGTGGGGGCAGAAGGTGGCAGAAGGCAGCAGGGAGGCCTCAGGCAGATCCATCTGTGTGGCCAGGAACTTTACCAGGGGCATGGCTGTGCTGGGTAGGCAGTTTTTCATCTGGCAAAGATACCTCTGGGCCCAGGTGTTCAAACCAGGGAATGGGACTGAGTGATGGGTGACACGACCGCGCAGGGTAGCCTCTCGGCACCCCATCCGGTCACATCCCCACCCGGCCACACCAGGCACGCAGCTACTCCAGAAGCTGCTCAAACAGCAAGCTGGGGCTGCACTTACCGTGGCCAACTCGTCGAACTTGCCGAAGAGCTCATTGAGGAGTTTCACCAGCTCCTGGGCCGTGCACTGCGATGCCAGGCCAGTGAAGCCCACGATGTCAGCAAACAGGATGCTGTAAGAGCGAGGGCTGGGCTGCCTTTCTGCACAGGTGGACAGGGCCCAGCCCCAGGCAAACCACTGCCCTAGGGTTTCCCTCACCAGGCTCCTTAAAACAAGGGCTGCTCTCCCCTAAAAGCAGGCTGCAAATGAAGGTCTTGTTGTTCCCATTTTACAGGTGACCTGACTGAGGCTGGGAGGAGCCACAGGACCCCCATGTGGTCACAAAGGAGTCACACGGGGCTCCTGCGACCTCTCCAGCACGTGAGGGGCAGCTCAGTGTCCCTTAGACCTGCCCTCCCTTCCCAGGATGGCCCCAAGATGGTGCCGTGCCTAGTGGCACATGAGCAGAAGTGGAGTGTTTTTGGAAGTGAGCAGCCCTCTGCACTATCTCCGCCCCTCCTGCCGGCGGGTGCCGCAGGGCCTGGGCATTGTCAGAGCCTCCTAGTGGATGACTGGGCTGTGCAGAGCGGCTGTCCAGGTCTTCCACTCCTGGGTCGAAGCCTCTGTATGCGGGCATCCATTTAAAGAAAGTGGCCAGTCTAAACAACATCGTGTCTACCCATCAGTAATGGCCATCCTCCCAGACTCAGACGCTACAGGTCTTAAACAGTGGAACACAGAAGGGCAGAGGCAGCTGTGGAGAAGAGCGAAGAGCCCTGGGCTGTGCATTTGGGAAAGGCTGGGGACCTCTCCAGCACAAGTTTGACACAATTGTGCTGACCTGAGTCCTCATGCCATGTCATAAGCAGATCTGCATTTTCAATACCTGGGGTCAGAAGAATGGAATCGGCATCATATGCAGAAAGTGGGGAGCGCTCTTGCAGGCAGAACTTGCCTGCAAGAGCGCTCCCCACTTTCTGCATATAATGCCCCTCTGACAAGGCCCTCACCCCACCACATCAACCATGACCTGTGCATGAGCAGAGAACACTCGCCAAGAGTCTCAGGACCTCTTATAATTCCCTAACTGCTGGACAGGGTTCCCCAAGAAGCTGAGAGTTGCTTGAGGGTGCAGACTCCAACATGTACACCTCACAGCATCTAACAGAACAGGGGGATGGGTGATATGAATGAATGGATGAAAACCAGGTGTCTGGGGTCTCAGAAGTGTCACTGGCTGATAGTGGAAGTTGAGAAAAAGAACTGCAAGACTGACTTTTTTTCTTCTGTTTTGGTATGAAATTCAAACATATTTCCATCTCTGAGAAGCCACCATTTTTTCCCCCTATCTCTGCTCTATAATAAATTTCTCATTCATGTTCCTCTCTCTATCCACAGGCTTCTCAGTGTCTGGTCATCACTGAGCTCCAGAAATACTAACTGGGCACTGTCAGCCCAGCCTAGGAATGCCCTGAGCTCTGCCAGCCTGTTCTCCTTGACTGCCTGTGGGAGGGTCCTCCCCAGAACACCTCAGGCCCTCCATCACAGAGGCAAGATGCTTGGAGGGTCTCTTATATGCCAGGTCCCCCTCCTCGGAGCTCACATGCAGGAGAAGAAGGCTGACAACAGGGAGGGACAAACACATCAACAGAGTGGTTTCAATGAGCATGGTGAGGCAATGGTATGGGAAACCCAGAACTCTGCAGAAAGGCTGGACACCGAGGTTGCTGACGCAGCCAAGATGGAGTGGGGTCTGGAGCCCACCCAGGAATTATCCAGACAAGGAAAGAAGGAATGGGGGAGAGAAGGGGAGGAGGGAGGTGGGAAAGAGGACAGGAAGGGAGGATTCAGAAGAACACATAGCACATGTATACCTAAGGTGGATGAGAAACAACATAATGTTAATGACAGTCAAAAGCCAAGAGGTGTGGACAGGCTGGAACATGGGCACACACAGTGGGCACCAGAGTGCAAGTCTGCAGGGCCAGAGGCTCTCAGGAGCCAGCGTAGAAAGGACGGGAGGGGAGCAGGGGTTGGGGTGTGGACTCCAGTGGGACTGTCTGGCTCTATCACACATGGGAGACTTTTCAGCAGCAAAAGTGGTGACTCTCACATCTGTGTTTGTTGTCCAGATTGGAGGAGAGAGAGGGAAGGGTACTTGGGCACCCATCTAACACTTGGTACTTGGGCAACTTATCTAACACTTCCTCATGTCAGTCCCTTCTTTTACAAAATGAGAACAAGACTTGAGCCCACTCTCTGGGTCAGGAGGAAAAACACGAAGCAGTTAAACTAGTATCTTGCACCTAATAAGAGATCAAATCTGCTCAAAATTATTTATAATAATCTCTAAGTGTTATAATGCCTTCAGCAGTCGACCAGGCAGATTACAACTCTGCCTTGGCCCGTGCATCCTGCTTGCACAGAGCCTCAAGGTCAGCAGAGGTGAGTGATTAAGGTCCTCTCAGGTCTTTCCTGAGCATGTACACAGACCTGCGCTTGTGCATGGTCTTCTGATTCCCAGAAATATTCCCAAAGCCTTTCAAAGAACCAGATAGACATCTCATTCCTCAAGTGTTCCTTTATGGTTTTTTTTTATTACGTTGCTGTTTGCCTCAACTGTTGTCACGGCCTAAGACATCTATGATGTTAAACAATTGCCACTGATTGTTTTCAACAAACGTCCCAGAGCAAAAGCTGTTCACACCAAGCACTGAGTCAGGTCACATAAAGACAAGCCTGTGAGTGGGGTTTTCCAGGAAATCTCCAGTCAAATGATGGTTCTTTGAGAACAGGGCTCTGAAAGAGCTCCAATCCTGTTCTGTTCCCTCCAGTAGCTGCCAGGCTACAGGTTTTCACTGTGATTGCAGCTGTTGGTTTCCAAAGCTACCCTGGAGCTGAGGAAATGGAAGGATGGAATAAGGCAAGTCAGAAATCCACAAAGCTCACTGTTATTATGAAGATTTTAACTGCTTTTCTTAAATAAACATTTCCGGATTCTTGTAAGACGATGGTTAATTTCCTGTGTTCTGAAAATGTTGACTCCGGTAATTTTTGCAATTGTTATCATTGCTTTATGGAGGAGAGGATTTTCAGATGGCCTTACTCCACCATTCCTGATGGCATCAGTCTGCTAGGAGTTGTGAAAGGTGCACTGGGTTTGAACATTAATCCTGGAGAGATGGGGAACCACTGAAGGATTCTAACAAGGATTGCAAGGAGGACAATGAGATGTTCATACTTGGGCTGTAGAAAGATAGCTGTTGGAGGGCATCCCAAGGGGCTAGGGTGGAGCTGGCACCATTGGTGAGAGGAAGCCACGGCTCCCTATCTTATCTCAGAGCTGTCACACCTGCAGCCAGACGCCGACCCACCAGACTCTGAGAATACAGTGCCCACCAGAGGACATGTAGGGAGATTTTTCAGCAGCAAAAGTGGTGACTTTCACATCTGTGTTTGTTGTTCAGGTTGGAGGAAAGGGAGGGAAAGGCACTTGGGCACCCATGCCCTGCACCCACCTCCACCTGCTACCTCAGGTGGCCCATGATATCTGATACCTTCCAAGCATGTATGTGCAGATACTCTGTCCCCCTCCTCACAAGGCGCTTCCTGGCTTGTTCTGCTGGTCTTCTTTGCAAAGGGTTGGGTTGCTGTGCATGAACTTACCCACTAAGGAGAGGCAGGGGGTGAATAGAAAAAGTCTAGGCAGATGTCAGCATCGACTGATTCCACCGTCTCAGCCCCACCCCCACCTGTCCGGAGCTCTGCACGTGCCTTGCTTTGCTGAACTCAATTTCCTCTCCTATAAGTGGGGGTGACAGTGCCCATAGATCATAGAAGTTTGATGATATTAAACAGAACCAAGTGTCCAGTGGAGAGGTTCAACCTGCCTGGGCTCAAACGCCGGCCCCACACACTAGGCCTTCACCCCACTCAGTCCCAGCATCCTCAGGAGGACAACACTGGTCCCTACTGAAGGTATGACAGTGGGAGGAAGTGCACTCACCTGACAGTGGCTAGCCAGGTCGGCTCATGTACAGACACGTTTCCCTGAGCAGCAGGTGCGCACCTGGGCTTCCCAGCCCACACCTGCTCCTACTACCCTCAAACTGGGGCCCTTCACCAACATCTGCCCATGATCTACCACTTCCACCATCACCTCCTATCTCCACCCATTAACCCTGACCTCCATCGCCTCCACATTTTCCATCACATCTCACCTTGCCCATTACTCCCGCCTCCTCCATTGCTTCCCTCCTCCTCCCCCTCCATCTCCTCCACCTCTATCACCTCTCTCCCATCACCTTGCACTGCAACCAACACCTCCATCTCTATTACTTCCCCCTTCTCCATCACCTCCCACCTCCTCCATCACTTCCATCTCTGCTATCACCTCCACCCCCATCACCTCTCACTACTATCTGGGGCTCACCACTGCCAGGCCAACACCAGCCTTACCTTACGTTGTCATGCCGTTGGATGTAAATCTTGTGGAAAATTCTCTCAGGGGGCTTCAGGAAGTCCTCCTTCATCTCCATGGCAACATTCCGGGGCAGGAGGCTCATGAGCAGCCGCTCCTGCACAGGAGAGACAGGCCCTGTGATACGGCAGGGCCCTCCCTGTGTGCCCTTGGTATGCCCCAGTGGAGCTGGCATGGAGAAGCTGCCCTGCACAAGAGGCTGCAGACTCTTACACGTGTCCTGCATGTGGTCCTACTCTATAGACCAGGCCCAGCCCAAGGCTCTGGGGGGGTTGTACCCAGGCCTGGACTGTCACTCTGCAGGTAAGTGAATCCCAGACCTCTGGGCATCTCCTCGGGAGCACCCAGCCAGATACAGCACCCCTTGCCCATTCCTTGTCCTACCATTCATGCACCCCAGCTCCACTGAGCAGTGAGGTCACGGGAGGACACGCTCCTGTCTTCTACCAGGCTGGTGAGGCCTCAGTCCAACAACACAGCCGAGGGGCCTCAAGGGGGCTGTGAAAGCTCTGGCCCTGGAACAGAGGGTCCCCTTGTTCCCACAGAGATAAGCAGATCAGAGGACATGGAATTTTCTCATGGTCTTGCCTTCTGATTTCTTTCTGATCTTCAGCAGTCAGAGGTTTCTTCCTGCCAGAGGTTGGAATAAACATCTGGGCTTTTCTAGAGAAGTTTGCCACCCTTGGGAGTCCATTGTCCTTCCTGGGCCTTGGCTTCCTCCTCTGAATTCTGCTTCTACTCCTCCCAGGATCCTTCCCTGACCTCAACCCACTGGCCCCTGCCCAGCCAGAAATGCATGTGTCTGAGGCCACCCTCCCTCAGCGACTCCACACTGCCTCCCACCCTGCTTTGGAAAGAAAACAAAAGAACAGAGTTTAAATCTCACACATAGTCAGGTAAGACATCCTACGTATGAAGGAAAACACAGGGTGGGGGTGCAAAAGCCTCTCCCTTACTCTACTCCCTCCAGCAGCCCCTAGCCCTTTAGCCATGGCCTGTCCGTGTCAGTGGAGGAGCTCTAGCAGGAGTCACATGGCACCTGGAATCTCCCAGGCCAGAGCAGGCTCTCCTGGGGCACAGAGACCATCCAAAACACGGGTCCTCTCCGAAGTGTGTAAGGCCAGATCCCTGCCCAGGAGCAGCCACAATCCCATGTGACATCCTCAGGAGGACACTGGGAGCAACAGCTTGCTCAGATCCTTGACAAGGGTTGCTCAGATCCTAAAAGCTAACAGACTCTTGGAAAGGGCCACAGAAGCCTGGGGTGAGGTGTAAGGGCTTTACCCCTTTGCTCCAGATTATAAGTAGCACTTCATGTGGCTAAATTTAGGATGGAAGAATACATTAAATGCACTTGGGAAGTCTTCCCATATTTTTTTCCATATAAACCTTGATAGGGAGGTCAGGCCCAGCTCTGCCTGATGCCAAATGCAGCTGAGTATGTGTGTCCAGATGAGACCTCCCATGGTCCTGGCTCTGAAGCCTGTGGCCTGAGCCATGTGCCCTGAACAAGGCCTGGGTCTACCCTGAGGGCCCATCCATGCAAATCCCAGTTCAACGGACTCAGACACAGAGGAGGGACATCTCAAGAGCACAATGGCCCATGACCACTCTCAGCATTAAGTCACATGGGGAGAGGAGGACATTCTAAGACTTGTCCAGACACAGAAGTGTCCAGGATGAATGTGCAAGGGAAGACCCAGGAACAGAAATGCCCCATTGCCCAGGGTGTGGAAGCCAGAGTGCTAGGATGTTGGCCCCTTCTTTATGAGAGGAACTTGGAGGACAAGGCTTGAGCCCCGGCTCAGGGAAAGGGGTCATCTGCAGGTAGCCAGCTGTACCAAAGATGGAAGGAACTTGGGCCACCCTACTGATAAACCAAGAGCATCATCAGTAACATGAAGCTTCCAGAGACTGAGATACAAGATGAAAAGAGAAGCAGCTAGACAGCATAGAAGGAAAGGCCCCAAGAACACACTGGCAGCTTCAGGCTCCCTCCTGGACAGTCCCAGAGTCATGGGGCATCTACATCCCTGAGCCCCATCGGCCATTAAGCCAGGTCTAGGAGCTTGGCAGGTGACATTGTCACCCTGAGTGCCATGCATGGAGGGTCTCTGGGGAAGAGGAGAGCTGAGGTGTCTTCAGGATGGCTGCCTGGCCTCACATACTGTCCCTGCCCCCTACCCCTTTGGGGCAGTCAGTTAATCTCTGTCTCATTTCTGTCCCATCCAACAGGGCAATCATCACAACAGCTTCCTTAGGAGGGTGTTCTAGAAGGGACAAACCCTCAGGCTCTCACTGCACCACAAAGACCCCTCTCATTATCACACCTTCCACCACTTCATCCCCATCCCTCAAGGCACAGCATTCCTGTGTCTCACATCTTTCAAATCTCTCACCTACACCAACAAAGCACTAAGTCAAATCACAGAAGAGACTCTGCTTCCCCAAGTCCATCTCACACCTTCCCTCCCCATCAATATTCCCCAAATGCCCCAGAGCAGCTCTCCTTGAGCAAGCTGTGGCCTCCACCTGGGGACCCTGGGCCACAGCCTCCACCCAAGGACTCTGGATGACAGACAACACCAAGAAAACAGAGTAATTAGAATAACTAATGATATTTTAAAGCATCCATCTTAAGAATGACTCAATGAACAACCATAAACACACTTGAGAAAAACTGGAAAAATATAAACTAAAATAAAATGTAAAATATAAGGAGAATCAGATGGAAATTATAACTGAAAAATACATATATATATATATATATATAATAACAAGCTCAACAGGTGAGCTCAACAGCAGAATGAAGAACGTAAAGGAAAGCAAAGTAAATTGAAGACAAAAGAATAGACATTGCCCAAACTGAAGAACAGACAAAAAATACTAGAAATAAGTACTAGCCACAGGGATCTGTGGGACTATAACAAAAGATCTAACATTCATGTCTATGGAGTCACAGAAGAGGAGAAAGAAAGTGGCTGACAAATATTCTGAAAAATAATGGGTGATATCCCCCAAATTTGATGAAAGACATAAACCTACTCATTCAGGAAACTGAGAAATCCCCAAAGAGGACAAACCAAAAAAATGCACACTGAGACACAACACAGTCAAACTTTAGAAAAATAAAGACAAAAAGCAAGCCTTGACAGTAGTGAGAGAGTAACAGTACCTTGCGTACAGAGCAAAGATAATTTGAATCACAGGAGATTTCTCATCAGAAACCATGAGGGCCTTGAGAAAGTGACACAATATTTTCAAATGCTAAGAAAAAAGAACTGTCAACCCAGAACCCTTTAAGAATGAAGGAGACTTCCGGAAAGATGGCGGCGTGAGCAGGGTGGCAGAAATCTCCTCCCAAAACCATATATATTTATGAAAATACAACAATATAAATATTCCTGAAAGAGAGACCAGAAGATACAGGACAGCGCACAGCCTGCATCTGCACCTGAGAGGACTTGGCACCCCGCCAGGTGGGTAAGATACAGAGCCGTGACCCGGCAGGACCCGAGCACTCCCCCACCCCAGTGCACCGGCAGGAGGAGAGGATTCAGAGCCAGGAGGGAGTGGAAGTACAGGCCCGCGAAATAACCAGCCCTGGGGATCTGTGCTGGGAGCGCTGACACACATCGCGCTGTGTATCAGAGATTGGAGAGACAGGATCTGAGCCTGGGAACGCACTGGGTCCTAGCAGTCGGCTCCCCGGGACAAAAGAAAAGTGCGCACTTTTTTTAGCAGTCTTAAAGAGACAGGGGCCCAATGGAGGAGAAGGATCATCCCAGCACACTCAGCCCAGCAGGCTGGGAGTCCTGGGGAATATCGGATGCCTTGGCTGGTGACTGGGAAAAAGTAGCCCTACTGAGACTTCCCACAGAAATCAACAGCCTCCCATTAGTTCCCGCCCCAGTCTGACCTAAAAAGGGCCCTGCCGAGCAGCGTGGCTGCAGCTGCGGAATAGTGGAGCAACAGCGCCACCTACAGCATCCACACAGAATCTACTCCCGGCGGGTGTTTTTTTTTCTTTTCTCCTTTCTTTTCTTCATTTTTCTTTCTTTTATTTCTCTTTTCTTTCTTTTCTTTTTTTTTTCTTTTTAAAAGTCTTAAAGAGCCCAGCTGACATACGTGGCACCTACCAGCGACCACTTCTATTGCCATTAAAAGACAGAGGAATATGGGACAAACAAAGCTTATCCAGACCCAGAGAGTGAGTGTGAAGGGGTGGAAATGCACAATCTTCCTGAAAAAGAATTCAGAATAAAAGTCATAACCATACTGATGGATCTACAGAGAAATATGCAAGAGCTGAGGGAGGAAGTGAGGGAAGTGAGGAAAGACAATGCAGAAATCAGACAAGCCATCGACGGGCTTAACAGCAGACTGGATGAGATGCAAGAGACGGTTAATGGAATAGAAATCAGAGAACAGGAATACAGAAAAGCTGAGGCAGAGAGAGATAAAAGGATCTCTAGGAATGAAAGAATATTAAGAGAAATGTGTGACCAATCGAAATGGAACAATATCCGCATTATAGGTGTACCAGAGGAAGAGGCGAGAGAAAAAGAGATAGAAAGTGTCTTTGAGGAGGTGACTGCTGAAAACTTCCCCAATCTGGGGAAGGAGATAGTCTCTCAGGCCATGGAGATGTGCAGATCTCCGAAGACAAAGGACCCAAGGAAGACAACATCAAACGTATAGTAATTAAAATGGCAAAGATCAAGGATAAGGACAGACTATTAAAAGCAGCCAGAGAGAGAAATAAGATCACATACAAAGGAAAGCCCATCAGGCTATCATCAGACTCTCAGCAGAAACCTTACAGGCCAGAAGGGAGTGGCATGATGTATTTAACGCAATGAAGCTGAAGGGCCTTTAACCAAGATTACTTTATCCGGCAAGATTATCATTTAAATTTGAAGGAGGAAATAAACAATTCCCAGACAAGCAAAAGCTGAGAGAATTTACCTCCCACAAACCACCTCTACAGTATATTTTGGAGGAACTGCTATAGATGGAAGTGTTTCTACGGTTAAATAGCTATCACCAGAGGTAATAAAACCACAGTAAAGAAAGTAGAAGAGCTAATTACTAAACAAATGCAAAATTAAATTAATGATCCCCAAAGTCAATCAAGGGATAGACAAACAGTACACAATATGATACCTAATATGTAAAGAATGGAAGAGGAAGAAAAAGGAGGAGAAAAAAAAAAAAAGAACCTTTAAATTGTGTTTGTAATAGCATATTAAGCGAGTTAAGTTAGACTCTTGCATAGTAAGGAATTTAACCTTGAACCTTTGGTAACCACGAATCTGAAGCCTGCAATGCCAATAAGTACATACCTATCCATAATCACCCTAAATGTAAATGGACTGAATGCACGAATCAAAAGACATAGAGTCACTGACTGGATAAAAAAACAAGACCCATCTATATGTTACCTAAAAGAGACTCACTTTAAACCCAAAGATATACACAGACTAAAAGTGAAGGGATGGAAAAAGTCATTTCCTGCAACTAATGGTAGAAAAAAGCAGGAGTTACAGTACTTATATCAGACAAAATAGACTTCAAAACAAAGAAAGTCACAAGATACAAGGAAGGACATTACATAATGATAAAAGGGTCAATCCAACAAGAAGATATAACCATTATAAATATCTATGCGCCCAACACAGGAGCACCTACACATGTGAAACAAATACTAACAGATTTGAAGGGGGAAATCGAATGCAATGCATTCATTCTAGGAGACTTCAACACACCACTCACTCTGAAGGACAGATCAACCAGACACAAAATAAGTAAGGAGACAGAGGCATTGCACAACACATAAGACAGATGGACCTAAGAGACATCTACAGAACTCTACACCCAAAAGCAGCAGAATACATATTCTTCTCAAGTGCACATGAAACATTTTCAAGAATAGATCATATACAAGTCCACAAAAAGAGCCTTGGTAAATTCAAAAAGATTGAAATTGTACCAACCAGTATCTAAGACCACACAGGTATGAAACTAAAAATAAATTACACAAATAAAATGAAAAATATCACAAACACATGGAGGCTCAATAACATGCTCCTAAATAATCAATGGATCAATGACCAAATAAAAACAGAGATCAAGCAATATATGGAGACAAATGACAACAATAATTCAACACTGCAAAATCTGTAGGACGCAGTGAAGGCTGTGCTAAGAGGAAAGTATATTGCAATACAGGCCTACCTCAGGAAAGAAGAACAATCCCATATGAGCAGTCTAAACTCAAAATTAACGAAGCTAGAAAAAGAAGAACAATGAGACCCAAAGTCAGTAGAAGGAGGGACATAATAAAGATTAGAGCATAAATAAATAAAATTGAGAAGAATAAAACAATAGAAAGGATGAATGGAAGCAAGAGCTGGTTCTTCAAGAAAATAAATAAAATACATAAACCCCTAGCCAGACTTATCAATAAAAAATAGAATCTACTCACATAAACAGAATAGAAATGAGAAAGAAAAAATCACTATGGACAGCACAGAAATACAAAGAACTATTACAGAATATTATGAAAAATTATATACTAACAAACTGGATAACCTAGAAGAAATGTACAACTTTCTAGAAAAATACAACCTTCCAAGGCTGACCCATAAAGAAACAGATAATCTCAACAGACCAATTACCAGCAACAAAATTGAACTGGTAATCAAAAACCTACCAAAGAACAAAACGCCTGGACCAGATGGCTTCACTGCTGAATTTTATCAAGCATCTAGTGAAGACCTAATACCCATCCTCCTTAAGGTTTTCCAAAGAGTAGAAGAGAGAATACTTCAAAACTCATTCTATGAGGCCAGAATCACTCTAATACCAAAACCAGGCAAAACACCGCAAAAAAAGAAAACTACAGACTAATATCCCTGAAGTAAAAATACTCAACAAAATATTAGCAAACCAAATTCAAAAATACATCAAAAGGATCATCCATCATGATGAACTAGGACTTATTCCAGGGATGCAAGGATGGTACAACATTAAAAAATCCATCAACATCATACACCACATCAACAAAAAGAAGGACAAAAACCACACGATCATCTCCATAGATGCTGAAAAAGCATTTGACAAAATTCAACATCCATTCATGATAAAAACTCTCAACAAAATGGGTATAGAGGGCAAGTACCTCAACATAATAAGGGCCATATATGACAAACCCACAGCCAACATTATACTTAACAGTAAGAAGCTGAAAGCTTTTCCTTTAAGATTGGGAACAAGACAAGGATGCCCACTCTCCCCACTTCTATTCAATATAGTACTGGAGGTCCTAGCCATGGTAATCAGACAACACAAAGAAAGAAAAGGCATCCAGATCTGCAAGGAAGAAGTTAAACTGTCCCTGTTTGCAGATGACATGATATTGTACATAAAACACCCTAAAGAATCCACTCCAAAACTATTAAATCTAATACCTGAATTCAGCAAAGTTTTGGGATACAAAATTAATGCACAGAAATCTGTGGCATTCCTATACACTAACAATGACTTAGCAGAGAGAGAAATCAGGAAAACAATTCCATTCACAGTTGCACCCAAAAGAATAAAATACCTAGGAATAAACCTAAACAAGTAAGTGAAAGACCTGTACTCTCAAAACTACAAGGCACTCATGAGAGAAATTAAAGAAGATACCAATAAATGGAAACACATCCCATGCTCATGGATAGGAAGAATTAATACTGTCAAAATGGCCATCCTGCCTAAAGCAATCTACAGATTCAATGCAACTCATATCAAAATACCAACACCATTTTTCAACGAACAAGAGAACATCATTCTAAAATTCATATGGAACCACAAAGACCCTGAATAGCCAAAGCAATCCTGAGAAGGAAGAATAAATCTGGGGGGATTATGCTCCCCAACTTCAAGCTTTACTACAAAGCCACAGTACACAAGACAATTTGGTACTGGCACAAGAACAGACCCACAGACCAATGGAACAGACTAGAGAGCCCTGATATAACCCAACCACATGTGCTCAATTAATATATGATAAAGGAGCCATGGACATACACTGTGGAAATGACAGCCTCTTCAACAGCTGGTGTTGGCAAAACTGGACAGCTATATGCAAGAGAATGAAATTGGATTATGGTTTAACCTCATACACAAAAGTAAACTCGAAATGGATCAAGGACCTGAATGTAAGTCATGAAACCATAAAACTCTTAGAAGACAACATAGGCAAAAATCCCCTGAATATAAGCAGGAGCGACTTCTTCCGGAACGCATCTCCTCAAGCAAGGGAAACAAAAGCAAAAATGAACTCATGGGACTGCATCAAACTAAAAAGTTTCTGTATGGCAAAGGACACAATCAACAGAACAAAAAGGCATCCTACAGTATGGGAGAATATATTTGTAAATGACATATCTGACAAGGGGTTAACATCCAAAATATATACAGAACTTACACACCTCAAACCAAAAAGCAAATAACCCTATTAAAAAATGGGCAGAGGAGGGACTTCCGGGAAGATGGTGGCGTGAGCAGGGTGGCAGAAATCTCCACCCAATACTAAATTTATCTATGTAAATACAGCAAATACAACTATTCCTAAAAGAGAGACCAGAATACACAGGAAAGCGCACAGCATGCAGCTACACCTGAGAGGACTCGGCACCCCGCGAGGCAGGTAAGATATGGAGCTGCGACCCAGCGGGACCCGAGCACGCCCGCACCCCAGCGCACCAGCGGGAGGAGAGGATTCAGAGCCAGGAGGGAGTGGAAGAAAAGGTCCCCAAAATAACCAGCCCCGGTGATCTGCACTGGGAGCTCTGACACACATCGTGTTGTGTAGCAGAGATTGGAGAGACAGGGGGTCAGGATCTGAGTGGGGAACACGCCAGGTTGCTTGCAGCCGGCTCCAGGAAGGAAAAAAGAAAAGAAGAAAAGCGCATACTTTTTTCAGTGGTCTTAAAGAGACAGGAGCCCATTGGAGGACTGGATTGCCTGGCACACTCAGGCCAGCAGGGTGGGAGTCCTGGGGAGTTTTGGACCCCTTAGCTGGCGACTGGGGAAGGGTGGCCACACTTAGACGTCCACAGAGACCAACAGCCTCCGATTCATTCCCACCTCGGCCAGAGCTATAAAGGGCCCTGCGGAGCAGCACGGCCACAGCTCTGGAATAGTGGAGCAACAGTACCACCTACAGCATCCCCACAGAATCCACTCCTGGTGGGAGTTTTGTTTGTTTGTTTGTTTTTTGTTTTTTGTATTTTCTTCTCTTTATTTTTCTTTTCTTTCTTTTCTCTTTTCTCTTGTCCTCTCTTTCTTTCTTTCTCTTTTTTCTTTCCTGTTTAAAATCATAAAGAGCCCAGCTGACATACGTGGCAACTACGAGCAAACACTTCTACAGCCATGAAAAGACAGAGGAATATGGTCCAGACTAAAATCAACCACCAGACAACCCCAGAGAGGGAGCCTGAAGGGATGGACATGCACAGTCTTCCTGAAAAAGAATTCAGAATAAAAGTCAGAACCATGCTGATGGATCTACAGAGAAATGTGCAAGAGTTGAGAGAGGAAGTGAGGGAAGTGAGGAAAGACTATGCAGAAATCAGACAAGCCATCGACGGGCTTAACAGCAGACTGGATGAGATGCAAGAGACAGTTAATGGAATAGAAATCAAAGAACAGGAATACAGAGAAACTGAGGCAGAGAGAGATAAAAGGATCTCTAGGAATGAAAGAATATTAAGAGAACTGTGTGATCAATCCAAACCAAACAATATTCGCAGTATAGGAGTACCAGAGGAAGAGGAGAGAGAAAAAGAGATAGAAAGTGTCTTGGAAGAAATAATTGCTGAAAACTTTCCCATGCAGGGGAAGGAAATAGTCTCGCAGTCCATGGAAGCCCACAGATCTTCCAACACAAGGGACCCAAGGAAGACAACACCAAGACACATAATAATTAAAATGGCAAAGATCAAAGATAAGGACAGAGTATTAAAGGCAGCTAGAGAGAGAAAAAAGATCACCTACAATGGAAAACTCATCAGACTTCTCAACAGAAACCTTACAGGCCAGAAGAGAATGGCATGATATATTTAACATAATGAAACAGAAGGGCCTCGAACCAAGAATATTGTATCCAGCATGATTATCATTTAAATATGACGGAGGGATTAAACAATTTCCAGACAAACAAAAGTTGAGAGAGTTTGCCTCTCATAAACCACCACAACAGGATATCTTAAACAGACTGCTCTAGAAGGAAGCACCCCTAAGGCTAAAAAGATGTCACCAGAGAAAATAAAATCATAGCAAAGAAAGAAGACCATCCAAATACTAACTAAAAGCAAAGAATAAAACACCTAATATATAAAGAATAGAGGAGGAAGAATAAGAAGGGAGAGATAAAGAAGCATCAGATGGTGGTCACAATAACTTAACAAGAAAGTTAAGTTAAATTGTTAGATAGTAAAGAAACAACTCTTGAACCTTTGGGAACCACGAATCTAAACCAGCAATGGCAATAAGTACATATCTATCAATAATCACCCTAAATGTAAATGGACTGAATGCACCAATCAAAAGACACAGAGTAACAGAGTGGATAAAAAAGCAAGACCCATCTATATGCTGCTTACAAGAGACTCACCTCAAACCCAAAGATATACACAGACTAAAAGTGAAGGTATGGAAAAAGATATTTCATGCAAACAACAAAGAGAAAAAAACAGGTGTTGCAGTACTTGTATCAGACAAAATAGACGTCAAAACGAAGAAAGTAACAAGAGATAAAGAAGGACATTACATAATGATGAAGGGGTCAGTCCAACAAGAAGATATAACCATTATAAATATATATGCACCCAACACAGGAGTGCCAGCATATGTGAAACAAATACTAACCAAATTGAAGGAGGAAATAGAGAGCAATGCATTCATTTTAGGAGACTTCAACACACCACTCACTCCAAAGAATAGATCAACCAGACAGAGAATAAGTAAAGACACAGAGGCACTGAACAACACACTAGAACAGATGGACCTAACAGATATCTACAGAACTCTGCACCCAAAAGCAACAGGATACACATTCTTCTCAAGTGCACATGGAACATTTTCCAGAATAGACCACATACTAGGTCACAAAAAGAACCTCAGTAAAGTAAAAAATATTGAAATCCTACCAACCAACTTCTCAGATCACAAAGGTATAAAACTAGAAATAAATTTTAGAAAGATATGAAAAAGGCTCACAAATACATGGAGACTTAACAACATTCTCCTAATTAATCAATGGGTTAATGACCAAATAGAAACAGAAATCAAAGAATATATGGAGACTAATGACAACAACAACACAAACCCACAACTTCCGTGGGACGCAGCAAAGGCAGTTCTAACAGGAAAGTATATTGCAATCCAGGACTATTTAAAGAAGGAAGAACTTTCCCAAATAAACAGTATAAAGACACAATTACTGAAATTGGAAAAAGAAGAACAAATGAGGCCCAAAGTCACCAGAAGGAGGGACATAATAAAGATCAGAGAAGAAATAAATAAAATTGAGAAGAATAAAACAATAGAAAAAATCAGTGAAACCAAGAGCTGGTTCTTTGAAAAAATAAACAAAACAGATAAACCCATAGCCAGACTCAGTAAGAGAAAAAGAGAATCTACACACATAAACAGAATCAGAAATGAGAAAGGAAAAATAACGACGAACCCCACAGAAATACAAAGAATTATAAGAGAATATTATGAGAATCTATATGCTAACAAGCCAGAAAACCTAGAAGAAATGGACAACTTCTTAGAAAAATACAACCTTCCAAGACTGACCAAACAAGAAACAGAAAAACTAAACAGACCACTCACCAGCAATGAAATCAGTAATCAAAAAACTACCCAAGAACAAAACCCCCGGACCTGATGGATTCACCTCTGAATTCTACCAGACATGTAGAGATGAAATAAGACTCATTCTCATTAAAGTTTTCCAAAAAATAGTAGAGGAGGGAATACTTCCAAACTCATTCTATGAAGCCAGCATCACTCTAATACCAAAACCGGGCAAAGACCTCACCAAAAAAGAAAATTACAGACCAATATCCCTGATGAACGTAGATGCAAAAATACTCAATAAAATATTAGCAAACCGAATTCAAAAATACATCAAGAGGATCATATACCATGATCAAGTGGGATTCATCTGAGGGATGCAAGGATGGTAGAACATTCGAAAATCCATCAACATCATCCACCACATCAACAAAAAGAAGAACAAAAACCACATGATCACCTCTATAGATGCTGAAAAAGCATTTGACAAAATTCAGCATCCATTCATGATGAAAACTCTCAGCAAAATGGGTATAGACGGTAAGTACCTCAACATCATAAAGGCTATATATGACAAACCCACAGCTAACATCATACATAACAGCGAGAAGCTCAGAGCTTTTCATCTAAGATTGGGAACAAGACAGGGATGCCCACTCTCTCTACTGTTATTCAACATAGTACTGGAGGTCCTAGCCACGGCAATCAGACAAAACAAAGACATACAAGGCATCCAGATTGGTAAAGAAGAAGTCAAATCGTCACTATTTGCAGATGACAGGATACTGTACATAAAAAACCCTAAAGACTCCACTCCAAAACCACTAGAACTAATAGCTGAATCCAGCAAAGTTGCAGGATACAAAATTAACACACAGAAATCTGTTGCATTCCTATACACTAATGATGAACTAACAGAAAGAGAAACCAGAAAAACAATTCCATTCACAATTACATCAAAAAGAATAAAATACCTAGGAATAAACCTAATGAAGGAAGTGAAAGACCTGTACTCTGAAAACTACAAGACACTCCTAAGAGAAATTAAAGAGGACACTAACACATGGAAATCCATCCCATGCTCTTGGCTAGGAAGAATAAATATTGTTAAAATGGCTATACTACCTAAAGCAATCTACAGATTCAATGCAATCCCTATCAAACTACCAACAGCTTTCTTCAATGAACTGGAACAAATAATTCTAAAATTCATATGGAACCAGAAAAGACCCCGAATAGCCAAAGCAATCCTGAGAAGGAGGAATAAAACAGGGGGAATTACGCTCCCTGACTTCAAGCTTTACTACAAAGCCACAGTAATCAAGACAATTTGGTATTGGCACAAAAACAGACCCACAGACCAGTGGAACAGAATAGAAAATCCAAACATTAACCCAAACATCTACAGTCAATTAATATTTGATAAAGGAGCCTTGGATATACAATGGGGAGATGACAGCCTCTTCAGCAGCTTGTGTTGGAAAAACTGGACAGCTACATGTAAGGGAATGAAACTGGACTACTGTCTAACCCCATACACAAAGGTAAACTCAAGGTGGATCATAGACCTGAATGTAAGTCATGAAACCATAAAACTCATAGAAAAAAACATAGGCAAAAATCTCTTGGACATAAACATGAGTGACTTCTTCATGAACGTATCTCCCTGGGCAAGCGAAACAAAAGCAAAAATGAACAAGTGGGACTATATCAAGCTGAAAAGCTGTACAGCAAAGGACACCATCAGTAGAACAAAAAGACATCCTACAGTATGGGAGAATATATTCATAAATGACGTATCTGATAAGAGGTTGACATCCAAAATATATAAAGAACTCACACACCTTAACAAACAAAAAGCAATAACCCAATTAAGAAACGGGCAGAGGACATGAATAGACACTTCTCCAAAGAAGAAATTCAGATGGCCAACAGGCACATGAAAAGATGCTCCACATCACTAATCATCAGAGAAATGCAGATTAAAACCACAATGAGATATCACCTCACACCAGTGAGGATGGCCAACATCCAACACACAAACAACAACAAATGTTGGTGAGGATGTGGAGAAAAGGGGACCCTCCTACACTGCTGGTGGGAATGCAAATTAGTCCAACCATTGTGGAAAGCAGTATGGAGGTTCCTCAAAAAACTCAAAATAGAAATACCATTTGACACAGGAATTCCACTCCTAGGAATTTACCCTAAGACTGCAGCAGCCCAGTTTGAAAAAGACATATGCACCCCTATGTTTATCGCAGCACTATTTACAATAGCCAAGAAATGGAAGCAACCTAAGTGTCCATCAGTAGATGAATGGGTTAAGAAGATGTGGTACATATACACAATGGAATATTATTCAGCCATAAGAAGAAAACAAATCCTACCATTTGCAACAACATGGATGGAGCTAGAGGGTATTATGCTCAGTGAAGTAAGCCAAGCCAAAAAAGACAAGTATCAAATGATTTCACTCATATGTGGAGTATAAGAACAAAGAAAAAAAAACTGAAAGAACAAAACAGCAGCAGACTCACAGAACCCAAGAACAGACTAATAGTTACCAAAGGGAAAGGGACTGGGGAAGATGGGTGGGAAGGGAGGGATAAGAGGGTAAAAGGGGCATTACGATTAGCAGAAGTAATGTTGGGGGGCATGGGGAGGGCTATTCAACTCAGAGAAGACAAGTAGTGATTCTATAGCATCTCACTACGCTGATGGACAGTGACTGTAATGGGGTAAGTGGGGGGGACCTGGTGAAGGGGGTAGTTTAATCACCATAATATTGCACATGTAATTGTAGATTAATGATACCAAAATAAATTATAAATATATTTTTAAAAAATGGGCAGAGGATATGAAGAGAGGGTTCTCCAAAGAAGAAATTGAGATGGCCAACAGACACATGAAAAGATGCTCCACATCACTAATCATCAGGGAAATGGAAATTAAAGCCACAATGAGATATCACCTCACACCCGTAAGGATGGCCACCATCCAAAAGACTAAGAATAACAAATCCTGGTGAGGATGCAGAGAAAGGGAACCCTCCTACATTGCTGGTGGGAATGTAAGCTAGTTCAACCATTGTGGAAAGCAATATTGAGGTTCCTCAAAAAACTAAAAATACAAATACCATTTGACCTGGGAATCCCACTCCTTGGAATTTACCCAAGGAATACAACTTCTCAGATTTAAAAAGACATATGTACCCCTATGTTTATTGCAGCACTTTTTACAAGAGCCAAGATATGGAAGCAATCTAAGTGTCCATCAGTAGATGAATGGATAAAGAAGATGTGGTACATATACACAATGGAATACTATTCAGCCATAAGAAGGAAACAAGTCCTGCCATTTACAAGAACATGGATGGAGCTGGAGGATATTATGCTCAGTGAAATAAGCCAGGCAGAGAAAGACAAGTGCCAAATGATTTCCCTCACTTGTGGAGTATAACAATAAAGCAAAACTGAAGGAACAAAATAGCAGCAGACTCACAGACTCCAAGAAGGAACTAGTGGTTACCAAAGGGGAGGGGTGTGGGAGGGCGGGTGAGGAGGGTAGGAGAAGGGGATTATGGGGTATTATGTTTAGTACACATGGTGTGGGGGATCACGGGGAAAACAGTGTAGCCCAGAGAAGACAAACAGTGAATCTATGGCATCTTACTACACTGATGGATGGTGACTGCATTGGGGTATGGGTGGGGGCTTGATAATGTGGGTGAATGTAGTAACCGCATTGTTTGTTCATGTGAAACCTTCATAAGAGTGTGTATCAATAATACCTTAATAAAACAAAAAAAAAGTGGGAGGAATCCCTCTACCTGATTTCAAGATTTGTTATACAGCCATAATAATGAAGATAGTGTTATATTGCAAATAACAAAAAAAATCATATATTTAAATGGAAATAATAAAACTATAAAACTTTTAGAAAAAAATTAAGAGAAATTTTTGGGATCTAACACCAGGCAGAATTCTCAGACTTAACATCAAAAGCACAATGAAGGGCCAAGCTGACAAACTGAACTTCATCAAAATTAAAAACATTTGCTCTGCAACAGACCTTGTTAAAAGGATAAAAAGACAAGCCGCAGACTGGGAAGAAATGTTTGCAAATTACATAACTGCCAAAGAACTAGTATCTAGAATATATAAACAACTCTCAAAGCTCAACAGTAAAGGCTATTTGATAGATGGATGATAGATAGTAGGTGGGTAGGTAGGTAGATATATCCAGTTAGATTGATAGATTATAGATAGATAGATAGATACATAGATATATAGATAAGGTTAGAAAATGAGCAAAAGACATCAAAAGACATTTCTCCAAAGAGGACACATAGATGCAAATAATTACATGAAAGATGTTCAATATCACAGCCATGAGGGAAATGCAAATTAAAACTACATTGATAAAATACAGACTACACACCTATCAGAACTGGTACAATAAAAAATAGTGTCACCACCACAAGCTGGTGAGGATGCAGAGAAATGGGATCCCTCACACTTTGCTGCTGGGAATGAAAAGTGATACAACCACTCTGGAAAGCAGTTTCACAATTTCTCAATAAACTAAACATGCAAACTACCACGTGACCCAGCAACTGCACCCCCAGACACTCCTGAGAGGCGCTGGGAACTCGTGTGCACACACGAACCTGCAGATGAGTGTGACTCGATTATAAGAGCCCAGAATGGAAGCCATCAAGGTGTCCCTTGGGCAGGTGAGTGGTTAAGCAAACAGTGGTCCATCCACACCAAGGAACAGAGCTCAGCTATAGAAGGGAATGAGCTACTGATACAGCAACAACCTGGATCAACCTGCAGAGTTATATATATAATATATAATGTCAGTCCCCAAATTCTACACACTGTATGATTCCACTTGTAGGGCATTCCAGAAATGACGTGCTTAAAGAAATGGAGACCAGATTAGTGACCACAAGGCTTCAAGTGTAGTTAGGGGTATGGAAGCAGGTGTGGCCACATAAGGATGTGAGGGGCCCCGTTGGGATGGAATTGACCTCACAGTGTTGGTGTCCTGCCATGATGCCACACAACAGACCTACAGGACCAGGGTGAAGGATGCCAGGATCCCTCTGTATCATTTCTCACAACTCCATGTGAATTTACAATAAGCTCAACATAAAAGGTTTAGTGAAGAAAACCACCGATTCTAGATGTGGAGAAAACCTGCCTCCAATGCTGGTGGGAATATAAAATGGTGAGGCACTTCTGAAACCGTCTGGTCAAAATGCTAACTGTAAAGATACCCCTCCTTACTACCCACCCAAGAGAAATGGAAACATCTGTCCACGCAATATTTGTGCATGAAATGTCCCAGCAGCATTATTCACAGCAGGCAAAGAGTGGAAGAAACCCAGGTGCCTACTGACGGCTGAACGGGTAAACAGAAGGTGGTCTGTCCAGAGAGGCTACAGCTCAGCTGTAACAAGGAATGGGGCACTGGCTCGCACACAGTGTGACTGCACCTTGGAACAGATGACAGTCAGAGCCAGACACCAAAGGCCACACACTGTATGATTCCATTCCTATGACATGTCTGGAACAGGCAAATCCATGGAGACAGAACATAGACGGATGAGTGTCCAGGTCTGGAGAGGAGGGGGCAGGGACTGACCACTAATGGGTACAGGTTTCTTTAGGGGTGATGAAAATGTTCTAAAATAAGACTGCTGTGATGGTTACACAACACCAAATATGGGAAAAGTGTTTAATTGTTTTAGACTTCTAATGGAATTTTACGTATGTGTACTATAGATCACTAAGGCTTTTTAAAATTAAAAAAACAACAACCGTAGTGATTCTGAAGGGCACTGTGCATGGGCCAGACCTCTTGAAAAATCCGCTCTGTATCATTTAACAGAAGCTTGTGTTCTCATGATCATTTCCTCATGTGATGAGGAATTCAAAATTGTCCCATTTACCTTGCTGCAATGACAAACCGAGTATGTGCTTTATAGATAGCTATCTGTTATTCTGGAGTTATGACTTCATAATGGCATAGAGGACCCTGAATCAGCAGCCGCTGCTCTTGGGTGAGAAAGCTGATTCCACGGGTAGGGTCCTGCAGATCCAGGCTCCCTGGCCAGGCGGGGAGGCATCCTCACCGGAAGAGGCAGAGATCTCTCTCCAGGCACACATGTGATGGAAAGGCCATGTGAGACACCCACACTGGGCAGGACGCAAGTGGACACTTATGGGGTATCCAGCAGGTGAGATGCCCCTCTGTATGGTGCTGACCACCCACGCCAAGGCATTCCACCTTCAAGCCCGGGAAGAAGGCAGTGCAGGGCCTGCTTTCAGAGCTGGCTCCGCATGGCCTGGGAGGCAGTCGCCATGCGCTGCTGGGCCATCACCACCACCCGCGTCAGAATATCCGATTCCTGAGCCAGGGTGTTGTCGGGGCCTGAGGCTGAGTGCCAACGCCTTGGCTCTGCTTCCATGTGTTCTGGCACCTGTGGGCAACGTGACACGGAGGTGTTCCCCCGACTGCCCTGGAGCATGCATTACCACCCGCACTGCTGAGGTACCAAGCAGGCCGCTGGGTGCCCCAACCCACTCGGCACCCAGAAGCGAAGGGCCTGGGGCGGCTGCCTCAGGAACACAGGACAGAGGCAGGCCTGGGGCTGACTGGCGTTTCTGAGCTCTGTAAGGTTCCCCTGCGTGTGCCTGCGCCCAGGAGCTTGGATCACGTGGACAAGCAGACGGGACTCAGCCTTCCGGGAGTTGTGTGCCTCATGGGCACAACCTCCAGCCACAGTCACTTCTTGGGCATCCTTCCATTGCTGGGTCAGCATTTGAATGGTCATGAGATTTTCCAGGTTTTCTTTTTCTCCTTGAATGAGTTTCAGTAGCTGACCCTTTTCTAGGCATTTGTGCATTTTGTCTGGGTTTTCAAATATTCTGGTATAAAACTGTTCTCAGGGCCTCCCTCTGATCTGCTTCACGGGCTCCCGTCTCCAGGGCTCCTTGTCTGTTTCTGTTGCTCAGTCTCTCCAGGGTTTTTCTGTTTCAAAGAACCAACTTTTGACATTTTTGTTCTGAGACTGAAGGAGCCTTCTGGAAGATGGTCCTCAGCCCTTCACCATATTTGACTCGGGTCCATGAGCCCAAAGCTTCTGCATGAGCCTTTTTATGGCTGAGGACACGAGAGACGCAGAGGGAGGCTGGTCCGGGTGGGGGTCTGGGCTTCAGCCTCCACTGTCCCTGCTCTGCCTCCACTACTTTGTCCCTTACTTCATTATCCCTTCCGAGTCACTTAAATCCTCCAAGCCGGCCCTGGGGTATAAAATGGTATAGGGTTCTTAACGTGCTTAACTTCAGAGGCCTGAAAGTAGTTTTGAGGATCTAAGGACTCAGATAAAAATGACTTTGGGTCCAGCACTTCTCTTCTGCCCAACTCTGTGGGATGAACAGGGTCAGGCCAGCCCTACGTGGGCCATTGTTTGTCCTGAGCTGGCAGGAGGAGTGGCAGCTTCAGCACATCCAAGCCCCACTCAAAGGGGTCAGCCTCGGGGACACTGACAACTCAGGGAGCTTCTGCAAAGTGCAGCAGAGACCCTTCCAGAAGTCCAGAAAGTGCAGACAGGCCCCTGCCCATCCTTTCCCAGACCCACTGGTTCTGAGGACGGACAATTAATCCAATGTTTCCACTTGTGAAAACAAACCTTGGAGAGGAGATGTTGCTCTTTAAGGTTGGTCAGCAGTGGGCAGCGCCGGAGGCAATAATGATTCAGATGCTGCAGCCAAAGCAGTTGTACTTTCTTTTAAAGGTATCCTGGGCACTGGCAGGCCCTCAACTCTGCAGTTTAGGAGGGGAGGAGGTCTGCGGATTCCTGGAGCAGGTGTCCCATCTCCACAGGCGGCCTTGGCGATTATAGGCCCAGCTCCCAACATGCCCTGCTGCTGGCGGGCAAATGGCTTCTTGTCATCCCCATCTGAGGCAGGCAGACATGGATGGCCCCTGAGGTATGAGGTGACACACACCCTGTATCAAATAGTAACTGATGGACCTGAGCTGAGCAGTTTGGGTATGGGGTCTGTTCACATGGAGAAGGACTAGAGTGTCCACCCACGCCACTGCCTGGATCCCAAGGCAGGCTCCACCTGTTGACTCCTGTCCAGGAGAACAAATGGTGCAGCCGCTGGGCTGGACACAGGTCCTAGCACTGGGCACTTGCCTCTCAGAGCCCTCCCGCCCGCAGACCCTGGCCCGCCAGTGGTGGCCACACCACCAGCCTGACCGTAGGCACATGCCTGGGAGAAGATGTTTCCTGGTCTCTCAAGCAAAACACCGGCTTCATGCACACACCTACCACTGTATGCAAAGCTCTGCCTCCCTTTGCCTGCTCCCCTCCTTCCAGCTGAGGTCACACGATCAAATGGTGCCCTTGCACCACTAAGCACACCCTGACTGGCTTCTCTGCTCCCACTCTTCCCCTCTCAGCCTCCCTCAAGGACCCCACTCCCAGACCCTCTAGGCCCAGCCTGGCCGGTGACCCCTCCCAGAACTGGGATCCATGCAATGCCCTTCTCAGAACTGGGGTGCATCCCCTGGCACCCCTTTCTAGAAGCAGGGTGCATATGTCACTATCCCTTCACACACCTTCCTGGGATAGGGCCTGGAGAAGACTCTAGAAGCAGCTATTGAACTAGATTCTTTGTTGAGGTGAGTTGAGACACTAAAACACAGACAGATCAGAAGGCATAGGAGAAGGCACATGGTTGGGTGTCCCTCGCCTACACTCAGGGGCTGCAGCATTCACGCTGACCCAGAGGTGCTGGGCAGAGCTGACTGGCCACCTTCCAGCTCCTCAGGGCCTGCTGGGTGGTCCTGGGCAGCCTGGATGGACCAAGAGGCCCCTGGTGCTGGGGAGCCTATGTGGGCCCCAAAGGTCCCCTGTCACCCCAGAGAGAGGTGTTGTGAACAGGGAGTGCAGGTCATAAGGCTGCCCAGGGCCGCTGTCAGCCACAGGCTCCAGCAGAAAATGCAGCAGGTCGAAGAGACCTGCCCACTCTCACCACTGGGCAAACTCACAGAAATGTCCCATCCCCTGACCCCTCATGTTCCAGAACACCTGCTCAGCTTTGAAGCAACAGAGAAGCCAAGGAAAATGACGGATACATTTGGAAAGATGAAAGATTGAATATTTACATAAAGGAAAGCAAAGCTAGAGGAACAGGTATGGGGTGGGGGACATGGGATCCATTCTGAGGAGGGTCAGCCTTTCCGGTGAACTGCTCAAACCCACAGGGAATTCAGCTCATGAACATGCAAGGCCAGAACACACTGCTTCACAGAGAGATGCAAACGGCCCTTTGCCTTAGTCACTTGAAGGGGCATCTGTCAACAGGAGGGACCAGTTCCTCATGGACAGGGAGGGGGAGGAGAGGGGGAAGGGGAGGGGAGGGGAAGGGAGGGGAGGGGAGGGGAGGGGGAGGGGAGGGGAGGCACAGAGGAAGCCAATCAGATGTGAGACTGAGGGTGTGCATCAGAACCCCAACAGCCCCGCCCACACTAACCTTCCCACCAAGGGGCTGGGCAGGCTGGGGAATCTGCATTCTGAGCAGCTCTCCATTATGCAATGCCCCAGGGAGAACCGAATAAAGCAGGTTATTCCTTATAAAGATATAACAGAGCTTGGTTTGGAAACTTCCCCACACCCAGGAGAGCAGCAAGACGCCTGCACTCCTGAGGAGAGAGCTGAGGCAGGCTGCAGCAACACGGGTGCTCAGCCTGGGGTAGCAGGTGCTTCTCTGTGTCCCCCTGCCGCTCTGAGCTCTCCCCCCCACCCTGTGCCCTGCTCCCACCTCAGTGCCCCGCCGTCCTGCCCATGCTCCCTGCTCCCCCTTTGCTGCCCCCTCCCTGTCTGTGCTCCCCACTCAGTGCCTCTCCTCCCTGCTCTGTGCCCCTCAGCCCTGCGGCGAGAACCCTGCCATGTTGACCTGCTTCTCGTTCTCATCCTCCAGCCTCAGCCGGTCCTCAATGAAGCTCCGGGCCTGCAGGAAGGCCTTCCTCTGGGAGCGCTCAGCCAGGATCCTCACGAAGACCCCGTACATGTTCACGCTGAGGAAGAGCAGGGCGTTGGCACAGAGCTGGAAGGGAAAGAACAATGCACAGTGTGATATGCACGGGCTCTAGCTGGTCGGGCTCCCAGCACCCTCCACAACCAGCTTATGAAGTGACCTCTGCCCAGAGCCGCCACACCTGCTGGCCAGACCCACAGGGCAGAGCAGCCTCATGAGGCCACAAGCCAGGGAACTGGGCACACCACTCACCCAGTGGGGGCTGCCGGCGCTGTAAGCTTATCACACAGTGGAGCGGTACGCAAGGACGCTGGTGTGTCCCCCAGGGCGCAGGCGGAAGCCCTAACCGCCAGCACCTCACAGTGACCGTGCTTGGCGGTGGGCTTTTAAAGAGGTGATTAAGGTAAAATGAGGTCATAGGGTAGCCTGGATCCCAGGTGATCCACATCCTTATAAGAAGCAGTCAGGACAGGGGGACAACAACCACGTGAGGACACAGGAGGAGGCGTCTACAAGCCCAGGAGAGGCCTCAGGGGGACCCACCCTGCCACACTGTGACCTTGGACATCCAGGTCAGGATGGGGAGGAATCAGTGTCTGTGGTTTAAGCCGCCCCGTCTGGGTGCTTTGTTACGGCAGCCCTGGGACCTCATTACACCGAGAAAACCTGAACGAGAAGACAGTGACTCCCACTAGGCTATGGTGTAATGCTCTGGGAAGAAGCAGTAAAGGAGAGCTGATTAAAACAGAGGAGGAGGGAAGGGTGGTGCTGGGTGTGAAGTGGACACCGGGCACATGTGTATGAAGGTGAGGAACTCTGCCAGGACCACACACTCCCCGCTCACCTGCCTTTGCTCCACTGTTACAGATGAGGGGGACCACCCGGGGTGCCCGCAGAGGCCCCACTGGGAGGCTCAGACCCACTGGACAGGGAGTTAAAAGAGGGAGTCTGAGGAAGGTAGCCTTAATGGCCTCCTGCCCTCACTAGCCTTAGGTCAAGCCCAGCCAACCCCCAAGGACTCGCCTGTGACACTGCGTCGTAGCAAACCCGGGAGTCAGACCCCAAGCCCACTGGGCCCCCACAGCCACCCTACCCCTTCCTTTCATGGCCAGGGGGCCCAGAGCTGGATAGGGGTGTTTCTTCTGGGCTTGCAGGACTGTGGCAGGTCCCCCCAGGGCCCAGGCCCCCCACCAGCCTCCCTGTGGGGCTGTGGTGTTCATGAGGGTCTACAAAGTGGCTGCAGAAATGGAGGATTTCTGTCTAACTAAACTCAGGCATCCCCTGCAGATCCCTGGGTCACTGCCCCTCCTGGATCCACCCAGGAATGCTATGCTCACATTATACAGGACAAACCAACACAGAGGCAGGCGGGCAGCGGCCCAGGCAGGTGCTGGCACAGTGCGGCCCGAATGGGACAAGCCACAGGACAAGGACAGGGCATGCCAAGAGGTCATGCAGCCGGAGCCAGTGGCACCTGCACACAGACTAGAGGGCAGGCTGCAGAGCAGAGACCCAACAGGGGCCACAGGCCTCAGGAGTGGAGGCCTGGAGAGGACAGCTTAAGGCCAGTGGAGGGGGCGTGGTGTTCTGCCTGCCAGCTCCAGGGGTGTGTGACTGCCTCAGACACACGTCCCTCAGGAGGACAGACACATCTGAAACAGTACTGTGCCAGCCAGAGAGAGGGATAGACCGAAAGGCCTACAAAAATGGTGCCCACTGTGACCCGAATCATTTCTATGTGACCCTGGTCAGCTCCACATGGTCCTGGTCATCTCTGTGTGACGCAGGCCCTCTCAGTTCCTCTACATCCGGGTGATCTCCCTGAGCTGGTGCACGCCACACCTGAACCAGGCGCAGGGCTGGAATGCTGTGCTCTGTACTGGCCTCAGGGGGATGGGGGCCAGCACTGGCCATGCCCAGGAATCTTTGCTGTCCTGGCAGCCGGGCGGTGTTTCTGACCTTTCACAGGCCATCTGCTCTTTGGGGATCAGCTCATGCCAATCTGTTTGCAAAGGCACTTGCCTGATGGCAGGAGGAAGATGGGCACCTATGAACCACCACCCTGCAGTTCTGCACAGTCAATACTTAAACATCTACTGAGCATGTTTAAAATGCCCAAAGCCACAGTGGTGGGAATGTTTATAGGAGTTCAAACAACCAGGAGCCAAAGCCTGTGTTTTCCCAGCAGACCTACAACCATTTTGGCCTCTACTGTCTACTCCCGGCCTCCACTTAATGTTTTGAACACATAGAACCGGTAACAGAGGCCCCCCTCGGGAGACGCCCTCCCCACTGGCACCCCTGCAGCCTCTGTGGGCCCTGTGGTGGGGATCTCTGCAGTCACTGTTCTCAGTGGGGTGGACCAAAGGGCCCAAGTGAGGGGCAGGGATGCTGTGAGTCCCACTCATGGGCCCGCAGACATGGCTTTACCAGAAAGTAAGGCCTCAGGTGGCCCAGAGCAGAGTGGGGAAAAGCGGGTGTCCACCAGAAGGCTGAGGCAGGGTCATGGGGTGGGGGCACGGGCTGAGGGGTGGAATGCACAAGGGACATACTGGGGAAGCTGGACAGTTTGTCAAGGGAGAAATCAACAGCAGATGGGGGCAGACCAGGCTACCCCACACCTACCTCCCCTTTACTCCGGCCACCATGAGACCCCAGGGAAACTGAGGCCCACCCGGTGGCCATCTCCACACACAGGCCTGGCCTGCCGAGCCCTCTCCCAAGTGCATGACCCCACACTGCGAGCACAGTGCCATGAGGCCATCATCCATGGTTCCTGCCCCTGAGGGACCTACCCCAATGCCCACAGAAGGGCCCCTCTCGCCTCCAACAGGGACCTGCCCTCCATCCCATCGTCCTTGACAGCAGACCAACGTGTGCTCGCCGAAAAGCATGCTCCTTTTCTGACTCCTCCCCTGCCGTGCGCATCTTTCTCCCCTCTCCAGCAAAAGTCCTGAGAAGACTCCACGCCCCCACCGGACTCCCCAGACCTGCCTGCCCTCCCCCAGTGCCCTGGGCATCTGCTTGTGACCAGATCCAGGCCACCCCTCAGCCTGAGCCCACACTCAGGCCCCAGTGCCCAGCCCACCCTCAGGGGCAACCAGCTCCCCAGCCAGGCCTTTCCCCAACTTCCCCTGGCCCTGGCCTCACCCTGGACCCCTCTCTCCCTGTCACCACCTGCTCCTGGGATCTCACCCACACTCAGGTTGGACCCCATCCCTGTGCCACAGACCCCAAATCAACACCTTTGGCCCGGCCTTGCCCAGACCCCTGTGCTTCCCCAACTGGGTGTCTCCTCAACCCTGCACAGCCCATTTCCTGCAGCAGCAAAGCATGCAGACGAGCACCTGGCCACTCCCACTGCCCTAACCTTTGCCTCCACCCCTCCGGGCCTCCTGCCCCTGCACGGAGGAGCCCTGGGGTCCCATGGGGCCATTCTCACTATAGACCCCTGGCCCAGAGTCTTCCTGCACCCCAAACCCTCTGTGGCCTGGGCTGGAGCACCTAACGCCCCATCTGCCTCACAACCCCCAGCCTGGACTATTTGACTCAGGGTCCCTTTTCCCACACAGTACCCGGCTCACATCCAACATCCAGGGGCTCTGCTCAAAACTCATCTCTCAGAACAGCTGGGGGTGCCACGTGTCTAAAGTCCAGAAACCCTCGCCTGTGCCTAAGAGCCTTGCAAACCGGTTCCCTCTACGCCGCTGTGCTTTGTTGTTTGCAGTCCTCCTCACTGTCTTCCAACACCCTCTTGCTCACTCGTTCACCGCCTTCCCACCTGCTGTCTGCCCCCGGATGGACCCAGAGCCTGGGATGGACCCTCTCGTGTGGCGGGCACCCCCATGTTTGCTGAATGAATAACTGAGGGCACATGGGTAGAGACGCCCAACCTGGTTATTTGCTGGAAAGCACAGGACTGCACTGTGATCCATCTCCCCGGGGTTGCACCTTTGAAGCCTGTCTCCACCCTTACACCTGTGTCAGGTGGGCAGGTGGGGAATGGCCCTAGCTTTTGCACCATCTATAGAGGCAAGACATCACCGTGCCCTGATGTGAGGAACAATACGGCTTCTCGAGCAGGCACACAGACATGTGCACACACGGACCAGGTGCTGCAGGCCAGGGACAAACCCTCCTCCCTGCCAGGCACTGGCAATCTGCTCCCCTACTGCAGGCAGGAAGACAGACGAGAAGCTGAATTCCACCTGCACCACCAGCCTTCCTTCGTGAGCCCCAAGGATGACCCAGGAAGATCCCTGAGCCTTGTTGGCACACAGGGGCTGTAGGCGCCTGAGGTCTCTTCTGGTCCCCAAACAGTCAGCACCCCAAGGCCCTTCCCCATGGGAGGAGCAGGGTCAGCGCAAATGTACCCTGGCAGTTTGCCTGGCCCCAGGTGCCCAGGCCACAGGCTGGAGCAATGAGGGCACCACCACCCTCCGCTGGTCTCCGTGCTCAGTGCTGGGCCGCCCCGATCCCACGTCTCCAAAACGGTGGAACCGAGGCTGGGGCCCAGAGAGTGTGGGGCCAGCTCTCGCTGGCTGGTGAACAAACTCAGGCCACCTGGCCAAGCTCGAACTTCAGTGTGTTCTACCGGCAAGTCCCAGCCAGCGATTAACTAACTGCACCATCAGACCATGAGGCTGGAGGCCCAGTTCCAACCCACCTCTGTCCACTGCCACAGGACCACAGGCAAACAGAACACCTTTGCTGCAATGTATTAAAATGGGATTAAACCCCCCATTCCTTCCTCCCTGCCATTTTCTAATAAATGAAGAAAACAAAGTTTTTCAGTATAACATTACCTCCTTCAGTGATAAGAATTTCAGGTGCTTTAATCAAGTTTGTAGTAATACACCTACACTTTCTCTGTCCAAGTCATTTAACCAACCATCCATCCACCATCCATCCATCTACCCAATTCATCTACTCACCCATCTACCCATCCACCATCCATCCAACAACCCAGCCAGCCAGCCAGTTACCCATCCACACACCCATCCATCCACTCATCCATCCACTCAAACACAAGACCGGTATTATGGACCTGTGTCCATCCCTGGCTGGGCTGGTAGAGGCTCCTGGCCTTGGACAGGTCAGGTGGATCCAGAAGTCCTAGGGACCTCATGGGACCTTGAGGGTGACAATCAAATACCTATGTCGTAGAGCTTCTGGGAAGTGCACATGTGCGCAAGAGCTCTAGCTAAGTGCCCTGTTCTCTGTCAACCCAATCTTGCGTGTCTGCCACAGATGAGACCATTTCACAGGAGGAAACTGAGGCCAGGGTGGGTGGAGGGATTTGTCAAAGGTTACACATGAATTACTACAGAGTGGGAATGGCACAGAGCTCTCTTCCCTTCCTGTGTTAGCACCACACCAACACTTCTTGAACTATCCAGGGCACATTTGAAGCAGTAATGATTGTGGAATGTGGTGAAGGACCAGCAGTCTCTCTGGTCAGGAAGTCAGCCCCACTGTGATGGACCAAACCTCTGGGAGCCATCACACCAAAGAGCATCCCTGCTACAGAAAAGCAGCCCACAGAATTTTCAATCTTCATCCAGCCCAATTTTGAAAAATGGAAATCATAGGACAGGAAATGTGTAATCTCTGCATGGCACACTGAGCCAGCAGAAAGTCCTAGTGCCAACCCCACTCCAGCTCCATGGAGAGCTGGCTCAGAGGTGCAGACCTCAAGCCATGAGCAGGGCAGCACCCATGGCCAGGACAGAGGGGAAAGGTTCTCAGGTGTCCTGTGCTGCCAGGAGGGGTGGTGATGGTTCAAACCCTGCCCTGCAGACCTCAGCACACAGCCCTCTGGCGGTGATTCAAGGAAGGGGACGGATCTACCTGGAGACAGGTATGCAAGGGCAGGCTAACTAATCAGCCTTCTGTCTGCTGAGCAGGGTGCCAACGTCGACCCCATAGTGGACACCTGGGTTCCCTGGCCCCTCAGGAGGACGGACGCAGAGAGGAGAGATGCCCGGGCCCTGGTCATCAGCCATCCAGGTGTCCGCTGTGGCAGGCAGGTCCCACCTATCCCAGCTACTCAGTCTGCCTCTGCTGCTAGGGCCTCCTCACTTCATCCTCCTGCCCCAATCCTGAGGCGCTCAAGATTGCCTGTTTAGTGAAGTTCTCCACTGAACTCACTCTCATTTTCCCCCTGCTACCCCGACCGCCCCCAGCCTAGGGCCTCTTGGTGGGGAATAGAACGGGGAGCAGGGACAGGAGCGTGAGGCCGGAGCATGAGGCCGGAGCGTGGCTCTCCAGGGCCTCCTGGAGCTTCAGGCCCTTATTTAGAGTGAGGCTGTCTCCTCCAAGCAATGCAATTGCCTGTTAGCTCTCTGTTGTCAAGTTAATAGAAGTGTTTTAGGATTGGCATCGTGTGAAACGAGGGCCAAGGGTCAGTCGTGGTGCTGGGGCTGGAATCACCACACTCCGCTCTCCTCCAGTGTATGTTTGAGGTTTCCATAATGAAAATAACATAAAAACAAGTTATATATTTAAGAAAAGATTCTGATGGGCTCTCGTGGGCTCCTGTTTCAGCCTCCATCACCCTGAGGCTGAGGGCCATCTGGGCTGCAGTCACCACACTCAGGAGAAGATTCTCAGGGCGCTCCGGGCAGTCACCTGCGGTGTCTCCACTGCCCCCTAGGTATTGTCATTCTAGGCACGTGCTGGGGTGAGGGTCACCCTGACCCGGCCCTGGGTCACCGTGCCTGCTCATGCACAGCCGCCTGTGAGCGAGCCAGGCCCAGGATCCCCCATGCATCCCAGCACCAGCAGTGTGTCAACACCCCCGTCCACCTGTAGACACCTGGAGGCTGACTCTAGCCACCAAGAGGCCCTCACATCACCACCCATTCCTGACCCTCGAACAAACTGTACTTTGAAAATGGGTCCCGCCCCACAGGGTCCCCCTAGGGACACGGTCAGTGCCATCTGCGTTCTCTGCAAGTGAGGATTTGCTTTAGAGAAACTGTCCAAGGTCATCTCAAAATCCTAAACCAGGAAGGTCACTCACGCAGCAGAGTGTGTGGTGTTTGAGCCAACGGCCACTTCGTATCCAAGAAACACACATCAGTGATTTCCGAGGCCACCAGCGTGGCTCAGCCCAAGGCTCCTGGTGACCACCCAGAACGCTTGGGACCGCCTGTTCCCAGTCGTGGCAGAATGTCACAGAGCAGATGTCCTCGCTCAGAGGTAGCATGAGGCTGCCAGTGCAGGTGTAGCTGGGACCCCCAGAAGAGCACAGAGTCTCACGGGCAAAGGGCGGTGGGGGGCGTCGCTGCCCGTACTGGAGGACAAGCGGTCAAGCAGGAGGGCTGACCCGAGGATACAGTCAGGCTCATGCAGGAGGACCGGGTCCCAGGCACAGCTCAGGTTGGGGCTGCTTCAGCAAAGGAAGCCAGGCCCTGTTTGCGCTGTTCTCTAAGGTTGCGTCAAAATAGAAAGCTGCCTTCAGAGTAGGAATGTACCCACAGGCTTGGGGTTCCTCCTTTGCAGGGCACGGACTCACTCACGCACACACCTACACACACACACTCTCTGGCCTGCACACACACCCAAATGTGCACGCACACGTCCATGCACATGTGTGTACACACAGAGGCCCCATGCTCTGCACAGTCCCCCAGGAGCAACGGGAAGCATTGAGGACGTTTTCCTCCCAGCCCAGAGCTGGAGGCAGCGTGAACACCTGCAGCTCAGGTTCAGGCAGATGCTGCCACCCTCCAGCCCAGGAAGACAGGGTTCAGTGTCCAAGGGGACAGAGGAGGATGCAGGGAGTGTAAGTCCCAGAGGAATGGGCACATGGCGGTGAGGGGAATCCTGCTGTGGAGGGAGGAGGCGGTGCCGACTCCACACATTGTGAGGCTGGGGAAGCCCGGCTGGCCCCACCTGGGCTGCACCCACAGAGACGCAGAAGGCAGGGTGCTGGTGCTTGTCACTCAGCCCCATGGCTCACAGTCCCACGTGCTGGCCTCCCCTCAGGCCTCCCAATCCAGGTGAAGCCTGGGGTCCAGCCTCACGGAGTGGGCCAGCCCCTGCAGTAGCCCACAGTGACAGAGCTGAAGCTCTGGGCCCCACTGCCCCTAGGGGAGACCCCGACAATACTGCTTCAGGGAGCGTGTATGAGCGTAGGCCTGTGCCCGTCAGCATGTGTGAGGTTGAAGGTGCGTGCACGTACATGGGGGTACATGTGGGTGTGAAAGTATGTGTGTCAAGTGCGTGTGGAGCGGGACACGAGGGGTCAGGTAGCCAGCACTGGTGGCAGGGAGGGGTTTTTGTCTGCCTGGCTCAGTCTCTCAGGGCAACCTGGCACTTGTAGCCAGTGGGAACCGCCGCTGGGCTGCCACGCTGCTCTTACTGCCCATACCCAGCATATGGGCAAGTGACGTCCTGGCCCAGGGAGGTGCCCCCCCACCCCCCCCCCACACACACACAGGCCTCTGTCTGGCTGCCACTGCTGGGGACCCAGGCCGGGCCTTGCTACAGCACGGCTAGCAGGCGACAGAACACCTCCAGAGAACACTCGGTCAGTCAGACAGCCTGCCACAGGCATCCGGGTGTCTCTTCCAATGTTTGGTGGAGGCCAGACACGGGTTCACAGTCAGAGAAAACCATAGGTCCCAGGCTATGAGCATCTAGTGGCAGCAGCTGGTGACACTCATTTGTCTGAGCGCTGGCCTGTGCTGAGCGGGCAGGAGTGGCACCCAAGGACATAGCTGCTCCTACAAAAGCATGAAGTGACCCCAGAGGAAACTGAGTCGTGGGGCTGTCCCCAGGCCAAGGCCCCACAGCCAGGCGGGGACCTGAAGCACGAGAGCCCACCACCCCCATCAGAGTCGGGAAGGGCTCCAAGGATGGTCCTGGGCTCCAAGGCTCCAAGGCTCCAGGCACACAGTGCAAGTTACGCACCAACCCTGGAGCTGAGCCTGGCCCTGGGGGCCTGAGAGATGTGGGCCACCAGGAGCCTCACCCAAGAGCCACCAAAAGCCACCAGGGGCACACAAAGGGCAGGCCACCAGCTCTGAGTGGGGGGGACAGGGGCAAGCAGACATCTCCCTGCAGGGCCCCGCTGGAGGGAGGCCTTTTCTCAGGGTAGCTCTCCACTGCCCCATGGACCCCCAACAGGAGCATGATCAGACCCCTCCTCCACTTAAAAGTCAGCAATGCTTTCAGAAGAAAGGGAAATGCTCCAGGGACCTGCAGCCCCAGGGCCTCCGCAGACTGCTCCCCTACACCCAACAGTCCCTTCACCCCAGCAGTCTGGGACCTTGGCTGGAGCACACACTGTCCTCAGGAAGCCACCCTGAGCCTCTGAAGATCACACTGACTCCCCCAGGCACAGGCTACGGTCCAAGCACTTGCCTGGGGTCTCCCCACGGGCGGGAACTTCCTGGAGGGCAGGAGTCTTGTTCCCACCATTCTCCCTAGCACCTCCGCCAGGCCCACCCAGGGGCTTGCCTCCAGCACATGGATAGTGCAGGGCTCCTGAGGCAGCGGAGGGAGGCCCACAGAACCATGGGGATGGGGAAAGCAGACACGTGCCCCATGCCGGGACATTTCCCCCTTACCCACCAGAGCCCATTTCTGGTCACTGTAACTCCTGCGGCCCTGAAGTGGGTGATTCCAGGTGCCTCTTAAAGTTAGAGCCAGGTGGCCTGCAGGGAGGATGGAAATGAACCAGGCTTTGGAGAAGGGACCCAGGGAACCACCCAGGCAGATGAGGGGGCCGGGGTCACAGATTCCAGGAATGGGAATTGACACGGACCTGGAGGCCCGGAGGTGGCACTGGACATGCCTGGGGCCCAGGAAGCAGCCAGGCCAAGGGCGCGTGAAGGAATGGGCAGCAGAGGGTGTGAGAGCAGGAACTGAGGCTGGCTGAGCTCCGGCCAACGACCAGAGGCTGTGAAAGCATGTCCAGCCAGGGAGGTGGAGGCTGCCTGAGGGTCACTGCTCCCCACCTTCACACAGCCAGACCCATCTGTCTGCCTCCCCGCCCCAGCACCCATCAAACAGCATGGGTCCACAAGAGCAGGTGGGTGCAGCAGGTGAGCAAATAGGTCTAAGGGCCCAGGCAGGAGGGGAAGGGAAGGAGGTCCGGCTGGGAGGGGCCAGCGCGGTTAAGGGGCCAGGCTTGGGGTGCGGGGCAGCAGGGGCAGGACTGGGGATGCAGCCAGAGGGGGCTGGGGCCAAGGGACAGCAGTAGAGGAGGCCCCTTGAGGGGGGAAGGGCCATGTGGGGGGCAGGGCTGGAGACCGAAACATGCCAACAGGGGGGTAGGGCTGGGGTCAGAGCCCAGGAGGGGAGGGAGGCCCAGCTCCGGAGGGGCAGCTGGGGGAGGCCCTGCAGGGGGTGGGGCTGGGCATAGATCCCAGCTGGCTCTGCAGAGGCTGCCCTGCCTCAGGCTGGGTAGCAGCTTGTGGGCAGTGGGCAGTGGGGTAGCCTGAGCAGGCACGACACATGGGGCAGGGCATTGCTGTGACAACCAGGCAGCTGGCCGTGGTGACTCTGAGGTGGCGACATGGCTCCACCAGCCAGCACTCAGTTTCCGCAAGCGCCCAGAGGAGTGGAGGGGCAAGGGGATTCCACCCACCTGCTCCTCCCCGGACGCTGATTTTGTCCTGCTGGGTCCAGAGCTGGCAGGCATTAGGGCATTCACTCACATGATGGGCCACAGAACAAACGGGAAAGCCATTCTGCACACTGCAGGGGGTCCTCGCTGCTTCAAAAACTGCAGCTCTGACCCACCCTGGCCTGGAAGAATCTGGGTCTATCAGGAGAAACCGGTGGCGGAAGCCATGCCCAAGACACCGAGGGGCAGGCACAGGGGTCTCCCGGGGAGCATCCTGAGCCAGCAGCCCTTCTCCAGAGGTTCCCCTCCTCCCCACAGCCAGCACTCCTAGGCAGTGACCTTGGCATTCACAGCCCTGACTCTGTTTCCCCACCAGGGTAGTCCCCAGCATGGTTACTCCTCCCCAAGCATCACCCCTCAGGACTCTGCAAGTTAGTGCCTGGAGTTCTCCCTCCCCACTCCCCCTCCCCACACCTACACCGCGCCCCCCAGGGTGCTGTGCTCACCACCCCCACACTCTCCGGTACACCCAGCCTGGCCTCTCACTGCTGCTGTCTCTGAGCAGGCCTCCACGTCTGCCATGCCTTCAATTCTGACAAGTCACTAAGCTAAGAAAAATGAATTACCACAAATTACCACGAATTACCACGAAGTTTAGGTACGGCCAGTGGGCCAGAGCCGGTGTGAGGGGAGGAGCTCAGCCTGGCCCAGTGGGAGAAGGCCATTTCCCCTAACAGCTCTGTGCCCTGGAGGAGGCAGTGGCACATCCTTCTCCCAGGAAGGGCCCAATTTCAACCCTGCAATCCTGCACCTGCCTCCCGCTCTCAGGCTCCCAGCCTCTGAGCTGGTCTGGTTCTGCAGAAACCCAAAGCACACGGCTGCAGCCCCAGAGGCCCTGCACACCAAGGGGGCACAGGACTGATGCAGGAGACCCCCAGGGTCTCCCTGCGGGGAGCAGAGGCCAAGGGCCTACAGGTGGTCACAGGTCTGTGTCCCCCGAGCACTTGGTCTCAGCAGGCATAGGACATGCTGAGCGTGCAGCAAAGCAAACCCCGTGCGAGGCTGTCCCTCACCCAGTCCTCTTTGGGCCTCTGGCCCGCATCCCGCAGGGCTTCTGCCACCCCAGTGACTATACTGCAGGAGGGGAGGGAGGGTGAGGCAACAGGAAGCCATGGGCAGGCTTGGTAAATGGGCGCCGACTTCCTTGCCGCCTCAGGTCCCAAGTTGCTGAGCGCATGAAGGACAGATTCCAGACTCCCAGAATTTTTTAGCTGGGAGGGGCACTGTCCAGTCCCCTCCCTTGTTCCTTGCCACCACTCACATGGACTTGGTGATTTGAATACAGACATCCTAAAGAAGGCACATCTTCTGGAAGTGGCAGGAAGCTTCCATCACTGGTTTTTCCAATATGAACTCTTCGGCTTCACCACGGCCTGCAGGGGAGCTGTGATTTATACGAGTGGGGAAACCGAGGCTCGGGAGGGTGAGGTCAGCATGGTCCTGGGAATCACAGCCAGTGGCGGCGAAGCCCCAATGTCTTCTCCCTGAGAATCTGTGCTCCCAGGATGCCCCTCTCTCTGAGAATACAGGGTCTTATCTTACTGAGGGGGCAGAGCTCTCTGAACCTGAGGCATCTCTACAGACTCCCCTCTCCCTGTTAATCCTCTAAAATGAAGGACTGGACGCTCTAAGGAGACAATAGTACAGAATTTCATTGAGCCAGTGTGTCTTTGGTGCTAGGAACTCAGCCTGGCCGCTGCCCCAGCTTGGCCAGCGCTGCTCCATGTGGGGAAGGGAGCTGAGCTGACACGACGGGGGGGAGGTACAGGTGTCCCCCGAGGAAGTCCGGTCTGCTGCCCCCAGGAGGCCTACAGGAGAACCGTCCCCAGGGAACGCCCCTTTCCTCTACTGCCCCTCCTTCTCCCTCTACCTCTCCCTTTTATCCCTTCACCCTTCCTTCACTCGCCTCCCCCTTTTATCCTACCCTCCCCTGACCCTCTCCTCCCTCCCCTCCCCTCTCCTACTGGCGAGCAGCCCTCTGACCCTTTTCCCTTTTCTCTGCCTTTATCTGAGCCTCCTTCCAGTTTCTTCCTCTCTTCAGCACCTCCACGGCCCCACCCCACCTGCTCCCTCCTCCACCCCCAGCAGGTGCTGGCTTCTCTGAGCCCTGAAGTGAGGCTCGGAATTGTGTCAACTCCGGGTGTTCCCTGCCCCTCTGACCACGTGCAGCCTGGCATCGCCACAGGGCACCTCCCTCAGTCCTTGAGTATGAACCCTTGGTCTCCCCCAGGCCCCAGATGTCTGACCCTCCACCCCCTCCCAGTTGTTCCTCCCAAAGCTGTCCCAGTCCAGCTTCCCCTCCTGACCCTGGCCCCCTCATCTGCCATCTGCCAAGCCCTCTCTGCCTACATGCCCCTGCATCGGATTCCCACCACCCTCCTGCCAAAATGCAGCCAGAGGCAGAAACAAAACCCTCCTTCAGGGCCAAGTGCAGACGGGCTGGGATTCACAGAGACGCTCTGAAAGCCCCACGGTGCACAGAAATGCCTCCAGCCTCCAGACCCTGGAGGGAAGCCACAAAGCATCCTCATCCTCCTAGAGTCCCTCCCACCTGCCTGGACTGAAGACAGTGACAAAGTTAGGGGCGCGGCAGAGTTGGGTAGCAGGGACCAGAGCCTTGGGCGACCTTGGCAAGCACTGCACTTCTGGACCCCAAACGGGTCCACACTGGGGCGCCAGGGGGAATGGAAGGGCCAAGGTGCTCTCCTCCACACCCCGGGGGCCTCTGTGAACCGGCATGCGTTCCAGGCTCACGGGAGAGGGGCCCGGACGGTGTCCACAGCCAGTGAGGAAAGACTTGCTCCCCTCGCCTCCTTCCATCCCTCTTGCTGGGATGCATGCGACCAGAGCTGCGACCCTGTCTCAGGCTCCGCTTGGAGGCTTACCGGCTGCCTGACCTTGGGCCAGTCCTCCCCTCCTCTACGCCGGTCTCCCGTCTCCACACTCCACACCCACGGGTGCTTTGTGGACTGTAACTCCTCACAGAGCCCGGGCCCCAGGGCCAGCCCTCACTACGTCCCCAGCTCGCTGAGTGACCTTGAACGCCCCCCGCCATTCCGGGCCTCGGTTTCCCCATCTGCCCACACCGTAGATATGCGCCCTGCTC
Source organism: Phataginus tricuspis (assembly GCA_029783875.1). NCBI lineage: Eukaryota > Metazoa > Chordata > Mammalia > Pholidota > Manidae > Phataginus > Phataginus tricuspis. The sequence goes on along the minus strand of JAQQAC010012171.1, from coordinate 8,870,865 downwards.
CCAACCTTCCCATTACCTCCCTGGCAGTGTGTCCCGGACCTGGTGGGGGGCGCGCCACGGCACTTACCGTCCTCCAGAGACGTGGGCGCTTGGCAGGGACCAAGGTGGCTGTGACCAGCAAGTGTGAGGCGGCCACCACGAACCCGAAGCCGATGGCCAGCAGGCTGCGCACAGGCAGCAGGGCATAGGACACAAAGGTGACCAAAAGGAGCTGCCAAACGCCCTGGTCGGCGGTCATCGGTCCGGCAGCTGCCCAGGCGTGGATTCCGGCGGGGCCGCCGAGCGCAAAGGGGCAGCAGAGCAGCGCAAAGGTGAAACTGAAGAGCAGCGCCAGCTGGCCGACCTGCTGCAGCTGGGGCACCTGCAGCGAGCGGACGTTGGTGACCACGAGCAGCGTCAGGAAGAGCACGCAGTGAACGGGGTGCGAGCCTTTGGCCAGGCCGGCCGCGGGCCCCGGTGCGCCCAGGAGCTCGGCGAGCGCCAGCGCGCCCGCCAGCAGGCTGAGCACGGCCAGCGCCTTCAGCGTGGCCGCCTGCTCCAGCCGCAGCGTGTAGCCGCGGAACAGCGCCTCCAGTTCGGGGCACGCGAACTCCTCGTCGCACGCCCGCAGCCCGCGCCGGCCG